>LFYR01001193.1:544602-568781 GCA_001185155.1 Zostera marina | reverse complement strand
ACTCATCGGGAACACAAGCAAGGCAACTTCATATTCGTCTTCAACTCCAATCGATTCGAAAGGGAGGATTAAGCATTGAAGAGTACCTGTCCAAGATTTCAATTTTAAAAGATGCTCTCGCATCAACAGGAGAGGGACTTAAAGAATCAGAAATCGTGCTAATCACCTTGGGAGGATTGGGGGACGAATTTGAATCTTTTGTAACCGCAATCACCACACCATTCAATCCAGACCTAACGTTCACCGGAGTATGCGAGATGCTGATGGACCACAACCTCCGACTGGAGAAATCGCGAGTTGCAGCCGTCGCCGGAAATGCTGCTGCCGTCGTCGCCGGAAATGCTGCTGCCGTCGTCGCCAAAATGCCTCAACCGCCGCAGCAAGAACGACGCTACCAGAACACCTACGGCGGTGGATATAAATCGCAAAGAGGGGACCTCCGCTGCCAGATCTGCTCGAAAAGGGGACACACGGCGCCGGATTGCTATAATCGTTTAAACCTAGAACGATTTCCGCCGGCGCATGGGAGGGCAATTTCGTCTTCTGGAACAACTGGAAATTTTAACAATACACCCTCCTCATTTGGAACAAATGGGAATTTTCATAATACACCTTCAAGTCACAATACAAATGGGAATTTTAGAAACACATCCTCGGCTAATCTAATTTCTGCAGAAGGTCCAACAATAATGTGGTACCCCGATTCAGGGGCAACATCACACGTTACAGCCGCACCTGAAAATATCCAATATCCCAGAGCGTATAATGGTAAAAATTTTACGGCGGATGGGAGTCCATTGTCAATTTTTTACTCTGGTCAAAGCAGAGCTATTACAGATTCTAATAATTTCGTTCTTAATGATTTACTACTAATTCCTACGGCAACTAGAAATTTATTGTCGGTGAACAGATTTTGTATTGATAACAATGTCTCCGTTGAATTTGATTCACAGAAGGTGCGGGTAAAGGATTCGGCTACTGAGACGGTATTACTGGAAGGAGCGGCAAATAAGGGATTGTACGAGTTGCCGATGGTCATCAAACCAGCTACAAATTCTGTGAATGTTTGCGAAAATAACCCACCGCCGCACTATCTGTGGCATTGTCGCCTGGGCCATTTAAATTCGGCATATATGAGTGTATTGGAAAAACAAGGTTTAATAAAGTCTAGTGTTAAAACGTATAAATTGTGTAATTCTTGTCAGCTTGGCAAATCACATTCTCTTCCTCATCCATCTCGAACAACGGTATACAAGCCGCTGGAACTAATATTTTCAGATATTTGGGGACCCGCTCCTACAATTTCAGTAGAAGGGTATTCTTACTATATCAATTGGGTATACCCAGTGGCACGAAAAGCTGATCTTTATCAAGTATTTGAAAATTTTCGAACTTGGGCAGAGAGACACTGTGAAAACAAAATTCTAGCCGTACAAACAGATAATGCATTGGAATACCAAAAGTTAGGAAAAAGGTTGAAAGAATTAGGCATTTCACATCGTATGTCAGCTCCATACTCACACCAACAGATGGGTCGAGTAGAGAGAAGACACAGGCACATAGTTGATACAACGGTTACAATGCTACGCCACGCAAATTTACCGAACCAATTCTGGGACTATGGAGTGTTAACAGCCTGCTATTTATATAACAGGAATCCGACACCTCTACTGGCCGGCAAATCTCCGATGGAAGCATTTTTAAACAAAACTCCGGAATATTCAAAACTTCGTGTATTCGGAAGCAGGTGTTACCCGTGTCTTCGACCCTATCGAAAGAATAAACTGGAGGCCAAATCTGCCGAATGCATATTTGTCGGGTATTCTATGAATCAAGACTGCTACCTATGCTTCGAACCAACCAACCGAAGAATTTATGCCTCTCGCGACGTCAAGTTTGATGAAGAACAATTTTCGTTGAATAAAGAAGTATTTGGGGAAAGAAATGACATTAACACTCAACCCAAACAAACAGAATTGGGGATATTACCGATTACGGGCCCGATTAATCTCATTCCAACGTCAACGACTACGGTACCTGACTCAACCGAACCAAGCAATCCAATAAGTCCGATTTATTCAACCGAATCAATTCCGTCAATCGAGGTTTGGTCAAACGAGACAGAGTTAGCAAACCAGATCCCATCAATAGAAGAATCTAACAATCCAGCAAGTACCGAATCGGTAGGCAACGAGATCCCAGTACGAACAACAACAATGGTTACCAGAAGCTCGGTTGGGATCATTAAACCTAACCCAAAGTTTGCTTTGACTACAGCAGCATCGGATATCCCAACTCCAAAATCGGCAAAATCAGCCATGCTTATTCCTCAATGGAAGGAGGCTATGACCAAAGAATTCAACGCACTCCAAGAAAATGGTACCTGGACTCTGGTTTCACGTCGACCAGAAGATAACATAATCAACACCAAATGGGTGTTTAAGGTTAAATCAAAAGCGGATGGAACGGTAGAACGGTTCAAGGCACGACTCGTTGCAAATGGGCTACGACAGATTCACGGCACAGACTATTTTGATACGTTCAGCCCGGTGGTTCGTCCAGTATCAATTCGACTAGTGTTACTCTTGGCTATATCCAAAGGGTGGAATCTTCATCAAGTCGACGTATCAAACGCCTTTTTACATGGCAGTCTCAAAGAAAGGATTGTGGTGGCACAACCATACGGGTTCATCGATAATCAACATCCGGATCAAGTCTGTCTCCTTCACAAGTCCTTATACGGACTCAAACAATCACCGAGATGTTGGTTCAAGAAACTAAGTGGGTTCTTGGGAACATTATCATTCAAAGAATCCGCCGTCGATCCTTCGCTTTTTATTTATCGAAAAGCATCAATCACAATATTCCTATTCGTCTACGTCGACGATATCGTAATAGTAGGATCAAATGAGGAAGAAGTCAAGAAAGTAATAAACAGATTGGGCGTTGAATTTCCTATACGTGACCTGGGCACGGTCGATTATTTCCTCAGCATTCAGGTCAAAAGAGTCAAAAATGGGTTACACTTATCTCAAACTCGTTATCTTTTAAATCTTCTCCAAAGTTACAACATAGGGGAAATAAAAGCAGTCTCCACTCCGATGCTCGAAAACATCGAACTTCACTCAGACGGACCGATCATTGATGACCCGAGTGAATTTCGACGAATCATAGGATCACTACAGTACATCACCTTAACAAGGCCGGATGTCCAAGTCGCAGTGAATCGGCTCGCTTAATTTATGGCCGAACCAAAAATGGTTCATTGGATAGCAATAAAACGCGTTATGGGTTACTTACTTGGAACTCAAAATCACGGAATTGCACTACGGAAAGTAAACAACTTTGGGATCACGGCATACTGTGACGCCGATTGGGGAGGTGACACAACCGATCGCAAAAGCCGTACGGGGTTTCTAGTATACGTCGGAGGAACATTAGTGTCGTGGGCATCCCGAAAACAAAACACGATAGCTCGATCAAGCACAGAGGCCGAATATCGTGCAATAGCGACCACGACCCAAGAAATAGAAGCAGTTCGCTCGGCACTAATTGAATTGGGAGTAGAAGTACCACGGCCTATGGCAATTCTATCAGACAACCTCGGAGCTACCTTCATCACGAAAAATCCAATTGGACATATAAAGCTCAAACATGTAGCACTGGATCTCCATTTCGTTCGTGAAAAAGTAGAAAATGGGGATATCATCGTAAGGCATGTACCCGGACATGAACAATGGGCAGATATTTTGACTAAAGCACTACCGCCGAGAAGCTTCTCCATACTACAAGAAAAGCTCGTCGGCGAAGCTCCGGTGGGGCTCCAGGAAGGGGGTATATTAGAGAATATACAATAACAGAGTTAGTTAAAATAGTTAAATAGGTTGTTAGAGAATAAAGAGTTATAAATATATGTAATCAAACTATTCCAAAATAAATACAATTTACACCATCTTATAGTTTCAATGATGAATAGAATTTCGAAATCCGGGTATACTAGTACAGGGGTTATGACTAGAATCTGTTTCAACTCGTTAAATGCATTTGTCGCAGAAGTACTCCATTTGAATTGGTTCTTCTTTAACAAATCGGTTATCAGTATATTGACGAATGAAGCGTAGATAGTATCCGGTAAAACCCAGAAATGCTCGTACTTGGCTTACTGAAGTTGGGATCGGCTATAACTCCACTGCCGCGATCTTGTCCGTGTCAGACCGTACTCCTTTGGTGGTAATAATATGGCCCAGATAGAGAGCTTCCCGTAGGAGCCGGTGGAGTGATTGAAGAAGAAGATTATTTGTTGGTTTGATGCTCTCATGTATTTCTTTATTCAATTTATAGTCAAAAGTTATAACAGTCCTAACAAACCATTAATTGGCACGTCCTCTAATTAACCATGAAAATTAATTAACTAACTACCTCATTTATTCATAAACGTAATCTGGGTGGCGAGTGGAACGTCGGGTGTGAGCCTTCCTAACGGGGTCTGGCTCGCTTGGGATTTCTTCTTCACTCGCGGTCTGGTCGACCTCCAAGTCGACTGCCTGTAGCTCCTGGTGCAGGTCTAACTCTAATTGGGCAGAGACCGCAATGGGATCCAAAACTACCATTACAGAGGGTAATGAATTATAACGAAAACTTAATAGAGTGAAAATGAAAAGAACAATTATTTGTAGATCTTCTCCCATATTTTCTACAAATCACCGCAACCGTCTCTTGCATTGAATCTGGACCACATACAAACACTCCAACATCATCATCTCCTCCCTCTTCCCCTTTAAACTCCATCAAATCTGCAAAACACATGAAAAATAAGTTCGAATAAAAATAAAACTGATCAAAATAGATCGAACCTGAAAAAACTGGACGGCTTCCATAATACACTTTGTGTCGATCGGATTCCAATATTGACGAAGAAGATTCATTAACACAAATTGTCTTCATTTCCCTCACAATTTCGCCACAATTCCCATGTTTTTCGCGTTTTCCATTCTTTACAGCCACAACAGCAACAATCCAACAACAACCAACAGAGATCAAAAAAGAACCAAACACTGGAATGCATTGTGGCTTCAGTAGAACAGAGGACACAAGGAAGATACTGGCACATAACCCTGTCATCACCATCTTCGACCAATTGCAAGAAAACATGTTGGGGGCATTGGGATGTTCATGATCACTAGGTGTGGTTTGAATAGTTTGAACTTGTTGAGAGAACCCCTCCATGATTTCCTTTACTGTTCTTGTCTGGTTTCTTTCTTCTCGAGTCACGAAAGCTTGTAGATGTAGAAAATGAGATGAAGATGATTCGTTCAGTAATAGAAGAGATGAAATTGGCATAAGCATGCTGAGATCTGAGGAGTTCTTAACCACGTATATAAGTTGGATTTTCCTCCTATTCATTTTCATATCACTGTAGTTGTTGCTTGAAATATGATTTCTTCCACAAGCTTCTTCTATGAAGCTTAGATAGGGAGTAATACCAGATCCTCCAGCAATCAGTACCAACCTATCATACTTTTGAAAGAGATGATCATCGCACGGGCCGTATGGACCTTCAAAGGAGACGACGGGAAGAGATAGAACATGATTTAAAGATGATGTTGAAGAATAAGTTGGGAGAATGGATTGAATTTTATTGTAGAGTGTTGTTGTCCACCATCCTTCACACTTTATCATGACTGAAATTTTGTCATGATTTATGTTGGCACTTGATATGATGCTGAATGGATGCCATTGAAGTTTTGATATGGTTGGTATGTTCAAGAATATCAAGCTTGTTGCTCCATATTTTATACCTACAAAAATGAAGTAAAATTAGGTTCAATGATATTGTAGTCTGGATTTTAATTTTAATTAGAGTGAACATCAATCGATCATATGTAATTTTAACTGTAACTTAATGGTGAAAAACTGATTTGGACCTTACTTGGGTGTTTGGAGAGAGTAAGCAAGACAGCTTTACAAGGAAGCAAGGTTGCTGAATGAAGGCGTGTTGGCGACGGTCTAGAATGCATAACCCTCATGATTTTGTCGAGAGCAAAGAGAAGAATGCCAGATATAACAAAGTAAAAATGTCGGTCTCCGACATGAAACATGAAGAATACTGTGTAAATTATGTAGAGATGATGAACTGAGTAGAAGAATTCAAAGTGTTTCCTTCTTATGGGAGACATAGAAGTTATTGATATGATTAATCCAATCACTAATGCCAGAGCTCCAGCCAGATTTGCCTTCTCTTTAAGTTGCCAACTCTTCATCTAAAACAATTTAAATCAATCAATAGAAAACCTAACCAATTATTTCAAAGATCTAGTATAAGATTGATGTGTCAACAGTTTATCTCGAGAAAAATATATATGCATCCATATTCAGATCGATGTTCACCTCATTCCAGATTGTATGTTTGATTCCCCAAATGAACATGATGATGAATCCATGTACTGTTGAAAACACAACCATTGCAGTTCCCAACCAAACATGATATCTAACACACCCATCAAACTCAAGCCCAAATATTTTGAACACAGACATTCCTCTCAAAACAGGTATAAACAGCAAAGCCATACATATTTCTGCGATTGCTCCGAATCGGATTCCAGCATGCATACTCTTAATTTCCAATCTGATTTTTTTTTAAGATAGAATTTAATTAAACAGTACAATTTCAATTCAACATTTCAAAATTAATCATTGAAAATATATATTAATCCCACTGACCTGCTTAGATGGAGATGTTTGAATGGTTTCATATTGATGAAATCATAGGAAATGGTGGAATATAGTTCCCAGACAAGTATTGCTGAGAAGAACACTATAGATAAGAGCTCACCCATTGATATTATACCAACTTGTTTACTGATTATGATTGGATTTGAGACGTTCACGATCGAATATGGCTGTCTTTGGCGCTTCATTTGAGACAGAAGATGCAAGTAAAGGTATCCAAGCATAGCAATGAAGAGAAGTGGGTAACTAAAAACCACCACATTTAACCCTACAAAATAAAATAAAAACACTCTTAAATCTTAATTAATTAATTAATTAAATTAAACGACATACCGTTATGTCCAAGGAACGATTTCTTCGCGTGAATCTCCATAACCTTCCATGATTTCTTCCATATTTGGGTTGGCTTCAAGACACACAGGCAAACCCAACCTACAAATATCATAACTATGCATACCTTGATGCAAAAGAGAAGGCAAGAAGAACTGGTCATCTTCTTCATTCTTTCCCTGATCCTAATAATTAACTGTAAATAAAAAAAAAGAATTGTATAATTTTCCAGGCTGTGTGGGTCTTGTTTTATAGTAGTGAGCAGTAGATGGAAATATGGAATAATAATAATGGATGGATGTATTGTCAATGGCTGTATGGTCAACACTCAACAATGGGATTTTAATGGCAACCACTGAAAGTGGGTATAGTGTTGTATACTGTCTATGTTTTTAGCTCTACCTAGTGTTTTCATTTGATTTTGGATTATACCAAATGATATTTCATTTGATTTGGTTGGTCCATGCTTGTATAAGAAAAATGTAGGCAATCAATAATCATGCTTCTTACTATGTCTGACTTTCAGCTAGTGTGTCCTGCAGAAAACTGTGAGGTCAAAAACTTTCAATTATTGATGACAACTCCATTAATGAGAGTATTGTTCTTATGTCAATCTATATATGCTATTAAATTAAATTTTGGCAAATTAGGTTTGGGGGAAATCTAAGATATCTCATCATGATCATCCATTTCTCAAATGTATCACTTGATTTCTCAAGATGTGAAGAGGAATTTTTTTCTTTCCTTATTTCGTTTAATGGTCAAATTAGATTTCGATGGTGTTAAAGGTTTTCTATTAGTGAATGTTTCTGAAAATTTCAATGACGGGATGGTGATGTGACAGTGATAGTGACACATCAATGAAATGGAATTTTTTGAATGAAAGAAATGGCAATCTACTAAAATACAAGATTCCTAGCAATATATAGAGATCAATGGCAAATTCTTTGGTTTAGGAGATGAATGAAATGATGATCTATTCAAACATTATTGATCAATTCAATCTGGATAGAGGTGAGATGTACCTATTCAAACATTAAGTAGAATGATATTCAAATTCAAAAATAGAAAAAAAAGACCAATCTCGATAGAGGTGACTTCAATCAATCTTGATGGTCGAGATTGACGTGATCTGATTATCTCATCATGGAATCAATCTCGTGATTGACGTGATGTGATTATCTCATCATGGAATCATTCTTGGATTAGACCACATGATATTTCCAATTCTTTTTAAATATATAGGAATTACAATTGAAATCTACAAGTTAAGTAATAATTACTAGTTGCTAAGTAGTTTTTTCTTATGTTAATTATAACCATCACAACAAAAGAAGCTAAATTTTGACAGCAATTTCTGTCAAATTTTCGTCAGAATTTTTTTACCTCTTATAACTAGGCACATATATCGAACCGATTCGACACCAAATCTGGATAGTATCCGAATAAGAAAATCTGAATTCGGATAGATTTTCGACTATGCAAAAAATTCAAATTCGTATAACTTTTTATAAAAAAATTTAGAAAAATCCAAAAATAAAAGTATAAAATATTAATTAATAGTCAATTAATATAATCACCATAAAATCCAGATATCCAGATTATCCATATCCAGAATTATCAATCGAATTCGAATTTACATATATCTGAATTCGTCCGGATAATTTTTAAATATGATTTTTGGTATCCGAAATTCGAAAATCCGAATAGACTTATTCGGGATTTCGATATACCATTTACAGACCTACTTATAACGCTACAAATAGGGTCGCAATTGATTAAGGACCAAATCGACCATGGGTTGACTCGAGGTCACAAGGTGAAGAAGGTTGATTTTTTTTAAAATTTAATGTCATGTGAGTCAATAAGCCACATCTCAAATATTAAAACTGATAATAAAAGATCATATAATTAATCTTAAGTCTTAACAAAAATGTATGATTTTTGGAAGAAAAAAATCTGGTCGTATATATAGCACTTCATACTTCGATGTGGGACTAAAGAAAAAATCATCATTGGACTAAATATATTTTTTTAATTGAATATTGTTAACTACTTTAGTCCGTAGAAATCAAAAAAAAATTCTATGTGATGTCTAAGAATGGGCATGGGTCGTTTTTTAGTTCAAGCTCGGCTCGTATACTAAACGGGTCGGGTCGAGTCATATAGGGGTAGTGAGGATGGGATGGGGATCGTGTTCCCTGTTTTCAAAATCTATCATTTTGACCGGGGACAGAGACAAGGAAATACCCGAACCTAAAAATCTTCCCCGTCCCAATGATCGGGTATAAGTAGGGGTGAACGGGTACGAAGACGGGGTGGGACACAGTCGGGTTTCACTGGTGCAGGTTAAAAAGTCATTTACGATTTTGTAGCCACAAGTCCACAATTTCTCGTGACATTTTTTAGCCACAATCGATCTCTACCAAATTAGAGGTCCCGCTCCGAATTGTAAATTTAAAATTGATTTGGAGTCCAAGTTTATCCATCCCTTAAGGCCAACCTGCCCCGGTCATCCTGTTCACCAAAGTAGGGATGGGTCCAGAACAACCCCGACCCGTACTCGCCATTTCAGATCTCAAAATTAATTAAAAAAAATGCAATTGTCATTTTTCACATATTCTTTAATTTGAATTCAAATTATCAAACAAATTGACATTAAAAGTTATTAAAATTTTATAAACACTCTTCAATTGGAAAAACTAAATTTGGAAAAATACATATTTTAAAAAAAAGTGTTGCAATTTTTTTTTAAGTGTCATAACAACAAACAGTTAGGATGCATTTATAAGTATAGTTAGAATTCTTTTATATCAGTTGTAGATAAACATGTAGAACACAGGAGTTAAACCTTAGAACTATATCATTTACATGGTAATCGAAAAACAGAATTTTTTTAATGTATGACGAGATGAATCGATGATGTGTGCAGACTAAAATGAATTCTGATAATTTGAAAACGAGAAATTTGAATTTTGTTTACCAACACTTTTTCTGATTTCTGAACACAGTCGATCAGTTGGAAGAAGCTTTAGCCTGGTTTGCTTTAAAACCTTTTATTAGAATTACTGGTCGGATTGCTTTTGAAGAAAGTGTAGCTAGCTAGGAACATGAAGAGTAGTATATCATATATAGAACGAACATGAAGAGTCGTGAGAAACAAGAAATGATTCAAGTACCTAGGAAGAGACCCTCCCTCGAAACAAACAAACAAACAAAAAATATGGATGAGAATTGAAACAAGAAATAATGAGCGAACACTGATAGAGTTTTATATATATATCAAATGGTCGCAGATGTTTAATATCGTTGCAATTTTAGACGCAATTAATTAATATTACTACATTAGGGTTGTGTTCTAAAACCAAGATTGATGGGTCAATCCCGTATTTTATAACATAATATATTTTTAGGGCCAATTTGAGTGAGAGCCACAAACTTTCTTAAAACTTCAAATTTAGACCATTATATATTGATTGATGTAAGGGTAGATTTGACAATTCGTGTAACAAAATTTCGACACAACTAACATACAACATTATTATTTTATTAATAATTATTATTTTAATGATTATAATTAACAAGGTATATTTTATTATTTTATCTTCTTACATAGTTATTATTTTACCCTGGATATAATATTTTATATTATTATATAAACGATAAAGTGATAAACATAGTTAATTAATAATAATATATTTTTATGTTACAACTTACGTTTCGTGTAATCGTGTCGTGTTTTTAGAGAGACAAACACTAAACCGACACTGTTATTAATTGTGTTAAAACTTTAAATAATTTTATAAATGTGTCGGGCTAAAATCGTGTCGTGTCGTGTATTTTTTTATGAATGTTAATGTCGAAATTCATTTATTTTATTATTGATTGATTTTGAGGTGATAATCCATCCTTTTTCCAATAATCATATCACTTATTCATTTTTCCTTGTCTTTTCTCCTTGTGTTATGGAATTTTGGTGTTGGGTTGGGTTGGTATTCACCGGTTTCCCACCCTATGTACAATCTTTTAAAAAAAATGAATGCCCTGCCCTGCCCTGCTCTGTTTAATATTATTCCGATTTGCACATTTATTATTGGACAAATGGATGATTTTGAAAATATTTCATTCAAATAGCACTATTTGATATTATACACTACACCATTCATTCGAAAACTATTATATGTAATATTTGTACTATACAATACCTACTAGTATGTATGTATGTATATCTATCAGATTTTCTTGTTTTGCATTTCTCGTGTACTATGATTGCACTATTTATTTTCCATATCACAATTTAAAATTTGAATGTGCAGTATTTTGATATTTTGACGTAGAAAATCAAAATTACATATTCATGATTGTTGTTCGAGACTGAGCTGGATCCGGCCGGACTCATGAAAAATCCAGGTCTGGTCCGGGTCCAAATAAATAAATTTTTTTTTACCTAAAAGACAATAAATAATTAATAAATTTTAGTAAATAAACATAAAAAAAAATAGCATGTTATTGGTGAAATAACATAAACAATGATATTTAAACTCTAAGTCTAAAACTGAAAGTATGAATAATAGCAAATAATCATTTTGAAATGGTTAAAGTGTGAAAGTGAAATATTAATATTGATGTATTTATATTATATACATATTAATATTAATATTAACATTTAAAATAGTCGATTACGAATTGCGTGATATATTGGATCCGGATCTGCTAAAGGTTGGCATGTGCAAATAAAAAGCCGGATTGCGTGAAATCAACGGCTGTGTTTTATGAAATTTGGGAAACCGGTGAAAAACCTACTGGTAGTATAGGTTTACGATGGGTGGTAGAAAATGTCAGTTATACACTCTCTCTTTTCTCTTACATCAACTCTCTCTTCGTAGCATTATTAACATACTCAAAAATTAAAACCCAAAACTCTCTCTTTTATCATCCCTCACTGTCGACGATTTTTATCTCCAAGAACCCTAGTCGAACGGCTCCTTCAAGCGATCCCCAAGCAAATCTGCACGCGCCGTCTCTAAGCGTCGAAAACTTTATGCATCCGCCACTGCAGATCGATGTCAAGGAGATCGATCAGTTTCTCTCTTCTGAAATTGTCAATCCCGACTCCAAAAATCATGTGCTCAGAGACCCCATAACACTGTGAACCATTTTTAGAGATTTAATCAATCACGACGGTGCTGATAATACAAAAACAGAAGGAGGAAGGAAGAGAGGGAGACTGACTTGAATGTTTTGCCCGGAAAATGTGGAACAGGTCCGGTGAGGTTGTTGAATGACATGTCTCTGAGCACAGTTTGCAGAGTTAAAATAAAATAGAATAATATAAATAAAATCAGACAGAGAAGGACAGAAAATTACAGGAAAGAGAGTTGTGGGATTTTAGACAGAGATGTTGAGATGAAACCAGACAAGATGTTGTTTTTCAATCAACGGCGACCGTTATTACATGTGCTCTCCAGAAGAAGAAGAATGAATATAATAAACCCAACCGCCGACGGCACTTACAAGTATCGAAGACTAGTAAGTTCATCCAACGAGCTGGGTAGTTTGCCGTAGAATCCATTGCCGGAAAGATCCAGTGTTTGGAGGTTGGGAAGGTATCCAAGCTCCGCCGGAATTCTCCCCGTTATGTTATTGTTCTGCAGCAATCTGGAGACCAACAAGCAAGAATGATTTCAGAAGAGGAAAGTCAAACACAAAGAAGAAAAGTTGGAGTAAGTGAGTTTTTAGGGACATTTGCTGTATGTTCTTGAGATCTCCAATCCTCCCGGAAAGTCTCCCTGAGAAATTCTGGCCGGACGCCTCTAGACAAACGACGAGATTTTCAGTAGAGCAGGTGATCATCGCCCAGCTGCAAGGATCGACGGAGTCTTCATCCCAATTGGTCAAAGCTCCATGTGGGTCGTTCAAACTATCAAGGAGTTGCAGTTACAGTCCAGCTAATTCAGATTATTTGAAATTGAGATTGCATGACCCAAAACAATGGGTCCAATTAAATTCAAACAAAAATAACAGATTACAAAGGTGTATATAAGTAACGGTACAGGCAATTTAGAGATCATCGGAAAATTATTTTTCCATTTGTGAGTTTTCAATTTCCTGCTCTTCTCATTCATTCTAAGTGCTTGGATTTCTTTCCTGTTTCAATCCGATAATTTTTTGTGTTTGCTCTTCTTATTTCTCAGGTATCATTTCAGATTTTATTCAATTTCAGTTTCATTCTCTTCCTGTTACAATTCCCAAAATCAAGTCATCTTCCCAAAATTTATTTTCAATTTCTACTGTAAATGTGTTTTCTGTCGTTGTATACAAATCAACTCTACAAATCTATTAGATTTTATTCTGTTTCAATTTGTTTAATACAGTAAACTTTCAATTTTTGAATAAATTTAATGTCACTTTATAAGTTTCCTTTTGAAATCAATTTCCTGTAAGTTGTCCATTGTTTCTTTAGTTGTTTCTTGAAATCAATTTTATACTGTTAATTATGTTTCAAACAGATTAATAAATCACTTCTGTAATTCCATTTCTTTTTATCGTTATCTTGAAATCAATTCCATATTGTTAATTCTGTTTTAAACAGATTAATAAATCATATTGTTAATTTCATTGCTTCTTAGTGTCATTTTGTAATCAATTCAATACTGAAAATTCTACTTCAAGCAAATTTATATTCTTGCTATTTCAATGTGTTCAAATTTCTGTTATTTTCTTCTCGTTTTAAATCAAATGAATAAACTAATTCCTATTGTGTTCTTGTGAGATTTGATTACTATCTACATCTCACAGTATTCATTTAATCTAGCAAGATAAATTCTGATTCTTCACATGGTATCAGTTTAGCTATGGTTTAATTCTGGGATTCTCATAGTTCTCTTAGTTTAACACTACTTTCTGCGAATTTACTCTTAAAGGTTGAGATGGCTACTCCACCACCTACACCTACAACTGTAATTACACCTCAACAAACACACTTAGGACATATATCCTACCATATTTTCAGCATGGTTCCTGACATGCTAGAGAGGGGAAATTACTTGACATGGAAAAATCAGTTTGATTGTGCCCTGAGGGCACACAAATTTATGAAGTATGTAAATGGAACTACTTCTTGTCCAATCCATAGACTGGAAAATGACATGGCAAACCCCGAATATGATGAATGGGTGGCCAATGATGATTTGGTGTTAGGGTGGATTAAAGCTACAGTTAACAACCAATATCAGCTCATGCTTCAAAAGTGTAAGTTTGCTTATGATGGTTGGACTAGTTTCGAGAAATTACTGTCACCAACAAGCAATACTCATGTGACAGTAATAAAAGAACAGCTCAGGACACTGAAGAAGTCAGGCACAGAGACAATGCAAGAGTACATTGTCAAGGTTAAAGGTCTGGTAGAGTCTTTGGAAGCCACTGGAGAAAATTTGAACAGTAACTGCTTGATAGATTATATTCGAGGTGGATTGGGGTTTGAATATAGATGCTTATTAACTAACTACAGTAAGGAATAGAACACAAACTCCTACATTTGATGAACTGGCTGATATGCTTTTAGGAGAAGAGTTACTTGTAAAAAGAATTGAAAAAGAAAATCAAGCTCAAGTAACTGTTGCTATGGCTGCCCATACTGGATACAGAGGCAAGAGTCCTAATTACAGTGGATATAATTCAAATTACAAAAGTCATAACCCTGGCTACAGAGGCAACAATGTCAATGATAATCCAAATTACAATCACAATCCTAGTCATTACTACAATCCAAATTACTATCAAAACTACAACTATCAAAACCAAAACTATCCAAACCACAACTATCCAAACCACAACCATCCAAACCACAACCATCCAAACCAAAACTATCAACCACAACCCAACTATAATTACAGACCTAATTATCATCTCCAATTAAACTACAGACCACCTTATTCAAATCAACAATATCAGAATAATTATCCAAGGCCTACACCACCATAGAATTTTCAAAGACCACAACCACCACCAAACTTTAAAATACCAGCCTCTATAGATCAATCCCAAAATTGTCAAATTTGTGACAAAAAAGGACATCTTGCTAAACCATGTCCTGATTATAACAATTTCTCAGCACTAAGTACAATAGTAACATCTATACCTTAATCAACATCCTACCCAATACCTCATTGCATAAATCATAATAGCATTACTACAAGCATCTCATGTAATCATTTTCAAGACAACCAAGTAGTAATAGCATTAGTAGCGTGATTGCACGCACTAACAAATTATTGGGTCTGATCATTGCACAAACTCATAATAGCATTACAATAAGGTTAATCAACATCTCATATGATCATATGCAAGAGTATCAAGTAATAATAGCATTAGTTGCGTAGTTGTACGCACTAACAAATTAGTGGGTCTGATTATTGCACAAAGACATAATAGCATTATAATAAGTCTTACGAGTATCTCATGTGATCATTTCCATGATAACCAAGTAGTAATAGCATTAGTAGCGTAGTTGCACGCACTAACAAATTATTGGGTATGATAATTGCACAAAGACATAATAGCATTACAATAAGTCGTACAAGCATCTCATGCGATCATTTGCAAGATAACCAAGTAATAATAACATTAGTAGCGTAGTTATACGCACTAAGTGGTAATAGCATCAGTAGGTTAGTGTCAAGCACTTACGAATTATTGGGTATGATCATTGCACGAGTTTATAATAGCATTAGTGGAAGGCTAACCAGCATCCCATGTGAACATGTTCGAGAGAAGCAAGTATTACTAGCATTAGTAGGGTAGGGTCAAGCACTAACAAATCGTTGAGTCTGATCATTGCACGATGTTAGAATAGCATTAGTGGAAGACTAACCAGCATCCCATGTGAACTTGTGCGAGAGAACCAAGTCTTCATAGCATTAGTAGCGTAGTTGAACACAATAACAAATTATTGAGTCTGATAATTGCACGAGGTCATAATAGCATTAGTGGAAGGTCAAGAAGCATCCCATATGCGAGAGAAGCAGGTCTTAATAGCATCAGTGGGTTAGTGGCAAGCACTAACAACCCTAACCCTAACCTTAACCCAAAAGTGATAATAGCATTAGTGATAGACTTAACAGCACTGCATGTGGTAATGTATGCACGAGGCAAGTCGTAATAGCATTAGTAGTGATGTTGGACGCATAAACAGATTATTATGTTTGTAACTGAATGTATGTAACTAAATGTAAAAGAACATGTAACATTGAATGTAACTTAATTATTGATCAAAGTCATAATAGCATTAAAATTAAAAGGATTGTATGTGATAATCTAACGTGGGTATGTATGTAAGAGCATGAAATAAAATTTGTAGCTACTTTGGTACATTAGGGTCACGGTGAATTTCTTTTGCACTCTTCACTCTCTCTGAATCTATTTTTGTTGGACGACTACTCTTACCACTTCCTTTGGTTTTCTCTTTGGCAAGTATACAAATATTAATCGGAGTCCCCCTTGGTGGTTTTATCTAGTAATTGATGTCTGTGGTTTTTTAGGGGCGTCAGTTATTTTAATCAGCTTGTCCAAAGCTTGGTTGTCATAATCTATGAGAATCTCCAATTGTTGTTCACAAAGCCGAGCGTAGGTCATCAATGTCTGCGAAAGTAAAATATAACCAGACAATGGATTTTGAGAGTCGACTGATGCAGATTGAACCATTGGGGTCTTCTGATGTTTCTTCCATCTGGGCATTTTGAAATAATCAGGTACTTTCGAAGTACCTTTAACAATCAAATAATGTATGAGATGTCGACATGGAACACTGCTATACTCAAATCTATGACAAGTGCATCTTGGTATATTTGAGTCTTTAGTAAGGGCCAACTTATGAACTACCTTTTGCCTTTCTAAAGATAAAACTGGTAGGAAAACTATTCTCTGATATAAGAATTAAATGACAGAGAGGTAAATAAAATAAAACTCAAAAAATAATTAAATTACAATGGCTATATGTAAAATTATACCTCACTCGAAGAGTCCGTCGCTGAAAGTATATGACAGAAAAAACTTTTCTCCGTCTCCTCTTAAAATAAGAGAAAAATAGCGTTTGTATAAAATTTCAAAGCATCAACCTCAATTTCCATAGATGTAATTGTTGGATCTGGATCAAAGGCTTAAAGGGGGGGGGGTAATAGTCTTTTCTCGCGATTTTTCAGAAGATGTGCGGAATACCTGAGAATACAAGTTAAACGCAAGGATATGTATACATGTTGTCTGTTCTTTATATGTTTACTGCAGTATATAGATACTCAGTCCACTTATAAGATTGTGACTTCTATATAACTGTAGTATATATAAATACCAAATTATATAGACGCACGTGTAAAAGTAAATGAACAGATATATATATATATATATAGGACTCATTTTCTGAACGGCCGGCGCGTAGCAGGTTCCCCGTGCGGACTCCACATCCGCCATCCGTTCGCCTACGTTTCTCTCGATCGTCCATTCCAAATTTCTGAAATTCAAATCCACTGTCAATGTCGGTCTTCACACACCATCCCTCATACGTCGAGTCACCCTACCGCGCACTGTGGAATGGGCCAAAATGTCTATCAATGTTATCTATTTATACCATTTTCCGATCGGCGTTCCACTCTATCACTTCCCTAACGACGACAGACGCTGAATCAGACCTCCGAGCGATCGTCGACCCCGCCTCTTCATCTTGAAATCTCGTCGGTGACCGCATTCTCAAATCCGGACCCTGAATTGTGTATGAAGAAATTCCCAATCCACATTTTTTTTTTGCATTTCCCCCATTTCGATTTCCTGTTTTCTTGTCGAACTTTTTGCACAATAGGGTTTACCAAAAAAAATCAAATTTCAAGTACTTATGCACGATTTGTTGTGTTGTGTCTTTCACTTCTTCATAAAACATATTTATTCCTAACTCGTCGATTCTTCCTGATTGACGATTCTTCCATTTGCAGTTGTGTTCGTAAACCTGATTCAATCATTCAATTCATGTGTATAACCTACTTTTAATGTTGTAGAACACTTGTCTCAAACATACTCCTTGATGTTATTAAATATAGTATCCTGGATGATACTTGATTTTAGTGTTTTAATATCAAAAAAACTGTAGAGAGCGAGTAGGATCATGACTCCAATCACATCTGTACTATTTGATGTAATTATAGTTGTTGATTTCTAGTTTTTTGAAAATAACCATGTATCTGTCTAGCGAACAGCATGATGATGATCGGTCTGATTCGCCTACATGAATTGGTTTGTCATAAACACACACTTTAACACTTGCAGGGTCTGTGTGTCCTGAAAATTTTAGGAGGACAGGAAATTCTTGCTTTCTTGTCAATCCCAGGTAGTTTTCTTATCATTCTAAAATTACTTTTATGCAATAAGAATTGATTATTGAATTCACGTCACATTGCTCTTTGGTTCTTGTATGCTTACATTCAATTTTCGTTTCTTGTTAAACTAGTACTGCGGCTTTAAAAAATTCCCAGAAATGCTCTTTCCAGATATTTATCATTCCTACTATGGATTTTCAGCATTTTAGCTTGTTGGGTGAACCAGGGCTGAAATCAATGTGTGTGGAATTAGGAATTACTGTCCCATATACTTATGAGTTATAAATTGAACTTCAGAAATATCTTTGAAATGAAAAGAGGAAAACACAGCTTGTTTTATCTTAATCTAATGGCCACGAATCCTTGATCTAGCGAACAGCATGATGATGATCGGCCTCATTCCATATAGATCACATGAATGTTCTTAGTGTGAGATGTTCAAAAACCAAAACGAAATCTTAAATACACCCTACATTCCTTCCACTTCCAGATTCCCATCATCAAGACATTCCATGAGAAAATTAGATGATTCAAACCACATAAATTATTCAATAGACACAAAAGGTGAAAAAGGATAATGTTTCGTAGTTAACCATTTATATTAAAATGTTTTAATGTTCAATTAAATTAAATTATTAATTACTAAATTATTAAATTTAAAGGTAGAGAGAAAATTACGTTTTTATGAGTTTTTCTTGCCCTTCATGACTTTTTCCTTAGGTGTTTTAATTATTCTGACTTTTTCCAAAAATGGAAATTGCAGGCTTCGACATGGTTGTGATCTCCTCAATGGTTTTGTCACTTCTTACCGAATGCCATCATTTAGTTTCCTAATTTAAATCTCTGTTCTTCATCCCTAAGTTATCTTTAGTATTCCTTTGTGTTGTAATCAAAATGTCAATGCAGGTTACTTTATCCGAGTCGGATAATGAAACGGACGTTGCCTCCCGCCATATAATTGAATGTGGTAAGAAAAATTGTGATTCCATTTTTTATTATTTCATTACCAAATTATTCATTTACGATCCATTGATATTTAATTGAAATGAAATGTTACTGCCGAAACCGGCTATTTTTCAGATGAGGTTAACTCCTCGCAGATTATGACTAGTAGTTTATGTTCCAGATTTTCAATGGATAGGAATGATATTCCACAGCATGCCAGTTCCAATATATTTCAAATTATTCTGAATATTGTTTGTAATGGTAGTTCTCATATGATTACGAATCCAGAACTATTGAATCGGAAGAGAGGCGCTCCAGGTTCCGAAGGTATGGCTAAAACTTCATGTTCTATATTACATTTTTGTTAATTAATCATCCTTAACATAAACGATAACTGGTTAGGTGGTAAACCCAAGATAAAGAAACAACGTATGAACAAAATGAAAATCGATCATGCACTTCTACCCCAACAAATTTTTCCAGACAGCTTCGTACGCGGTGCTAAGAATAGTAAGAATTATTATACCTAAATTGTTTGTTAAAAGTTCCTGCAGATTCACTAGTTAATAATTCGTATTACCGTAAATCCAGGTCACTTCCTTGTTCAGAATCGATGTTATTACTCTGGATTTTACAATACTTATTTGTCTGTGGTTGGTAAACTTCCTTCTCGATTTTATGATCTTGTCGGTAAAATAGGTTTCGATCACTTCTTGTATAAATCAAATGTTGTAGTCAATTCCTATCACCTGGACGACCTTGTCGGAAGATACATAGGAAATTACCAGTTCCAGGTTAAGGATAAGGTTCTAAAAATCACAGAAGAGGATGTCGGTCGCATAATCGGACTTCCATACGATTGTCATCAAATTTATGTCGGACGTGACGATGATACATTTCATGCAACCATATTTTGGAAGAAATATTTAAGAGTGAAACAGGTTACTAGGTAAGCTTATTTTGACTGCAATATGATGAAAATTCCAACTCTGTTTGGATTCAAATACACATGCTTTATTAAGTCTTTAACATATCTCATTTTGCAGTACTATCGTGAAGGAAGTTTTCATACGCACCGTTACGGCAGGGCCGAAGGACGTCGAGTACGATATGGATTGCTTCAAATTGTGGCTATGCCTCTTATTTTCCACCTTCCTCTTGCCAAGCTCGAAGATGACAATGCCTCTGAAGTTATTCCATTACACAGAAAACCCTGAGGATTTCAATACTCTGAATTGGTCTAAGTTAATATTAGAACAGTTATTCAGAAACATGGATTCGGCCTCTCATTCAGTACGTCGTAGGGAGAGAGTCGGCGATCGCGTTGGGGAATACATTCACGGATGCGTCACAATATTAAATGTACCGATAGACGCGTTTAAATGTTATATTTGTCTTAAATACTCTGTTGTTTTTATTTGAGTTTTTTTATTTGTCAGGTATTTCTATGGGAAAGGACTACACTATTTCCTCCTTCATCTACCTCCAATTTGGTGATTTTCCAAAGATATGAAGGTTGTACTAAAAGACGTAGCCTTACAATTAATTCACTGACAGATGCTGAGGTGCGTAACTACCTCATCTTTTATGATCTTTGATCGTTGTTGAAAATCATAGTTAATTCTTTTGTTTCAGGTATCATATTGTCCAATTTCCTACTCGCACGACGGTCAATCCGATGAGGTTCTCTGTGTTAGAAATTAAATATTTTTCCAAAAATAAGGCAATCGATTTTTGAATAGTCCAAATCAGATTATGTCAATTATTTATGATCGATATTTTATGAAGTTAAATTCATTTATCCACCTAGATTTTGAAAAGTTGTAGTTGTATTACCATTTCTTTTCGAAATTTTGCCCCAAGTTAAGGTTAAGACTTTGTTTCAACCGACTCTAATGCAATTCCTTCAACGGAAAAGATTGGAGAACCTTTCTCGCAAGGCGAAGAAGGTTAGTCTTCGTATTATCCAGCTAACTTTCTAATTAGTATGTCTAATATTTTATTTCAACATTCCACAGTATGAAGACCAATTTACAATTCATCGATATGTGAATGAAGGTTTGTTAGTAATCTTGGTAGTTCTATTGCGTTCTTTAAATTTGGTAGGATAAATCTTTTTTTTAAATTAGGACCTGACAGTGGCATTATTCGTCAAGGAACTCGATTTTTGCCTGCTAGTAGTTCAAATGATCCGATAGATAATGACATGGTCGTAGATCTTCTAACCCCATCTCCAACAAGACATGTTACTCTAGATCAAACAACTATTACTCCTGGTATACATAGCATTTCTAATGAATTTCATTCATTACACCCCAATTTTGAGTCTTCAATTATATTGCGAAGTCCAGTAATGATTGATGGAATAGATATGAATGAAGAAATTCTTACTGGTGCACTTGAAAATCTACAAATTTCTTCTGGGAAAATCGAACTAGACGTTGTTGCAAGTCCGCATTATAACGAAGAGGTGTCGACTGAAGAAATCGCAGACTTCCTTAATTCGCAATGTAATGTGGAATTAAATAATTACAACACTATATCTGAAGAAGCCCCTGCACGTCAAGTAATATCCCGCCCCAGTTTTGATATCTTAAGTGATTATCATAGTGACGGTATCGAACAACTAGAGCACACATCTGAATATAATTCGCCTACGAAGATAATGACTAGTGAATCAGATAAACCTGCTACCCCATATATATATTCAAGAACCAACCTTATAGTTATGGTTGAAGAAGGTCAATCAATGTTCGCGAAACTGCGAGATGATTGTAGATATCAGAAAATTAAAATACGTACCGAAGAAGGTGTGACAAGAGGTCAACTTCATCTCAAAAATGAATACGCCATTTTTGTTGAAGAGAAAAATTCTATGGATAGATTCAACACAACTGTAACCAATGGAACTATGTCAGGAGACCAAAAATTAGTGTCGTCGCCAGATTTTTGGGCTTCAGTCGTTGCATCTGCCGAACAAATAGAGTGTAATATGAAGTCAAAGAATAAGGTTGTAAGAGATGATCTATCCGAAGTAGCTCGTCGCATTGATTTTACAGAAACGAAACAGAATTCTGTAGAATCTCCTTATGTTTTCTCGATGATTAAGCGAATGAAAGCTCGGAATTTTGAAAAGGTTTCAGAACTGCTTCTCCTCTTTAATTTTTTTTTCATCTATTAGTTTAATATTTATATTTCTAACATCCCATTAGGTTGAAAAAAAAAACAACGATGAAGAAAGACTATTTGTCAACCAAAATAATGGAGAGACTTCCTCAAACTTGAATCAAAACACGAAGAGGCTTGTCATGAATCCAGAGTTCGATTTTTTTCCTATTACACTATTAATATGTTTTCATATATCTGGTTGATTCTAAAATATTCACTACAAGAAATAAGACCTTGTATGGCGGTCTTTAGATGGCGGAAATCCGCCATCTAAAGTGATCCTCGGCGGAAATCCGCCATCTAAAGACCGCCATCTTGGACACCGCCATTAAAACCCCTAAACCGCCATCTAAAGACCGCCATCTATTATCCATCCCCATTTCCCACCAAAAATCGTATAGATGGCGGATTTCCGCCATCTAATCTGAAAATTTTGGCGCGAATTGAAAAGTTTTAGATGGCGGAAATCCGCCATCTAAAATATGGCGCGGGAATAGTTTGGCGCCAATTCATTGATGGCGGTTAATTTCATTGACGGCGGATATCCGCCGACTATCCTTGGAACTTTAGATATCCTTGGAACTTTAGAAAGTGACGCAGTCGGTTCCATTAGTTTATAGATGGCGGATATCCGCCATCTATTCGTGGGAGAGGGCGATTGTGCCCAGCTTTAGATGGCGGATTTCCGCCATCTAAAACTAAGTAGAAGAGTTTAGATGGCGGAAATCCGCCATACAATGTTTGTTTAATTTTTTTTTTAAAACAGGATTCTATATTGTGCGTTCGAATCGTTGTTTTTTGAAATAGAAATCGATATTTGAGAAAACGATTTTGAAACAGAAATTGAAATCGATGTTTTTTATTAAAAAGAAATTAAATTACAGAATCGTTAAACATTCGAAGTTTTAATAAGAAAAAAAAAATAGTTTAATCAACACTCGTCTGAAAGCGAGTCTTCTGAATCAGAATCAGAAATATCTGATCCGAATGCAGACGGTATTGTGGACTTTGAAGTAGAAGCCATCAGCGTCATGTCGAGTCCAGAAGTCTTCAAAGTCTTATTCAGTTTCTTCATATATGATTTCATAGCATTGAACTTCTTCTTGTATTTGGAGACGTCTTTTTGACTCTCGTTACACTTGTTCTGAAAATGAAAACAAAAATGAGTTCGGTAATCAACAAAATTATTGAAATATATTGTAAATACCTCCAATGCTTTGAATTTTTCCGACCAAACTGCATCTGGTGTTGCATCAACAGTCGTGCTTTCTGAGATCGGCTCTTTTCCTTTCCAATTTAGAGAAGCCCATCTTTCGTTTGTTGTGCTCACCATACTGGCAGCTTCTCCAATTCCTATTATTCGATTCTTCTTATTTTTGCCGAAAGTCTTGTTGACCGTCGCTTCGATAAATTGCTGCATTAAAAAAAAAAAATAAGAAAAACGAAATATAATTAAAATAATCAATGGAACTTACAAATGGAGTCATTGATTCAGATTCAGCCCACGATTTTGCCTCTGGACTTTTGATAAATTCCGTGGCTTCAAGCTGAAAGAATAACAAAATCAAACAATGAAAATAGAAATTAGAAATTATAAAATATAAAATATAAAATATAAAATATAAAATATAAAATATAAATAATTTT
>LFYR01001193.1:393052-544502 GCA_001185155.1 Zostera marina | reverse complement strand
TCCTTTATATGGCATCTATATTCACATAAATCATTAATATATAAAAAAAAATATAAAAATTATAAATAAATTACCAATTCATGACGTCTTTGCGCTAATCCTTTTGAACCAGCGTGATGTGTCATTTGATTCAAATTAATCATTATTATTTCAATTTAATAATTAATTAAATAATTTCTAATTAAAATGATCATATATTATTTCATGCAAATATTTCATTACTAAAATATTAATATTTAATAATTGTCAATCAATTAATAAAATACTAATTATTTTTATTTCATTTGATAATTAAAATGATAATTTAATAATTTATTTTAACAACAAATTAAATAAATTGATAATAAATTTATTAAATAAAATTATTTAATTTTTACCGCAAATGAGCTTTTCTTCAATCCAAAACTTACTTCAATCTTTATTTTAAAAAACCTATAACAAATCAAAAACACATTAAATATTTTATATAAATTTTAATTAAATTATTTAAAAACAAAAAATATTTTAATTATTTATTAAATAATTTAAAAACATAAAATAATCAAAACAAATTTTTTTCATGCAAATAATTAATAAAGATATAGATTCATGTAAATTATTAATTACATTTATAATTTAATTACAATTATTTAAATAATTTACAAATAAGTTGATTAAATAAAAAATTTAATTATTTTAATTTAAAATATGAAATATTTATTTTAATTATTTTAATTCATGAAATAATTGTAAAATAATTGATTAATTTCAAATATGAAAAACTTTCATTATTTAATTATTTAAAAACAGTATGTCATTTAATTAATTCAAAACATTATTTTAATAACTAATTATTTTAATTTTAAATTATTAAGACACAGTATATTAAATTTTTTCTAATTATTTAATTAACATTTTAATTAACATATTATTTTGATACAATTTTATAATTATTAGTTAACAAATCATTAAAAACATTCAATTTCATAATTACTAATTAACACATTTATAATTACATGCAAATTAATTAATTACAAGTATAAGACAAAATAATTAATTTAATTACTTAATTTTTAAATTATTTATTTTTTTATTTCAACAAATTATTAATTATTTAATTCATAACAGAAAATAATATAAAGAATTTCAGTAATTTTAGTAATCATTAAAACAGTAATATAAAGAATTTCAATAATATAACAGTAATTTATTTCTTTTTTTAAAAAAATATTAATTATTTATTTATTTAAAAACATTAATTTATTTAATTTATTTAATAAAAACAGTAATTATTTATCTAATTAAATACACATTTAATTTATTAAAACAAAATAATATAATATTTCATGCAAATTAAATAATATTTCATTCAAATAATAAAAACAAATGTTTATTAACATTTATTGGGTTTGATTTATTTTTAACATTATAATTTAATATTTATTAACATTTGATTCATATTCAATAATTAAATAAATAATTAGATTAAATAAATAATATTAATATTTACCGTAATATAGCTTAATTACTTCAATCCGAAATTTATACGAATCACGATTTCACAAAACCTACAACAAATGGGCAACACAATAATTATTGAACACAATCATTCATAAAACACAACACATAAATATAACCATAAAAAATTATTTGATATAACCATTTCATTTTATTATTATTTGATAACAATCATTCATAGAATATAACCATTTCATACAACCATTTCATTTAATTTTTTTGCGAATCATACTATTGAATCAAACATACTAAAAACATTCATTAAATTAATCTTTCATTCATACTATTGAATCAATAAACAATATAATCAATCTTTCATTCATCACCAACATTCATCAATCTTTCATTCATCAATCTTTCATTCATCACAACAATATAAACAATATAAACAATATAATCAATAAACACCAACATAAACAATATAGACACCAAGAAAAAAAAAACATAGACTGCCTATACAAGAAATCAATAACATAGAAATCAATAACAACAATGACACACCAACAATGAAATAAATCAATAACATACAATATAGACACACCAACAATGAAAGATGAGATGCCTACTATTGAATCAATAACAACAAATCAATAAAAAAAATTCTAATCACACCGCTATCGAATCAAACTATCGAATCAAACAATTACATATAAAAATTCTAATAACAAGAAAATGGAAAAAAAATTACCGGACGACCTAGGCGAGGCTACCAGGAAGACCGACGGCGAGGGTACCGGCGGGAGGGAGAACGACGACCGACGGCGAGACTACCGGACGGAGGGAGAACGACGACCGGAGGAACGACGGCAGCAGGCAGGCAGGAGCAGCAGGGAGGAGCAGCGGCGGCGATTTTCTTTCTTCAAAGACAGACAAGGCGTCTGTCGGGAATTTGGGGTTTTTAATAAACCCCAAATTTTACATGGCGGAAATCCGCCATGTAAGTACACTTAAGTGCCGCCAGCACTTAAGTGAAAGTCCGCCCAATCGAAATTTGGGCGGGCTTTTTTCCGCCCGAGTCCCCGAAGACTTAAGATGGCGGATTTCCGCCATCTTAAGTCAATTTAATCGGGTAATCGGGCTGGAAATTGGGGGCCATTCGAGATTTTGGGCGGGATAGTTTAGATGGCGGAAATCCGCCATCTAAACACCGCCATCGAAAAAAATTCCGAACCGCCGTCGAGCCAAAACGTTTCCTCGGCGGACTGAAAGAATAGATGGCGGACATCCGCCATCTAAACTATTGAAGTATTGATGGCGGAAATCCGCCATCTAAAGGCCGCCATACAAGGTCCTTTTTTTTGTAGTGAGAGGACATGATGAATGGGAAGAAATGAGTCAAAAGAAGAAAAGAAACCCCTTTTATAGGGTAGGAAGGAGGGGGGAGTACTGATGGTACCCCTAGTCCATCAGCCCAGGCCCATGCGAAAGTCCAGAATCAAGGCCCAGTGAAATGAATAAGAGAAAGATCCAAACTGTCAGGCGGGTTTTCGCCCGGACGGGTCGACCAGGCGGATCCACCGGCCCGGACGGTTATTTCTCCAATGGTTGTGTCCCAAGCAAGCTGGTCTAGTCCGTCGGGTCGGATCCTAGTCCGAGAACGCAAGGTTCAGGAACCGGTAGAAAACTGTATAAATACCCCTAGGAGTGAAGTGTAGAAGGGGGAGAGAAAACAATTGTTACTTGTAATACCTTATACTATACTATACGATCAATGTATATCCTATACTATACGATCAGATAGCAAATCTTTCTAAAGGATGTCTAAACCCGAACAAAAGTTTGGGAAAAAAATCTTACACTTGAATTAATCGGTTTGAACCAGAATAAGATCTAGAGACGTTGATATATATTGGAAACGGTTATGGTTATACTTTTACCATATCTTACGGTTATAAGATATGGTAAAAATCAAAGAACAAACTGTCGCCCAACGTTCCAAAAGTTTAAATTTGGGAATTTTTAAACACTCGGATCCGAGATCCAAATGTAAAGATCTGAACCGAATAAATTAAATAATTAACTGGAGAAATGGTTGACACAGGGCAGGTATAAAAACTGAGAAAGAAAGGCACGAGAATTAATTCCATTTGTGAGTTTTTTTCTTTCTTTTTTCTGGTCTTCTGCAATAGATCTCGGTGTTCTAAGTTGTCATTCTTGTTTGGTAATCGTCGTATTTCGTTTCACATTTTCAGGTATATTATTCCGATCAAGATTGATCTAGTTGTTGTTTCAATAAAATTCAATTGTCCTATCATTCAATTTTCTATTTCTTGATTTGTTGTTGTTCAAGTTTCTTTTCTGAATTTCTTATTTCCATTTAGAACTTACATATTGTTTTCTGTTTGTTAAATTCCATTTAGTGGGTGATACCAAACCTGTCACTCTTTAATTAGTTTACTTATGTTAATTATTTTGTATTGCAATTTCAGATCTTGACTTGTGATTCGTCCAGTTTTTAATCATCTAGGAAAAAAAATCCACACAAAATACACAAGTTAGGTTATAACACATATACAATCAACCCTACTTACCTTCATAAATGAAATTTCAATTTTAATAATCTGCAAAGATTAATATAAGTATTATGTGACACTCCCTTAGTGAAGACATCTGCCAATTGATTTTCAGAACATACATGATCAACTTTTATGTGATTTTTAGATATTAATTTCCTAATAAAATAGATGTTCGTTTCTATGTGTTTTGATTTTTGTTTAATTACTGGATTTTTAGCCATAAAAATTGTCGATTTGTTATCATAAAATAATTGTGGTATATGATGTATGGAAAAACATAAGTCTCTGCTGATAAATGTTGTCCATCTAATTTCTGCAGCTAGAGTTGCTAATGCTTTATATTCTGCTTTTGCACTGGATCTGGATACGTACAGTATCTTGTTTCTTAGATATCCATGTTACCAAATTCCCTTCAATAAAGACACATAAACCTGTTGTTGATTTTTTGGAGTCTGGGCCTCCTGCAAAATCAGCATCACAGTATCCAAAAATCTTATTCTTTTTAGATATTTTGATGAAATGTAACCCATTACTAAGTGTTCCTTTGATATATCTCAGAATTCTCTTAGCTGCTGCTAAGTATCCTGTTATAGGCTCATGAACAAACTGAGCAACTTGATTTATTACGTAAACCAGATCTGGTCTTGTTTGAGTTAAATATTGCAAAGATCAAACTAAGGCTCTATAGTTTGTAATATCTTTGACTAGTTCACCATCATTTCTCTTGAATTTTGAATTTGGTATTACTGGTGAATTGCAAGGTTTACAGTTCATCACGTTATATTTTGTTAGTATGTTGAGGGCATACCTATATTGATTCATATATATGCTGCCATCATTGTTGTAATTTATTTCTATTCCAAGAAAAAAATTTAGAATTCCAAGATCTCTATATTTAAACTCCTCACATAAGTGTTTTATGAATAACTCAGTTTTTTTAATATTGTTTCCTGTTATTATTAGATCATCAACAAACACAACCATCCATATTAAAATATTATCTTTAAAATAAGTAAATAAAGATGAATCTGAGAGACTATTATAAAACCCATTTAATACTAGAAAATCTCTTAATCTATTGTACCAGAATTTAGGAGTTTGCTTAAGCCCATAAATGACTTTATTTAACTTGCGCATATATGATTTGGAGATTTTATTCTATCAAAGCCAGGTGATTGTGCTATGTATACAGTTTCAACTAACTCTCCTTGTAAAAAGGCAATTTTTTCTTTCTTTTTCTTCTCTACTTGATTGCTATTAGATTTGCAATTTTTCTCTCTCTCTTTTGATTGCTTATCAGGTGGCGATTGTATTGCGATTGTTTTCAGTTTTTATCAGATGATTAGTTTCTCTACTTAATTGCTTTCAGTGTTTTCTATTTTTTTTTTTTTTTTGGGATTGGTATTTGATATTATTTCTACTGTTTGATTCCAGATTGAGTTTTATTTTTTTTAGTTTCTAATTTTAACATTACTTAGTTTGTCATTGCGTAAGATTTGGATATTTATTTTATTTTTTGATATAGTATGGTGTAAAATATTGATATAGTTTTGTCATTTTTTTCTTCTCTTCTTTCTTCATCGCATTTCGTTTGCGATTCATTCAGAAATCTGCAGTGGTTAACTTCTAATAGGTTATATTGGATCTAGATCCTTGGACTATAAAAGGTGATGATATCATTTTGTGTCTTTTAGACATATATATCTGGAAATATCTGAAAAATACTCGTTAAATAAAGGATATATAAATACCTTAATTGAAAATTTTAATTTTTAAGGTCAAGGTATTTATACATGTGTCTCAATTAAAACCTTTTAAAATACAATTGTTCAATTATATATTTTTTCTAAATTTACATTGGTTTATTTGTAATAAAGCTATTTTAGAGGGTATTTTACAATTACCCCATATATTAATTCTCAATGAGTAGTTTTGTACTCAAAATAAAATCAATAAAAATCCCATGTAAAAATTTAGAATCCCAGAAAATCTGAAATTGACATAATAATTAATATACTTGGATTTTGGAATATCTTAACATTTAATTTATCTCTTTATAAATAGAGTGCGAGTTTGGAAAAAGGTTATCATACAGATATATGGAATAGATACAGAGACAGAGATCTCAGAATTTTTCGGTAGTATTCAAGAATCTTCGAGCAGTTGGTTCAACACAATAAAGGTGAGACAAAGAACCGATCTCATCAACACTCTTCTAAAGACCACCTTGCTCATCATCCTATCTTTTTTAATCTATAAAGAAGTCTCTCAAAACACCGCTTTCTACTACAATTGAATTCACCGAATGATGTTTGGGTGTCATTTGTGGGAGAAAATGATGTTTTGAGCGGCTTCTTTGTAGGTTAAACTAGATATGATGAAGATCGAAGTGTTCCTTAGTAGACCGATGATAAGCTTGATTTCTTGTCTCAACTTCATTACGCTGAACTGATAGATTCTTCACTGCTCGAAGGTTCTCATATATTGCAACCGGAGAATCCTGAACTTTCTCTCTATATCTATTTTATCTGTATACAAAAACAAACTCGTTTCAAATTTTCTATCTAAGATATTTCGAGTTTCTTCTTTTTTAGACCCGGAGACATCAGAAGGCAAGCAAAAGCTGTCGGACGAGTCGCCAGACAAACATTAAGTTGTTTTCCTGATGTATTTTTCTTTATAAATGACTTCTGATGTAACTGTTACTATGAAATAAAACCTAAAGTTTCCTCTTTTTTAAATTGAACTAAGAGTTCTCCCTAATTCAAATTAATCTATATTTCATTTTTTATATTTTTACTTATTGATTTTAAGTTTTATAACTTTATTTTCTTTTAATTAAAAAACCACTTTTCAAAAAAAAATAAAATAAATACTGAAGCACTTAATTTAAACAGCCTGCAAATCAGAGCGGCTTACCTGAAAAAGTGGGAGAAAGAAGAGTCCAGCGGAGGAGACATCGCAAGCTAGCAAACATCAGCGCCAGTCAACGTCGAGCAAGAAGAAGATGAGAACGCAGGATTGTGGAGGAATGCCCGACCGAGAGACCCGAAGAGAAGTCTCGATTATATTTATTATTAGTAGGTCAATTTCTAAACCTTCCCGTAGTTAACTAGTATTTTATTTTAGTCCTTGTTTGTATTAAATATAAAAACTGCTGTAGACTTTAACTTGGAAGGTAATGAAAAATTAAAAGAATTTTCCTCCATCGCAAAATCGTGGAGAACCCTGATCTCGAAGCTCTGATCCTGAGAGAATCCAGAACCAGACTGCGAGGAACTCAACCACCGATCCCTCCAACCGATTCCGCCCTGCTCCGATCACTTATCCTTGATCCAAGCTGCAGATTACAACCAGAACCCGAACTGCCGACCTCTGAAGAACACTTCGGCCAACATTGAAACTTCGGATAAATCTGTCCAGCCTTTTTGTGTTTTATTCTCTCTTTTTAAACTGTACCAAATACGTTATACATAATTAAAATTTAGTGGATATTTCCGGAACCCTGTAATATGTCAAGTTTACGAGGGTAATAATGTAAATGAACAATGAATAGCTTAGTAGAGGTTTTTTAGGTTTAAGAAGAGCGACGTCAAACGAGTTTCTATTTTCCCGCCGTCATTATCTCTTCTTGGCTTATGCTGCCGTTCTTTTGATCGTCGTTCTTACCTAATCGCTGACCTCGCCTTGCATTTCAGACGTTATCTTCATCGTCGACATCACTTCCCGTTTCCTCTTCTATCGTTTTTGATTTTAGAAATTTTGGATCTAGGTTTGTTCTTTCTCTATCTTTCTGTTTTTATGATTTATTCTTGTTGTGTTTTATTTTATAGTTCATATAATCTTTTACTTACAAGCGCTGATTTTTTTCTTTTATTATTTAGGTTCTTTGAAAGATTTGATTTTCATCTCTTGAACACTTTATCCCATCTGATCTTCATCACTTATTGACTTAACTGATAACTCTTCCCTATTTTCATACTTTTCATCGGATTTACTGGAAGATCTTTCCCTGATAATACTGGTACGCTTTCTCTCAATAATTGACTTATTGATCACTTTTCTATTTTTAAGAATTCATTCTTCCTACTTTATTTTGTAGGCTATGGGTATATATTTTTGTATAGTAAATAGTAATTTTTGTTGTTGTTGTGATTATTTTTGAAAATTAGTTCCGACATAAGACATGGCGCAGGAAGAGAATCAGTATCATATTGATATGGGGAATCTCATGGTCTTTGATCCAAACTATCATTTTGAGTCTGCCCCTTCTTCCAGGTACTTTCTTCTTTTTCTTCAGACGTTCTCATTTATTTATTATTCTTATGATTTGCATTTATGTTCGTCGAGAGAAAATACCTTTGCATTTACACGAAATATACTTTTATGTTTTCACCAAGAAGGTAAGTTTTTTATGTTTATAACTTTTATATTATTATTTATATGTTTTTGTTTATGTTATTTCAGGGAAGAGTTGACACAAGAATGCCTGAACAAGGGTACTGAGCTTGTCCAAGCGATTGCTAATGAGCTTTTCAGCTTACCATCCCACGAAGATAGAGATGGGCCTCTGATAAAATTGCCTGACCCTTCAACAGCTTTACCAAGGGAGAAACATGTGGGCAACATACTCTTGTTTTTTTATTGTTGTTTTTCTTCCTTTTTCAAATTATGCCTTGTGATTTACGTTCGTTGCAAATTCGTGAAATTTCCGTAATGGATTTGTCATGTTTTTGACAAATAAGACATGAACTCTTCATGGTTTTCTGAATATTTATGAAATCGGATGGTTAATCCTCGAAATATTTTAGTATTCAGCATGTGACTTTTGTGAACTAGTTATCTTCAATCTTATCATTTTTTACTATTTTTCTTTTGATTAAATGTTTATATTACTATATATACTATAAGGTAAATGCACTCATTGGAGGTTATATTATTTCTTTTACAGTTCCCCAGACCTAAACCTCTTACAAAATGGGAGGAGTTTGCTAAAAAGAAAGGTTAGTTCTGATATTTCACTTTTTGTTTTTGGAGTCGTCTCATGGGAGGAGTGAGGTATCATGTTTAATTTGGCATCATTTTCTAATATTTATGCTTCATGCATCTTTTAGGTATACAAAACAAAAAGAAAGATAAGAGGGTATTTGATGAACAAACTCAAAATTGGAAGCGTCGTCATGGTTATGACCGTGTTGAAGATGACAATGATATACCCATTATTGAAGCAAAAATGACAGATGGTATTTTTTCTTTCTCGAGATTTACATGTTGTCTGTATATTTTTCCGCTCGAAAAGTGAAATATGAAATTTCATAAATTTGAAGATTCGTTGATTTCTCAGTTCCAATATTCCATTTATCATCAACAGATAATCTGCAATGGAGAGTTTATATTTTTTGATAATATATTGAAATGATACAATTACACAAAAGTTTACTTATTTTGCAATTTTAAACTGACATAATTGACATCACTAAGTGTAGTGAATTAAGATCATGTATATTTCTGAAAGATTCATAGTGATCAGTGATGTAGTGGTCTGGACTTTGCTATACTGCTAGAAGCGTTACATTACCACACTTCAACTATGTAGTGGCCTATAGTCTTTGTTATTTTTTATTCTCTTTTTCTAAAATTATATATATTTATTGTTTGTAAACTATCAAACATCAATATAAAAATTCAAATGATTTAACAGAATTATTCTAGGACTTTTATGTCACCATCCTCTTGAGTTGGTGCAAGAGCTTTAATCTCATTCATGAGATCTTGACTCCTTGTCAGAATAAACTTATCACTATGCATCATCCTTGAACAATTATGCATTTCTTCAGTATTCTGCTTAAGTATGTGCTTTTGAAACATGATTTTAATTAGATTTTTTATTTATTTTTGATAATAATATAGAAACATGTTTTTTTTAAACATCATTGCATTATCATTTTTTCTGTGCTAAGCTTATGCATTGCTTGTCCTTGATTCTGCTCACATGCGTGAACTATATGGGTACGTTGTAATTTTTTATTATTGACGATTGTCTCTTTTGCAGAGCCTGGGGAAGATCCATTCCAGAAGAGAAAGGTTGAAAAGAAAACTCGAGTTGAGAAACAAGAAAAGAATCGTTTACATAATTTAAAAAATGCTTCTAAAGTTGATGCGTTACCAAGGTGTATACATTCACATTCTTTTGTTTTGTACTAGCTCTCAAGTTGATAATAGTAATCTAATGTTTTCTTTCAGCCATGTTCAACTAGCTGCTACCTCCCTGCCTATATCAGGTAGGCAAAAGGTAGCACCAAAGAAAGCAAACAAACACGAGCTAGAGAGTGTTGCTGGATTGGCTGCAACTGCAACAGCAAGTATTGGAAAATTTGATCAAAAACTCCCTGGAGAAAAACCCGTAAAGCATCACGGCAAATTTCGAAAGGTTGTAACTCTAATTGTAAATAAATGCCTAAATAGCAATGCGTTGGTTCTCAATATAATTCTTTTTTTTTTGCAGTTCCTCCCTGTTGTCCAAGGTAAAGGGATGGTGAATGAAGAGAGGGAGCAAACCGATAAAATTTTAAATAAATTCATGTCCAGAGGTTCTGATGATATACTAGACGTTAACAAGGCAAGCAGGATTTACACACTTGTCATGAAATTCTATATCCAAATCCTGAATCATTCTTGTTTAAAATAAGTTTGTGCTGATGTTTTTCTTTCTGAATGAGTTACAGGCTGTTTCTATGTTCAAGGTCAAGGGAGAGAATAACAGGCGAAAGGAACGTATGACCGAATCTTCTAAATCAGGTAAATTGAAGCCCAAGGGCAAATCACTAAAGAAGTCTTCAAAGAAGAGTAGTCACTAAATCATCAAAATCCCACAACTGCTTGTTTTCCCATCAATTTTGTTTGTCTTTTGATTTTCTATACTATCTTTCACTTTTATTAATTAATATTAGAGATTGAAGTTTTTCTTCTTATTTTCCCTGTTATCATAGTTATCCAAAAAATTCTTTCTACATTTACCTCTGCTCATTTACATTTTGATGTTGTTTGATATAAGGGTAAGAAACTCTTTCACTTAATGAATTCCTGGTTGGATTTTGAATTTTTGATGGCTATTTGGAATTAGTACAAAAGTGCTGGGAGCCTGGGATTCTGATTTCCAAGGAACTGCCAATTGCCATGTATAATTTCAACAACAAATTGTGATTAGTAAAAATTTTCACCAAGTTATGGCAAATAAACCTCGTTGAAGAATCAAATGATAGAGAAATTGAACAAAAAATTCAGATGGTGGAGTTTGGTCGAAATGGATCAAGTTGGTTGTGTTCTGATTAGAGAGTCTGGTCGAGTAAACCCATGGGGAAACCCGAGTTTGAACCGAGAAGCCAAGTCTGGTGATGTGACTCTTCATAGAGATTAGTCGGGTGAATCCATTGGGGAAGTACTCGAGTTTGAGCCTGACGAGACGAATGACTTGACGGGGTAATCTGGTCGAATCACTCATTGGGCATGATTCGAGTTTAGTCGAAACTGTGTACCGCATAGGATTGAGTCTTGAGAAAGGTGAGTGAGTGAGAGTCATTCTCTATGAAAAGTAAAATTGAACAATAAAAGAATAAAGGTTTAAAAAGGAATACTTAAAAATGTAATATGTTAAACTTAAAGATATTTGTAGGGTTTTGAATGAAAAATTCATTTCCATTCTTGTTTTAATTGAAGATTGAGGGGCAATGGACGCATGGCTTTGAACCAACGTTTGAATAATAAACTATGAGAAAATAAACGGCAAACCTAATCTATTAATTTATTACAACATCTGTCTACGACGTACACTTGCGAGAAACTAGCAATTGCTCATACACCCAACCCATCAACTATCTTGGGAAAGGATGGAAAGGAGTCCCCCAATCCGTCGTTTAATCCATGGTGGAGGAAAGATCAACTATTGGAGAGTTGAATCCTTTCCTCGCTCCCCGAAGCTAGATGTGGTACCTCAAACCATCAGGTTGGCTATGTTCACCTCCGTTTAGGAAACTTTTCGTGTCGCCTATGGACCATCCACCGAAGCTCGAATTAATTACCAACTCGCTATATATGGAACTTCAGAAAGAATGAACTACTCATATTAACTTATCTCCGACAAGTCAAGCTTATCGTTAACAAGCTCTTGATCCAGGAACCGTCAACGCCACGATCTTCAATAATCTCGGTCCAGATTACTCAGAGATGATTGCAGCTATGTCTATCTGAGAAGAGTGTCACATTGCCCTTCACGGAGTTATCCAACTTTTTAGTCGGTCATGAGACTAGAATCAATCATACAAAATCTATTGATCTCACACAATATGGAAATACTACTCTAGAGGTGAATCAAATCTCACACAATATGGAAATACTACTCTAGATGTTTAGATAGAAGATATGTTATGCTATGATTATTATCTGAAGATGAAAACTGAAGATCCATGTAATGACAGATGAAGCGTGATGGCAGATGATTCCCTTTGGGGAGTATGAACTAATTTGTGTGAAATAGGAATATAGTCGGTAGTTAGGTTGATGAATTTTCAACTGATATACCTGATATGTGTAAGTAAGGTAAATAAGTGTAAAAGTATGGGTAGTTAATTATGAAATGTTGTTTAATATCTGCTTTGTAAGAACATCTGCTATCTATTCCTTGGAAGAAATGAATTTGACATCCAGATAACCAATGCAAAATAAAAATCGATTTCAATATTGTCAAACCTCACCAGTCACCACCTCACCAGTCATAACTTAATAAGTACGTCTGGGCTTGCATATGGATGCTCACACACAACTCTTTAGACTTCACTCACAAATTGTCAACTCCCTCTCTTATTGGATCAAGAGACGTACTTATTAAGTTTCCCACGGACTTATTGGCCTCCTGGACTTTCTTGGGCCGAGTCGGCCTCGGAAGTGAATGGTTCGTCGGGACGGTCCGTGGTACCAATTGAAGGTATGGAATCTCGGTTAAACAAGTGGATGGATATTTGATTATTATTGTTCAATTTTGTACATACATGTCGATTGGCGGGTTGTTTATTTTTCATTTATAAATAAATTAATGGATGGATAATTAGATGGTGGGCCAATAAAAATCGTTCAAGCGAACCTGAAAACCAAACTTGGGTCTGAATCCGAAGTACGTTCGGTCCAGATCAGACCAGAATCTCGATATTAACTTGACCAATCAAAACCCCGTTAAATGGACGAGTCGGAGGGCGCGGAGGGTTTTTAGGTTAGAAATTTAATGACCGCAGCATTTTAGATTTAGGTCGGAGAGGAGAGGAGAAGAGAATAAAGATCGATCGGTAGAATCGATTCTCCTCCCCTTTCATCGGTGCTGTTTTTCATTTTTACTTCTACCATATCTGTAATCTGTACTGTACCCTTCTTTTTCTTCTACCTACTTCGGTTGTTGGCCTATTCGAAGCGCCGCCTATTCTATCTCCGTTTCACCTGTTTTTGTTTCTTTTCTCTTCTTTTTAGACCCATTTAACCTCCTATCTCAGTGCGTTTTTCTGTGGAACATTGAATCCGCATATTGTTTTTAAACATTCGTCTCATTTTTAGGGCATTCAATTCTTCTCCCTTGGCTAAAGGGCGACTGATTTTCTTCTTCTAGTGATCAGCTCAAAGAAGGTAACTTGATAAAAATCTTTTTTTTTGGTTTATATTTTTCCTTTCTTCGTCTCAAAATTTACTATCATCCGTGATTATTTGCCCTAATTTCTTATCATCGTTTTTTTTTAAAATATCTGTGATTGGTTTGGTGGTGGTTTAAAGTTTGTTATATTATGTTTTAAATCCATATATTATTGTGGTTCAACCATATCTTTGAATTTGCAGAGCTGAATTCTATTTGTTACTACATACTCCAAAGTCTTCACAAAGAACGCAAACAAAAATGACTGGAAAGGGTTGTCATGCCATTGAGAAGAAGGATGAAGTTTTTTTCGGTATTTTTAAATCAGAGCTCCCCAAATGGAACCCTCAAACTGTTTTCTTCCGCCCTTGTGGTGTTTTTGCCAGCATTGGACAGGTTGGAGTTGGATTTGATGTTTCATCAAGTTCACCCACTTCAAGTTCCAGAAACAACGAGTTAAAGATTTCCTGCAATGATATCACTCTGAATTCCATTCCATCTGAGGTTGGACCTCGCATTGTTGACATTCTACCAAAGACGGATGAGGATGAACTGCTAGAGAATTTGATTGTAAAGAAGAATGAAGGGTTTAAATTAAAATTTAAAGTCAGCAATCCATCTGTTAGACGACTTATTAGCGGGGCTTTTGCTGGGGTGGTTTCACGTACTGCTGTTGCACCTTTGGAGACAATTAGGACACATTTGATGGTGGGAAATAGTGGCCATTCTTCAGGCGAAGTATTCAATACAATCATGAAAACTGACGGATGGAAAGGATTATTTCGAGGAAATTTTGTCAATGTCGTCAGAGTTGCTCCAAGCAAAGCTATAGAGGTGTGTATTCTGAATTTGTTTATTCTTCCTATAATTTTCCTTATGTATGCATGGTTGTTTAATTTTATGTCTGATTTGGAGGTTTTGTCGTTTCATTTGATTTAGGGACTATTTGGTTCATATATATATAGGTAGAATACAACTCTATGCTATCTGGTGGTTAATCGTATATTAGGCCACTGTAAATAAGCATTCCAGTCTTGCATTATCAGTTAGTCAACTCTTGAGATCTAGCTACTGTACCTTAATCCGATACTATCAGTAAAAAACTATAATCATGAGAAACTGAGTAGCTAGCAGTATATTTATGTGGATTACTTAGGCAATTTACGAATTTAAAATGCATGTGCTCATATTTCTATTAATTCTGAATTTAATTGTTGTTGTCTATTTCTTTCCAGTTATTTGCATATGACACAGTTAAAAAGATGTTGACACCCAAACCTGAACAACCCTTAAAGATTCCGGTACCACCTTCCCTTGTCGCTGGAGCTTTTGCTGGAATCAGCTCAACATTGTGCACATATCCGTTGGAGTTGCTCAAAACCCGTATCACCATACAGGTTCAGATTGACTGAACGACTGATTCTTTTCAACCAACATTTTCCCCATCCCTCAATGTTTATTTTGCTTATATACATTTCATTTATTGCAGAAAGATGTCTATAATAATCTTCTAGATGCATTTGTAAAAATTGTCCGGGATGAGGGTCCTGGAGAGCTCTACAGGGGGCTCACACCAAGTCTTATCGGAGTCGTACCATATGCTGCTACCAATTACTTTGCTTATGACGCACTTAGAAAGGCTTACAAGAAAACCTTTAAGAAGGATCCTGGTAATATTGCGACTTTGTTCATTGGTTCAATGGCTGGTGCTATTTCCAGCAGCACGACCTTTCCTCTCGAAGTTGCTCGAAAGCAAATGCAAGTTGGAGCTGTAGGTGGAAGAAGGGTCTATACAAACATGCTTCATGCTTTAATTTCCATTGTAGAGAAAGAAGGGGTTGAAGGTCTGTACAAGGGTTTGGGGCCAAGTTGCATGAAGTTGGTTCCTGCTGCTGGGATTGCATTCATGTGCTATGAAGGTTGTAAGAATTTATTGGTGGAAGATGAGGAATTGGAGAAGAAAGATATCAATTAATTAGTTTTGGGTTAGGTTTATCATTTTTTTCCTTTTATTTACATTTTGAGGAATTGAGGTTGAAATAAATAACTCTTATTATTTATTAAGGTTGAAATAATTTAATAATTTATCATAAATAGTTATCTTTGCAAGAAATGAAATATTATCAGTTTATCAGTTATTTGTGAACTTGAGTTGTTTATCTGTAATATGGCATATTGGCATTATTATTAAAAAGAGTTAGATGGATTGAAGATTTGAAGGTTATAACTTTGTAAAACAACAGCAGATTTTTTGTTGAATCTCTTGTTTCAAATAATTTTTCTGTAAAAAGAGTCGTAAAAATAAAATAACTGCACTTTTGATTATTACAAAATGAGAGTTTGATAGATTGAAGATTTTTAGGTTATAACTTGTAAAACAACAGCAGATTTTTTGTTGAATCTTTTGTTTCAAACAATTTTTTTGTAAAAATAATAAAATACCTGTGGTTCGACTGATTACAAAATACAAAATGAGAGTTTGATGGATTGAAGATTTGAAGGTTATAAATTATAAAACAATTGCAGATTATTTGTTGAATCTTTTGTTTCATTTTTTTGTAAAAAGAGACTGTAAAAATAAATAACTGTACTTCGATTAATTACAAAATATAAAACGAGAGTTTCATAGATTGAAGATTTAAAGGTTATAACTTGTAAAATAACAGCAGATTTTTTATTAAATCTTTTGTTACAAACAATTTTTTGTAAAAATAATAAAATATCTGTGGTTTGATTGATTACAAAATACAAAATGAAATTTAATGAATTGAAGATTTGAAGGTTATAAATTGTAACTTGTAAAACAACTGCAGATTAATTGTTGAATCTTTTGTTTCATTTTTTTTGTAAAAAGAGATAGTAAAAATAAAATAACTGCAGTTTGATTAATTACAAAATACAAAATGAAAGTTTGATGGATTGAAGATTATAACTTGTAAAACAACTGTAGATTTTTCTTCTTATATTTTATTTCAAACAATTTCTTTGTAAAAATAGATATTAAGAAAAAAATAACTGCAGGTTGATCGATTACAAAATACAAAATGAGAGAGTTTGTATATAAATAAACAAAACTCAAGTTAATCATGAAATCCTACATCAGTGCTGGTGGGAAGAAAAATAACAAAATAAAGGTAGGCGCATTTCGACACAAAACAAAAACCATAGTAAAATCATGATTGAACACATCAGCTTTTAACTCTGCTCATCAACAACTTCTGTGACAACTTCGCCTCTCTCATCTGCTGCAGCCGCCATCAGTTCATCAAACTTGTCTGTCTTTCCCAACAGTATCTCGATCTGAGCCAAAAAGAATTCATACTAAAAATATTCACATTTGCTACCATCGCACCACTGTCAAAACATCAAACTTAATTGGTTGCTTACCTTCGCTTTCTGAATGGGTCGTCCTCCTCTTGATTCGTCTTTCATATCAATGGTAGATGTCTGGATCTCTAAACAAAGAGCAGAAAGAAACCATGTCAGTGTTATTGTAAAAACTTGGTGTAGAATTAAATGATCAATCGAATCTCACTTTTTTCCACAGCAAGACCATTGTTCTTCAGAATCTCAGCAATCGTTACAACAGTGGAGATAGCTGTATAAACACGGATAATGTTCAATTATGTAGATCAAAAAAAGGTAAACGTTATTTAACACGAAATCTATACAGAGGATTCAAATCACAGTTTTGTCTTTGGAAACAACATGAATTAAATTAGGCTATCTATAAAAATTGCAACTAACCAAACATGCATATCAATATAACAATCAAGACAATGTAGTATAAGAATCAATTAACAGATAACAAAAAACAAAAAGTCAGGAACATGCAACGCAAGACGTTCCTTATATACTGGCCAACACGCAATATTTAGCAAATCAGATTTGTAATTTGTAAACAATGAAGAATTCTTAATCAGTTTAATTAGACGTATGAAATAACAAAGATTAAAGAAAGTAAAGAGAAAAAAAAAAGATACCCATTCCAAGCGCAGACAGTTCGACTTCATTATGCTGTTGCATATATCTCTGCAAAATAGAAATCCAAAATCAAAAATCCAAACCACAAATCAAAAGGAAAATCGATCGAAACGAACGATGTGTTCTTAGTGGTTTGTTCTGTTCGTACCTTGGCGAGATTGACGTAGAAGAAAAGGGGTTTCTTAGTATTAGAGACCTGGATGCGATTCTTCTTGTGCGACTCTGTTGTGGCGATGGCGATGTTCTTAACTCCTTCCGTGATCTCCTCCATTGCAAGTTCGCAAAACAACCGTCGAAAACCCTAACCCTAGCGGCACGTCAAAAAGGAACGAACAAAAGAGGCAAACGATGTGATTATGAGATGAATCGGTCTCTTTTTCCTTTCTTTCAAGGGATTAAATAACTGTGGGTTCCACTATTTATAAACTTTTTTTCCTATACCGATCTCATCAACCATTCAGATTCATCGTATTTTATCTCCACCGTTGATTGTTCATACTTCACTGTCCACGATTAAAACAATGGAGGAGATTCGAAATAGTTTGATATATTTACATCTCAACCGTCTAAGTATATGATTCAAAATAATCATTAAATTTTAAATTAACTACATGATTAATAAAATCTCTCAAAATTCATATCTCATCATAATAATAATTAAGATTTCTAAAGATCCGACTTTTCGGGATTTGAATCTGACCGTATAATTTTTTATTTATTTATAACGGATAATATTTTTACAGAACTAGTTTCAGGTACGTCAAACCTTTCATGCGTCGAAAAAATTTCGACCGTTAGATCATAATCTGTCGACTGACAATGCATATTAGATTATCCTCGAGTTGTACTCGTTACCATTAGGGTGTCAAACGAGCCGAGCTTTTGCTTATAGAGTCAGGCTCGGGCTCGACTCGTTAAGGAATTATCTATCCAAGCTTGGGATCAAGTCTGGTTTGGCCGAGCCCGAGCTCGGGCTCTGGCTCGGGTTCGGGCTCGAGCCTGCGAGCTTGGGCTCGATTTAAAAGAAATAATTATTTGAAGACATGAAGGATCATACTCATGACCTCTCAAATACTAAACAAATCTTTTACTAACTATACTACACCTCTATTCTCTCTAAATATAATATTTTTTAATTTTTTATACTCCTTACCGAGGCCCATCGAGCTTGGACATGCTAAGCTTGGCTCGGCTCGTTAAGCTAAACTAGCTTGAGGATTGGACTCGGACTCGTGAGCCGAGCCGAGCTCGAGTCCGTCGAGCCGGACTTTATTTGACACCCTAGTGACCGTATTACGTTGTATGGTGTATTTTGACGCACATAATTTTGTCGTTTGTTTTCTTCGAGATGTGATTCATTCGAGAAGGATCAAATGAATGATTGATCTAACAATATCTCGTTGTAAATCTTAACAACTATAAAAAAAACTAGAAAATAGAAATCTCAAGTGTTATAAATTTGTAATGTGAAAAACACAAAGTAATTAAAAAAGATTACAAGATCGAAGGAGATGGGATTGCAGAGGAAGTTAAAGTGTCGATGATGTTGAAACCAGTGAAATCTATTAAAATTGAATACAATGATTCCAGAGATAAATAACCCAAGAATGTTATGGTATCGGTATCAGTTTGTGTTTGATCTACCCAGGAGAATTTATCTTTTTTTTCTACCACCATTATCGACCATGAAATTTTACAGTGCCCATCTTCAACGTCAACATGAGCAATCAACGTAATATCGTTATCTTCCTCCATATCAAAACTTAAAGCTAAAAAGTCTCTGCTTGCTTTCAACCCTAACATCAGAGCTTCTTCAAGGAGCCATTGGATCACATGAGAAGCTATCTGTGAGTTGAAACAACCAAATATTCACAGTGAACAAACAGTTTAGATAGTAGATATATAGTTTTAATTTTACCTTGAGAAGAAGGCTCATCGTAAGATCAATCAAGTTGGGATCGTAATAAGTATCCACTGTTTTATTAAGTGAACCCATTCCGGCGGTGACTTTGACACAGTCATCAATCACCATCACATTAACGATCAACCCATCTCTCATTTCCTGTGAATTCAAACGATTTACAATGAATTCTGGAAGCTTTATGAAGAATGACCATGATGACATCCGAGTATGCCATGTAGGAATAGTCATCAAATAAACGAATGGGACTCCATTTGCCTTCATAGTTCACACACAAAATTAGAAAGATCAAAATTAGAAAGAAAGAAACTCAAACATTATTTCATTACCAGAGCTTCCAGATCTGACAAAACTTTTTTGGAAAATATACTGTGAACTCCACTCATTATAAAATCATTTATGAGTCCAATCTCATCAGGACATCCTTCATTTTCATGTGTTATGGATGTTAGATGAATATGAAAACATGCTGCATTGGGAAATAAAGAGATGGTTTTCTTGAATGTATCTTGTTCTTTATCAATGTCCAATTCTTCAGAACTCATGGTTTTATCCTCTTCAGATAACATAAGGGATAAATTGACAGATGCTCCTTTTCCTACCCCCAATTTCAGAAAATTCTCATATAATGAAACGATTTCGACCCCTGATGATGAAGCTAATGCTTGATGAATTACAAAATCAAAGACCTGAAAATGATCCATCCCATGAGAAACACATACAATGTAAAATGTAAATAGAGAACAAATAAATTAAAGTACCTTCTCTTCAAAGTGTGATACATGGATATCGCGAAGAACAGAATGTAATCTCTTGATACATTCATCGACATTTTCAACATCAATGGTTTTGTTATTGTCATCGTGAGGAGTTATGCTATGTATTTTACTACTTGTGGAATGTAGCCATCTACGACATGAATCATTCTCAAAGAATCTAAAATGCAGAGAGTGGAATGATCTTAGGGGTAATTGCAACACCAACTTACCATTTTTGTCACAATCAACATTAATAATAGATGTTGAAAAGGGAAATGTATTTGATTTTGATGATGATATGCCCATTAAATCAAATATGTAGACCTCACTTCCACGACGATGATGCAGTTTCATTCTCCAATTATACTGCAATCTTTTACAGAAGGAGAAAAATAAAATATTCAGTTTAATAACACCAAGAATATTTATTACCATACTTAATTGATACCTGGTTAGTGGATTATAAAAACGAGTTCCCTTTGCAATTTGATTTTCTAATGATTTTGAAGTTTGTTTAAAATAGTTTCCAAGATCCTGAGAGTTGGATAAAAATATATAATAACAGAGAACAAAATCAAGAACAATTGAAAGTGTTTCAAATGGGTGTACATACCCGAATAGATTGAAGCTTTTTTGCAGTAGACACTGAAAGATCTGACAGAATTTCATTTGTTAATGGTTTTGGTTTTGCCATTCCTGCAACTGCTACAGCTTCATTTGCTTCTACCTGTATCACAAAAAGGAAAAGATTGATAATTAATATGAGTTTATGAGGTGTATTTGGGAAAAATAATTCAAAATAATACCGTATTGATAACGTCAATTATCAAAGACAGTTCCTGCTGCGCAGCTTGCATATTTTCCATCAAACTCTGCCATGGCCAGGGAGTGGAATCTGGATTTTTCTTTTTCTTCTTATTCTCTTTTGCAATTTCAATTTCATCCGACGACCCATTTCTTGATCTCTTACCATATTTCTCCACCTCATTTGAAAAATCTAATTTTTGGATCAAACCTAATTGTTTTTCTTCAAAATCAACCTCCCTGAAAACATAAATAAACCATATAAGACGATGAAGAAAAAGAGGGAGATCAAATTTGAAGGGAGGCGTCGTACAGAGAAAAACGTTCACTTCCAGACTCATCTACGAACTCGACCCGGTTTCTTGGGAGCTTGTCGAATTCAATAAACATATTTCCGCAAATCGATCCGTCTCTGAAGAAGAACGAAAGAAGAAACACTTGGAATTAAAGCAAACCATGAAGTGAAATCTAAATTTATATTTGAAATCAAAACCAGTCGTTATTGCACTTATTTTTAATAAAACTATTTTGGAGGGTATTTTGCAAATTTCTAATGTCTCTAGAATCTAGATGAGGAATCTCAAAGAATCTAAAAATTGAAATAATAATTAATATATTTGGATTTTGGAATATCATAACATTTAATTTATCTTTTTATAAATAGAGTGTGAGTTTGGAAGAAGGTTTTCATACAGATGGAATACATATAGAGATAGAGATCTCAGAATTCTCCGGTAGTATTCTAGAATCTTCGAGCAGTTGACGATCCATTTATTATCAGTTCAACACAATAAAGTTGAGACAAAAAACCGATTTCATCAACACTCTCCTAAAGACCACTTTGATCATCATCCTATCTTGTTTAATCTATAAAGAAATCTCTCAAAACACCGCTTTCTACTACAATTGAATTCACCGAATGATGTTTGGGTGTCAGTTGTGGGAGAGAATGATGTTTTGAGCGGCTTCTTTGTAGGTTAAACTAGATATGATGAAGATCGAAGCGTTCCTCAGTAGACCGATGATAAGCTTGATTTCTTGCCTCAACTTCATTGCCGTGAACTGATAGATTCTTCACTGCTCGAAGGTTCTTATTGCAATCGGAGAATCCTGAACTTTCTCTTTATATCTATTTTATCTGTATATAAAAAAAAAACTTGTTCAAAATTCTCTATGTAAAATATTTTGAGTTTTTTTTAGTGACAATGAATCTATTCATCTTTCATGTAATATGCTTCGACTGTTATTTTACGGACTAAGTTGGATTGATAGAAGAGTAGCAGAGCAAAAGCTGTCGGAAAAGTCGCCGAAGAAACATTAAGAGCTATTTAATTTCTTACAATTTATGTGTTAAACACTTATTGTAATTCCCCTTATTAATGACTTATAATGTAACTTTTACGCGATTATGAAATAAAACGTAAAGTTTTTCTTCTATGATCATCCAACTTAGATGAATACAACTTCATCCTCATCGCCATCGATATAGAAGTTCGTGGTTTTACTCTTTTAAATCTAGACCGGATATCAAAATGATTGAAACAACTTCGTCTGATATTGTACACTGAATCAGTCTGAACCAGAATTAGATCCAGAAAGTGAAAGGGGCCAATATTTGTTGCTAGTATGTTTATAATTAAGGTAGTGCAAATTATACTCCATCTAAACACATTAATTGTATTGAATGACAATGTCATTATTTTTACATCAAACCATAAACTAAATCCTAACCGATTTAACTATATTAGTAAACTGTTAAATTTGATTTATTACTAATACGTGTTAAATTCCTAAACAAAGTGTGATTCTGAGTTCCCTGCAAAGATATAGAAATATTTCATGAGAAACTGCTTTTGTAAAAACACGCATCTACTGTTTGTTTAGCAGAACATATGTGTTGCAATTTTAAACATCCATTAGTAATTAGATCTCCAATGAAGTGTATATCGGTTTCAATATGCTTGGATCTTTGTTCTATTAATGGATTCAATGCCATAAAAATGGCTGAATTATTATCTGATAATGCTAAAGGGGTTTGTTTATTTTTAATACCAATATCATTGTAGTAGATGAATTCAGTCTATCTTAGTTCTGTAGCTAAGGAAGCTAGAGCTCTATACTCTGCTTCTGCACTAGATCTAGAAACTGTTGTTTGTTTCTTAGATACCCAGGTGACTAAATTATCTTCCACAAACACACAAATGCCTGTAGTTGATTTTCTGTTATTTAGATCACCTGCAAAGTCTGAATCTGAATATCCTATAATCATATATATGTTGATTTTGTCTATTTCTAGAAAAATGAAGGCCATGATTTAGAGTGCCTTTTATATATCTCAATATTCTCTTGGCAGCAATATATGAGATGTGTTGTTTTTGGTTCTTGAACAAACTGCGCAACCTGATTGATTGCATATGTCAGATCGGGTTTGGTTTGTGTTATGTATTGAAAAGATCCTATTAAGGCTCTATAGGCTTTTATGTCTGTTATAGTTTCCCCATTATTCTTTGATCATTTAGAGCTAAGAACCACAAGTGATTTGCACACCTTGCAGTTTAGCATGTTATTTTTACTAAGAATGTCTAAAGCATATCTTGACTGGTTCACATCTATTGACCCATCAAAGTTATGAATAACTTGCATTCCTAAGAAAAAATTTAAAATTCTTAAATTCCTGCACTTAAATTCATTGTATAGGTGTTTTATAAACCTCTCGATCTCTTTTTTATTGTTGCCAGTGATGTAAACCTCTGTTTTATAAACCTCCCAACATACTATTACCCATATTAGTATGTTGTCTTTGTTGTATACAAACAGAGATGTATCTGCATTACTTTTTGAGAAATCATTTATAGTTAAGTATTTGCTTAATCTGGAGTACCAGGATTTTGGGGCTTGCATAAGGCCATATATTGCCTTATTCAGTTTACAATCGTAATCTGAGTGACTGGAATCTGAATATTTTGGTGGTTGAGCGATGTATACTGTTTCTTTTAACTCTCCTTAAAGGAAGGCATTCTTAACATCTAATTGTCTTAGTGTGTAATTCATGTTTACATCCATTGATAAAACAATCTGATAGGGTTCTAAATCCCTAAACAAAATTAAAAATGAATTGAACTGAGGTCGATGGTGCCCTAGATCTAAGATCAGAGATCTTAGGTGTCCAAGGCAGTTCACGGCAGGAATATATCCCTGATATTGAATCTTAGCTCTGAGTGATCACGGTTGTTAAACCAATCAGCAGAGGGCACAATGCGGCTGGAAGTTAAGGCAGACCAGACGGATTTTGATGGGCGGGGTCGAGAGGTACTCATTTCCCGGATGTAGGGTTTGAGAGGGAGTTTGCGCAAGAACAGGAATATTTGGTTCAATTTTCGATACTGATTTCCCAATCATTAAAACATCCTTATACTACTGACTATTACAACATTAAATTTAAACTTAAGGTCTTTTTAGCAATTTTTTTTAAAAAAACTTAAATTCTTCAAGTGGGCCAATTCCTCCCTTAGCCCATTAAACAAGTGGGCCGGCTTCTTTCTCTCCCTAGCAGGTCTACTGCTGCTTGTGGAAGGCTGACCAGGTTCACCAGAGTTAAGCTGTTCTGGACCGTCGTCGTTCATCCCCAATCTTTCCCCAGTTAGGGATTCCGCGATTTCACTGCCCCCCTCCAACTGGATATACTCTGATACTTCCTCATAGTTGATTGGAATTATATCATCACTTCCCCCTCTAGAGACGACCTTGTCCTCAAGGTTTAAAGAAGGAAATGCCGCTGCCATGTCCGCCATAGACTCCCAAGAAGAATCCTCAGGTAATGCTCCATTCCATTGAATTAGTATCTGATTTACTTTTTCCTTTCCAGTATTGCTAATGGGTATGTAATTGGTTGGTTTTGGACAGAAATTACAGGATCCCCTTTGCTCGAATTTTCTGGAATTGGACCTATGAATGCCTTCAATCTTGAGACATGAAAAGTATTATGAATTTTGCTTCCCTCAGGTAGCTTGAGTCTGTATGCAGCTTTGTTATTATTTTTTCCACTTTATAAGGTCCAAAATATTTTTGACATAATTTGTTGTGAATCCTGTTAGCTACTGATATTTGTCTATATGGTTGAAGTTTCACCAACACTCAATCTCCCAATTTAAATGTGATATCATACCTTTTTTCTATCAGCTTGTGATTTCATCCTTGCTTGTGCTTTTGCTAGATTTTTTTTCATAATTTCCAGAACCTCCTCCCTGATTTGCAATAGGGTGTCTACTGATTCAATTTGAGATTCCCTTGCATTGTAATGTGGTAGTTCATCAGCTTCTTTCCCATAAACTGCCTTAAATGGAGTCATTCCAAGTGATGAGTGATACCTTAAATTATACCACAATTCTGCCCAAGGTAGTAACCCCAACCATTGTTTTGGGTCTTCATGACAACAAGACCTTAAATACATCTCCAGCGTTCTGTTCATTACCTCTGTTTGGCCATCAATTTCTGTTTGGCCATCAATTAAGGAAACTCTTAAGAACCTAGAAATCTTTCAAGGTAGATTGACCTAAAAGTTATCCCGGAAACTCTATAAAACCAAACTTAGAGCTTTTTGATTATTAGAGGTTATCCCGGAAACCTCTCGAACAAAGTGGACACATACAAGAGGTGATTAGAGGAGTGGAATATTTAAGCAAACAACACTTCTTACTTGTAGAGATGAACAAGAAGATTAGAAGAAGAAGTTGGAGAGCTTTTGAAACTTTAGAAAGCTAGGACACTTGAGCACTTTGGATGCTTGGAAGCTTGGAGGCAAAAACGTGTGATCTCAAATGTGGAGTGAAAACTCTTTGATTGCTTGTAGTGTGGTGAGTGAAAATGAGGGGAATACCTTTTTATTTATAGCCTTGGCCACTCAATGTCCACCCTTGGATCTTCAATGGATGGCTCTTTGATTTCTCACATAAATCCAAGCTTTGCCTTTGATCTTATCTTGAATAGTGTTTGTTGGAGAATCTTATCTTTGAAAAAATTCAAACGTGAATAGTGTTTTGTCCCCTTGAAATATTATACCTTGAATAAAGAGTCAAAAGATAATAATAATAATATTCAAGGTAAAGATGCAATTATTCCAATTTGACTTTTAACTTTGAATTAAACATTTAACTCAAATGATTAATTAATTAATTGGAGTTAGGTTTAATATCGATTGACTTATTTAACCCCTATAGATTAATAGTGTAATTAGGGTTTAAATTGACATGAATTAAAATATAATCTTATATCGACAATTTTGATTGTACAAAATTTTCTCAAATATTTAGCAAAAACTGAATTCATAACCGATTGAAATGTTGCTGGTGCATTTGTGAGCCCAAATGGCATCACTAAGAATTCGAAGTGCCCCTGATGAGTTTTGAATGCTGTCCTTTCAGTATGAGGAGCATGGACTCTAATCTGGTGGAAGTTTGATCTTAGATCTAATTTTGAAAAAAAATAGATCCTTTAAGTTCTCTAAGGAGTTCATCCACAGTAGGGATAGTGAACTTATCTTTGATAGTTAGGGCATTTAATGCTCTTAATCCACACATAATCTGTAAACCCCATCTTTCTTTTTTACTAGCAGTACTGGGGAGTAGTAGGGACTAGTACTGGGCTTGATAATTTTTTGAGTCATCATTTCAGCAACTTATAACCTTTCAATCTCTGATTTCTTAAATTGTGGGTACCTATAAGGCCTCACATTGATAGGGTTGGAATTATTCTCAAGATGTATAAAGTGGTCTCTGTCCCTTTGTGGTGGTAACCTTGTTGGTGTTTCAAAAATATCAGTGTACTGTTGTACAATTTCAGTTACCTCTTGGCTATTAGAATTCAAAATGGGAACTTTCTCGTTTTCTTCTACCCTTTCCATATAACATAAGTAAGCCTCTTGTGTTGAAGCAATAAGACACTTTAACTTACCCACAGATAGGAGGTCTTCAGAATCCCATGGACAACCCTGCCAAATAATCTCTCTTCTTTTAGGAAAGACATTCAAATCATCAAAATTAAAAGTAACTGGTCCTAAAGATTTCAGTCCTTGAATCCCAATCACCACATTGGCTCCTTCCATCTGAAGTAGAAAAATGTCCATTTTTACAATTGTGTTCTGAATTTTAATCTCTACCTCTTTGCAAACAGCCTCACAGATCAATTTTCCACTGCCCGTAGATACTTTAAATGGTACTATGACATGAGGAACTAATTTTAGTGCAGCTGCTACCTCAGTTTGCATAAAGTTGTGTGTTGAGCCTGTAGTTAATAGAACACTCACACACTGACTTTTTATGAACCCATCTAGTCTGATAGTAGTGGCATTAATATGACCCTCAAATGCATGATAGCTGATTTCCCGATCCTCAGAACTTATATTTTCAGGTTCCTCCTCAGTTTCCTCTTCATCAACCACCTCCTAAAAATAAAATTCATCTGTCGACATTCTGAAAAAATTTCCTTTACACTTGTGACCCGGAATGAATTTATCATCACAGTTAAAACATAACCCTTTTGCAGTTCTCTCCTTTCTTTCAGCAGGAGATAGTCTTTTAAACACAGGTTTTTGTATGTTAGCTTCCTTTGGGGTTACTTCTATTTGGCCAGGCTTGAAACTGAATGGTGTAGTCTTTGGTATGAATGGTTTTGTATAGAAAGGCTTGTTGCTGCCTTTAAACCTTGGTTTTCTTGCCTCAAATATGAGAGATAGCTCAAAAGCTTCATGAATATCAGATGGCTTTTTTGAAATCACTTCTGGCTGAATTTCTTCTTTAAGGCCAGAAATATACATCTCTAAAATAAAATATTCTGGTAGGCCCAATACCCTAGTGCATAGTTCTTCAAACAGAGCTTGGTACTCAGCCACTGTAACTTCTTGGCATAGTTTACTTAGCTTGCCACCAGGTAGGGAGTAGTGTCAAGTTGTGAATTTCCTGATAACTGCATCCACAAAGTTTTTCCAAAATGATAGCATGTTGCTTGCTTCAAGCCAAGCAAACCATTTCTTTGCTATCCCATCTAAATGAAATGATACAATAACCAGTTTCTGATCTTCAGGTATTTTATTGAATATAAAGTACCTTCGTACTGAAAATAGCCATCCTTCTGCATCAGTGCCATCGAACCTTGGCATATTGACCTTTATGTGCTTGGCCGGTTCATAAGAGTCATTATTCATAATGCTACTTGCATAATCCAGGTTATCTAAGTCTACCACTGACTGGTAGAATAGATGATGTGATTTAGGTTTTTCTTTTGCATTTCCTTCAATTTCAGGATTCTCCAGATTGATTTTACTTGTATCTGGTGGCTTTTCTTTGAGTGTGGAACAAATTTCACTAATCTGCCTCCCTAACTCCAAGAAATTGTTATTTACATTGTTCCTGAATTCGCTTATCTCTTTGATTTGAGACATTTGTAGTGTCTGTAATCTTTGAAAGTCTGGATTCGTTGTTAAATCCATTGTAGACATCCTGAAATGAGAGATCAAATATTGAAAGCACCAGTGATAGGGTTCTAAATCCCTAAACAAATTTAAAAACGAATTGACCTGAGGTCGATGATGCCCTAGATCTAAGATCAGAGATTTTAGGTGTCCAAGGTAGTTCACGGCGGGAATATATCCCTGATATTGAGTCTTAGCTCTGGGTGATCACGGTTGTTAAACCAATCAGCAGAGGGCTCAATGCGGCTGGAAGTTGAGGCAGACCGGACGGATTTTGATGGGAGGGGTGGAGAGGTACTCGACACAACGCCGGATGTAGGGTTTGAGAGGAAGTTTGCGCAAGAACAGGAATATTTGGTTCAATTTTCGATACTGATTTTCCAATCATTAAAACATTCTACTACTGACTATTACAACATTAAATTTAAACTTAAGGTCTATTTAGCAATTTTAAAAACAAACATAAATTCTTCAAGTGGGCCAATTCCTCCCCTAGCCCATTAAGTAATCTTCCAAGTGGGCCGACTTCTTTCTCTCATGCTTGTGGAAGGTTGACCGGGTTCGCCACGGTTAAGCTGTTCTGGACTGTCGTCGTTCATCCCCAATCTTTCCCCAGTTAGGGATTCCGCGATTTCACTGTCCCCCTCCGACTGGATACACTCTGATACTTCCTCATAGCTGATTGGAATTATATCACAATCCTAATTGTTGATGATTAACTACAAAAAAAGAGACATTGTATGGTAGATTTTTCGTGGCGGATTTCCGCCACCAATACTCACATTTTCACGAGAAATTAAATTTTCTATAAAAATATTGGCGGGAAATTTTTTTTGTGGATTTTTTTGGAAATTATTTTGCTGGAATTTCACCTCCAAAAATCTTTATTAATCTTTTTTATTTTAAAATTATAAATAAAAAATATTAACTATTGATCTAATATTACACTAATTAATTTAGTTATTTTTTATTTTGTTACTTTAAAATTTTATTTAATCAAATTATTAATGAAATATAAAAAATATATATATATTTTAAATATATTTTTTAAAATTATATATATATATTTTTTAAATATATAAAAATATTTGATCGAGAATAAATTAAATATAATTTTAAAAAATTTAATTATTTAAATTATAATAGTTAGATAATAACAATAACATATAAATATAATTACAATTAACAATATCAACATATATAAAATTTATCGAATTCATTAACAACATTAATTTAACAAAATAAATTACAAATTCCTATATTAAATTATTAACATAATCTTAAAATAATAAAATCCCTATAACAAAATCAAAACTTAAACTCAACTCAAAATCATTCAAAACGTTAACACTAAAAAAAGTAATATCTAATTTCAAAACCTTTCAAACAACCTAACAAAACTCAAATCCAATCTTTTAAAACATAAATACGAAATACATTGATAAATAAAATCATATTTACAAACCTAAACAAATTTTAAAATCCAAAATCTCTAATTCTAATTTGTTGTATAATAATGATAAAGGAGAAGAATAACCTAATGTTCTAGATGGAATCCTATTTATTGTGTAAACTGAAGCAGCATAAGCTTCCATCCAATACTCTTTTGGAACTTCAGATTAATTGTGTGAAGAAACACCTAGCCACAAAGACTATGTGACCATGTTTTATTTCCACTAATTATCCATTTTGTTCTGAAGCATAGGGTGTTGAGAGTTTGTGTTTTATCCTAGTATTTTTGCAATACGTAGAAAATGAGGAGTTGAGAAACTCACCTCCACAGTCAGTCTGTATGGATTTTATCTGTAATTCTAAAGATCTTTCAATCATTATATGAAAGTCCTTAAAGCAGTCAAATACCTGACTTTTGTATAAAAGAGGATATATCCATGAAAATCTTGTACATCCATCTACCAATAATAGATATTATTTGTATCCATGTATCGATGTTTTGGGTGATAGACCCCAAACATCCATGTGTATTACACCTAGAGGAATTTTACTGTACGAGGAGGCGCCAGAGTCATGTGTGAGGAGGCGCCAGAGTCTAACAACCAGTTGTTATCTTTGCCATCATCTTCCATATAGCTGCCATTGCTTTCCTACACGTTTCTAGAGTATCACAAAATTGACAGACTACGGTGGTTGGATTTCTCCATCTCCCTTTACTTGAACCTTTGTTGCTGAATTTCTCATTTTTGTGGTTTGATTCTTTATTACGATGATCAGAGTTGCGGTTATTATAATTCTTGTTTTTTGTAAAATCTAGATTTTGCGACGAATGTTGTTGGTGATTCGTTGATAATTGCAGAGTTTTGATTTGTTTAACGACGAAAAAAAATGTCTTCCTTAACAACAAGATGAATAAATTCATCAAATACCATATTTTTTCTATGAGTGAATACATGACAAAAAGGGACGAGGTCCACACCCAGACCATCAATCACAAAATCGATCTTGTCTCTGTCAGATAAACAACCACTTGATGTTTCTAGCCCATCCATCAATGCTCGAACTTTGATGATAAATTCTCACATAGTCTCGTTATCCAATTTCTTTAGATGACACAGTTCATCTCGAATTGTTAATTTGTGAATGGACCATATCTTGCGTGGAGAAAGATATAGCTCGAGTGTCTTCCAACAATCTAACGTAGTATCGTGATTCAATACTAAGGAAAACATTGGTGACCCAACTGCAGTCTGCAGCCTGAATCCAACCTATAACAATCCAATTCTTTTGACACCAAATTTTAAAAGCTGGATTGAGAGACCCATCAGCAAGCTTTTCTGAGGGAATAATCAGTGGTTCAGTAATCAAATATGTCAAGTCATGAATTCGAAGAAGATTCTACATCTATGCCTTCCAGGTTAGATAAGTATCACTTCGCTCAAGGAGATATGTAGATCCATTGCGACACTTATGCAAGTAATCTGGAATTGATTCGGTGGTCTTGGGATATCCAGAAGAACATGAATCGGATTACATACTAGTCTGATGTAAAAGCACAGGGAAAAAAATTTACTAAGGGAAAAATAAAATAAAATCAGACCTGCCCGAAGAATCAAGATAAAGAATCGCGGAAAAACTCGTTCTAGACCGTGCAGAAAATCTGGAATTAATTAAATCTGGAATCGTGTCATCGCGAAATGGGAATCACGCAGAAGTGACGATGAGAAGATTGCGTGCAGACTCGCAGGGGTCAACCCTTCAAAATCAGAATCGCAAATCTCACAGAATCGCAGGAATCTCACAAATTGCAAATCACAAAACGAGAAAGCACGTCGTGGAATCACGTAGAGAAGACGCTTCGTGGAATCGCGTAGAGAAGACGCTTCGTGACGGAGAGAAATAACGTCAGAGAAGACGCTTCATGGAATCGCGTCAGACGAAATCGTTGAGAACAGAAATAACGTCAGGGAAGAACTTTTCTTCAAGAATCACGTTGAGAAAAGAAATAAATTTGGGGAAGAAGGGCGATTTGGGGAAACAAAATCGCTTGTTAATTAGTTATAATCAACTCTTAAAGAAGCAACTGATACCATGTTAAATTCCTAAACAGAGTGTGATTTCAAAAAACTAATCTTGTATTGAGAAAATCAAAAATACAATCCGACCGTTGTAAAGAGTCATGCAATTCTATTTATATTACATTTGTAACTAACAGTATTTTATTAAGCCTAAAGATATATTTGTCTAACAATACGCCCCCCCCTCTCAAGCTCGGGGAGGCTCTCCGACGAACTTCGACTGGAGTGCTAAAAAAACCTTTGGCGGAAGTGCCTTTGTAAGTATATCGGCCCATTGGTTCGTGTCGGAAATATGTTTGACCATAATGTTCCCGTCCTCCGTCCTCGACCTTTTCCCTTACAAAATATAGATCCAAGGCGACGTGTTTCAGCTTGTTGTGTGATAGAGAGCTTGAATGAAGGGGCAATCCTGGATGACATTCACCATCAACGGGAGCAGGGCAGATCTGAGGGTACAAGCGCGGTGGCTGAACAGGAGGAAGACGACAACACGAATGTAATTGGCGGTCGGCCAGTAAGGAAGAAGATCCCATCTACGCGGTTGAAGGGATTTGAATTGCATTAGTTGTTTGGGTGTCATTTGTGGGAGAAAATGATGTTTTGAGCTGCTTCTTTGTAGGTTAAACTAGATATGATGAAGATCGAAGTGTTCCTCAGTAGACCGATGATAAGCTTGATTTCTTGTCTCAACTTCATTACGCTGAACTGATAGATTCTTCACTGCTCGAAGGTTCTCATATATTGCAACCGGAGAATCCTGAACTTTCTTTCTATATCTATTTTATCTGTATACGAAAACAAACTCGTTTCAAATTTTCTATCTAAGATATTTCGAGTTTCTTCTGGATTGACAGAAGATTTGTGAAGAGTAGCGGTGCTAAATGATGACGCCAGAAGCAGAGCAAAAGCTGTCGGACGAGTCGCCAGATAAACATTAAATTGTAGTTTAATTTCTTGCAATTTATCGTTAAGCATCTACTTGTACACTTTAGTCATGTTGGAAAAATACATAATTAAATTTTAGTCATGTTTTGTTTGAAATTGTTACTTGATTTTCAATTTTCATCCCTAATTCCCCGAATAATTATGTAATATGTCATGTTTACGAGGGTAATATTATAAATGATCAACGAGCGAACGGAGTAGAGGGTTTTTATAGGGTTAAGAAGAGCGAAGTCCAACGAGTTTTTTTCTTCTGCCGTCGTTACGCCGTTCACCTGATCGCTGATCTCGCCTTGTATTTTAGCCGTTATTTTCATCGCCGGCATCGTTTCCCGTTTCTTCCTAGGTATCTAGTCTTCTTCTTCTTCTATCGTCGTTTAGTTTTAGAAATTTTGGTTCTAGGTTTGTTCCTCCTCTGTCATTCTGGTTTTATGTTTTGTAGTTCAATATAATCTTTTACCTACAATTGCTGATTTTTTTCTTGTATTATTATTCACAGATTTTGAAGAATATTTTGATTTCCATCTCTTGATCATTTTCTCTCGTCTGATCTTCATCTCTTATCGACACTACTCTATACTTTTCATGGAGTTCACTGGAAGTTCCCTCCCCGATAATACTGGTACGCGTCCGTTTTCTCTCAATCCTCAATTCATTGATCACCTACCTATTTCTTGGAATTCAATTTTCCTTTTTTTATTTTATTTTATTTTATTTTAAAGAGTCAATTGAAGATAGAAATTGCGATATGGACGAGCCAACCATGGGGGAAAAACTTGAAAAACTGAGATTACTTGAAGAATCTAAGATAGACACCACCTCTGTAGGAGAAATGTCCATTGACATCAAGGTTCCTAGTGCAGATTCAGTCCATGTAATGCTGAAGCAAGCGTTGAACGCTGATGATCGTCAACTGCTTTTCCAATGCTTGCATTCACGAGATGACAAGGTGATAATTGCATCTTTCTTTGTTATTTTGTTTATAGCAAGTATATGTACTAATCATCTCATGGCATTTTCATTTTCATGCAACAACATTAAACAAATCAGATTTGATTATTTTACTTAACTGTAGCATTTGTTCTTCTTGGTATACAGGTTATCACAAACTCAGTTTCACAGTTGAACCCATCAGATGTTCTCAAACTCCTGAATTCACTTATTTCCATGACTGAACTAAGGTTAGTTATTTACAATGACTGTCACCTTGAATTATCATTTTTCTTAGTCATCGGCCGTACTTGTTTTTCATGTGGTTTTTCCAGGGGTTCAATATTTGTTTCAGCTATTCCATGGTTAAGAATTTTGCTTGTCCAACGTGCAAGCTGTATAATTGCTCAAGAATCATCTTTGCCGAAATTAAATTCACTTTATCAGGTCACATTTCACTTCATTTAAAATTTCTATGCTTAATGCGTGCCTGAATTTCAATGTATTTGGTTATATTTCCGTACATTAACTACAGGTTATCGAAGCAAGAATCTCAAATTTTGAATCATTGCTCCAACTGTCTACTTCTGTGGATTTCATTTTTGCTGGGGTGAGTATTTATCAATTGTATAGAGTAGTAGTTGTATGTGGATCGATCTAGCTTTTCTAATTTCGTCCTTACAGATTCTTGACGACGACGAGGAAGAAGTCATTGATGAGAGTATACCATCACCTGTAATTTTTGAGGACTTCGACACCGATGATGAAATTAACGAAGATACTATTGAAATGGGCGAAAACAACAACATAAACGAATATGCATTTGGAGATGAGTCTCTACACGGTTCGGAGGGAAGCGACTTGATGAGCCAATAGAGATGCAGAGATGGATCGATATACAATCTCTCAATTTTGTAGTTTTATTTGCACTACTCTCTTATGTTATTTATTTGGAGACGAGTCTACCTCTCTCCCTCCACAATGGTTTATTTCATATTCAATTTTAGATGAAGCAGAAGTGAGTTTCAACTTTCAAATGGTGTAGGTAGGGTGTCAAACAAGCCGAACCGAGCTTTTGCTTATAAAGTCAGGCTCGGCTCGTTAAGAAGTTATCCAGGCTCGAGCTCGCCGAGCCTGGTTTGGCCGACCTTGGGCTCGAAGCTCGCGTTTTAGGCTCGAACTTAACTTACAGGTTAAAATAATTAATTTTAGTGACATAGGGGGTCGAACTGCATGTCAAGCAAACGTTTTACCATCTGTGCTACATATACATTCTTTCTAAATATAATTTTTTTTATTTTTTTATACTTCTCATCGAGCTTAACGAGCCGAGTTTGACTCGTTAAGCTTAATGAGCTTAACGAGCCTGAGCCGAGCTTTATTTGACACCCTAGGTGTAGGTCTGGTTGGAATGAAGATTGAGATTTTGGAGAAGCAACAAGAATGTAAGTATTTAAAAAATACATCCATTGACATGTAGGAAGTTATAATACAAATGTTATTGAGTGGATGGATTATAATTTGACATCCATTGATACATAAATAAATCCATAATACAATGATATCTTCTGCCAAATCCATTGATCAGAAAGTCTCTTTTAGAAGCATTTCCTGTGCACAATGGACGGACCAGATTCGTCATATTCCGCCTTTGCTATCCACATCTGTGTTCAAGGAGTGGAGGTTAGTAAGAGTTTGAAAACAAAAACAAAAAAACATAGAATTGGATTGGATTGAATTGAATTGAATTGACTTGCCTGCTGGAAAGTACTGAGAGATGCCAAGATGGAGCCTCCAATCCAGACACTGTACTTCCTCTCCGGTGGAGCGACGACCTTTATCTTCATACTACTGGGTGCAAGTGAAGTGATCTCCTTGCTCATCCTGTCTGCAATGCCTGCAAACATGGTTGTTCCACCACTCAATACTATATTACCGTAGAGATCTTTTCTGATATCCACGTCGCATTTCATGATGGAGTTGTAGGTAGTCTCGTGTATTCCCACTGCTTCCATCCCGATCATAGATGGTTTGAAAAGAACCTCTGGGCAACGGAAACGTTCCGCTCCGATGGTGATGACTTGACCATCTGGTAGCTCGTAGCTCTTCTCCACTGAGGAGTTGGTGTTGGCAGTCTCCATTTCCTGTTCAAAGTCAAGGGCAATGTAGGATAGTTTTTCCTTCATATCTCTGACAATCTCACGCTCGGCCGAGGTTGTGAAGGAGTAGCCACGCTCTGTCAGAATCTTCATCAGTGCATCAGTAAGATCACGACCGGCAAGGTCGAGACGAAGTATTGCATGGGGAAGAGCATATCCTTCGTATATGGGAACTGTATGGCTCACACCATCTCCTGAGTCCATAACAATACCTGCAAACAGATAAATAGATTCCCAAAGTTGAAGTAGTTAATCCAACAATAAATATTGGATTCATCATGATGACTTTAATTCCCTTACCAGTTGTGCGTCCACTGGCATACAAAGACAAAACAGCTTGAATTGCAACGTACATGGCAGGTGAATTGAAGGTCTCAAACATGATTTGGGTCATCTTCTCACGATTAGCCTTGGGATTCAGAGGAGCTTCGGTGAGAAGAACAGGATGTTCTTCGGGTGCCACACGTAATTCATTGAAGAAAGTGTGATGCCAGATCTTTTCCATGTCATCCCAATTACTCACAATACCATGTTCAATAGGGTATTTCAATGTCAGAATACCACGCTTGGATTGCGCTTCGTCGCCAACATATGCATCTTTCTGACCCATCCCAACCATCACACCAGTGTGACGAGGACGGCCAACGATACTTGGGAAGACTGCCCTGGGAGCATCATCACCAGCAAATCCAGCCTTCACCATTCCAGTTCCATTGTCGCAAACAAGAGGCTGGATATCTTCGCCATCAGCCATTTCCTACCGCTATAATAAATATACAATAGAAAATCAATCAATCAACCAACCAATCTAAATTCTAATTCTGCATTCAAACAAGTACTATGGAATCATTTATTGATTATTCCGTTACCTTTTTTATGTGAAATCCTTGATTATTTCGGATGTGGAAATCGTCAGACTCCTAGCTTTTCTTATTCTTCTTTGTTCTTCGTGGTCTTCCTGGATTTCTTTTATTACTGAAATTCTATTTTCTCCTACTAAAAAGATAATATCGTTGGATGCAAAAATAGTTCAAGATAGTTTTATTCTACGTTACTTCCCTTTTTCTAGGAGATTTCAATTCTATTCCATTTTCTAAATATCTAAAATTCTAAATTAAGTAAATAATTTCCCACAAAAAATTATCTTATTTCGGATTTCAAAAGTTTAAACTTACCATTTCAATTCAAGGACAAGAATTAACAACACGTTGGGTGTCTTTAATTTGCAAATCAAAGATGCCAATATGCCATGCCAGATAATTTGGAATTTGGAAGAAGACCCAAAAAGATCTCTCTTCTATAATAGCACATACACAAAATTTGTCTGGAAACAGGATTTGAATATTATACGAATTGCATTCTGACTAACTGGTTGTCGACAATCATCACACAATGACTGATTGATGAGCACAAAGAATCACCCATAAACATTGTCGGGCGTGGAAAGGGAATTTTTTAAAAAAAAAGACATTTACTAAAACATAAAACTCTAACTCATTTGAGTGGTGGCTATGCAGTTTTTATCAGGAGCTAGCTAATAGCAATCTATATATCCAGCCAGCCAGCCTGACCTCACCATTCTTTATTTGAGATCAAGAAAACCAGACCGTAATTTAATGATCATGATCGTCACCATGTCCATCAGGAGGTCCTCCAGCCCCAACAACTTCCAACTGCAAAACATTTAAAAAAATTTATGATATGATAGTAAGGAAAATAAATACTAGATTGATATTTTTTGGAAGAGTGCCATTCTCTTATTAGCTCTCTTCCTGTCTGCTGTTGATTTGCATGAAGTATGTTGGAAGACATTATTTAAGACAATCTCAAATTACCATAAAGTATTGTGAGCACACGGGGCACTCGTGGGCCTTGCCTTTCTCCAACCAAAACCAGACAACATCATGCTCATCCTCTATTGAATTATAAGAAAAAATAATAATTTTAATCCTGTGTGGGATTGACTCATGACTTTCAAAGACGACAGAAGGAGCAACCAACTATTATTCTAGTTCATACAAATCATATATTTCCATCACAGTGAACAAATAAACTTACCACCCTCACCGCCAGGGCAACCGACTATTCTTTTGTCGTAAAAGGATTGAATAACAGCAGGCGCTTCCTGTGAACATAATAAAAGGGAATGAATTGTGTTTAAGTTCGCATCATTCATATCATAGTGAAGTGAATGAACTAAATTACCTGGAGCCAGATTTGAAATTCAGTGTTTTAACAATTAAAACCCAATATATTATTCACAATAACTTAGTTTTGCCATAAAAAATCACAATTAAAGTATTAAAATGGCAAAAAAGTAAGCAATTTTAACCAATATATTCACAAATCACAATTGATAATCAAAAATTGGGATGCGAAATTTTTATAATTCAACATTCTAAAGGCAAAATCAATGTTTTTTAATGAGTAACTAACTAACTAGCAAGTACTAAATCCAAAATCTAGAAAAAATCCTAACCTTTGTTCCAAATGGACCACAAGGAGCATCCATGTCAAACCTTTTTTTTCCCTGCATGATTGGAAAAACGAACATCGAAACGACAATAGGACGTAAGATAAACAAGTGACGAAAAATCAACAAGCAAAAAAGAATGGCAGTCGACACACTTCAAGCTCAGCCTCAATTTCCTCCCTCTCCAATCCAGTGGCATTCGGCATGACATCCTCGACTGTTTTCTTCTTGACGGATTTCCCATCTAGCAAGATAAAAAAAACAAATCACATATCACGAAAACGAACGAAAAAGAAGGATAACCCCGTCAGGCCGTCACACGCTCGCACCAGTACTGGATTCAGAAGAGAAGAAACGTGCGTGGAAAGGAAGAGGGGCGGTAATTGTAGAAGGACCAGCTAAGAATCGTCCAGCACAGTCGGAAGTGATTCCTCCATTGGATTGAAGGAGAAGGAGGCGGAGAGTTTTAGATCGCAGTGGATTTGGAATCTGGAGATTTCTCCACATCATTGTGCGGTTCTGTGTTCTCTTCTCAGGTCGCCGCCCACTGTTTCGATTTAGGGTTTGACCACTATCACTAACAAATAACAATACTTGACACGATGCTAAAAAAACCAACCATGTAAATACATATGTAACCAACTGTGCCCTGATTCAACTCATCTTGATGTTCAGCTGCTTTATAGGCCCATTGTAGGTTAGTTCACTGTGATAATTTGATTTCACCATCCAAATCCAATCATTTCTACTTTTAGTATCAAACTAATTGACAATTCAAGAAAACTGATTAAAAGTAACCCTAAAATAATATTTTTCTGATTCATAAATCATTTGGTTTCAAAATTTGTGCAAATTCCTACTTAAAATTTGAGCAAAAATGCAAAATCAAGATAATTTTATTGATCCATTAAAATATCATCTGATTTCATATGTGGATTGCAATCAAAGCAAAATCATAACAAGATCTGCTGATTCAAAATACATTCATAATACAGAAGAGATTTTCAAAAACAATCATAATGTTATTGAAATTTAAAAGAAAAGAAAAGCTTAGCTTCTATGATGATTGATGAGGTTATTGCTGCTGATAACTATACAATATATGATATAAAAGAATGGAATTGTATTTATTATTCAGCTAATTATTACATTATTGAATATTTATAGAGCATTGATAACTAAGCAATCATAATTATAATTACCTAATTACACTAGGTATGTTAATAGCTGCATCTATGCTTCCTTCTGTGTGTAGAAGATTTGTATTTGAATGAGATCACCAAATTTTAAAACTTGTGTGAGCATGGTCATTAAAAAACATGGTCTGTCCTGTAAGACTGTAACTTTCAATGATCATTTTGCTTCTGATCAGTGATCAATCAACCCACCACCAAAATGCAAAGCTGGAATCAATTTCAAAGAATGAATGTAGAGTCAAATTGACATGGAATAATAATAGTAAGAATTCTCCATTCCCAAATTCTAACTATTATCTATTAACCTATTTTTTAAAATTTATTAAAAAAACTTGAAATGACAACAGTCAATGAAGTAGAATTTAAGAACACAGGCAAGAAATAGCGAGGAAAAAAATCGCAGACGACATTACTGAGTGGATCCCTCCTCTTTAGGGGGAACCATTGCCATGAGAAACAAAATAAGAGGGCACCCGGCTATTCTTTTGTCAGAAAAGGATTGAATGGCAGGAGACACTTCCTGTGAAGAAAATAAAAGGAACTGAATTAAAAAATCCTAAAAGGCAACAAAAGAATGCAAGAAACACATTTAGTGAAAGATATTGAGGTTTACCGAATTACAATATAAACACAAATGCTAATTGGATAAATCAAGAGTTGGGATTTGAAATTCACTGTTTTAATAATTTAACCCCAACAGATTATTCACAATCAAGGAAGCTGAATTGCTGATGGATTAAATCATTTTCAACAAATATTTGATTATTTTCACAAAACATAATCAGAAGATGTGTTGTAAAATTCGTTTAATTCAACATCCAAAGACCAAAACCCACAAAAAAAAAATAATTTTTTTCATGAGTAACCTAAAGCTAAAAAATAAGAGAAAAAACCCCTAACCTTTGTTCCAAACGAACCACAAGGAGCATCCACGTCCAAATTTTGGTTTCCCTGCATAGTTGATATGATCAGGAAGTGAGGAAAAATCAACAGATGAAGAAAAGAATGCCTGTCGATGCACCTCAATCTCATCCCTCTCGAATCCAGTTAGATTTGGCATGGCATTCTCGACGATTTCCTTCTTCACGGTCTTATCATCTAGCAAAACAAAAATTCACATATCAAGAAATCAAAAGAGGCATAAACATGTCACACACCACTCAACATCCGTACCAGAATCGGATGAGAGGAAACGTGAGTGGAAAGAAAGACTTCCAGCAAAGTTGGAAGTGGTCCGTCCATTGGATTGGAGAACGAGGAGACGGAGACTTGTTGATCTCCACATCTTCGTAAAGTAGTGTGTTCTTCTCCTCTTCTGGTCGCCCACTGTTTCGATTTAGGGTTTGATGGATATCAAGGCCAATACCTGGCGGCTTGTGGGACTGCACGAGTCACCGTGATAATTTTATCATAATTCATTGAATATTAGTAAATAATAAATAGTAATCAGTAAATGAGTATTATTTAAAAAAAAATCAATATATAGAAATTATTGGGTCTGTCAGCAAATTAACCACAAACACTATTATCTAAGATTCAAACTTCAAATAGAGCACAAATTTGATAAAATTGAAGCAAGGATTTTAGGGAGGAACACATTGAAAATTCCTGATTATTCATTTGATCATTTGGAAGATATATTCAGCTCTATCCAAGGACTCGACCAAAAGGATATCCTGCCAGAATAAACCGAAACATAACAAGTACACGAACTATTGAAACAACTGTATAATCATCATATAGATCGAAGATTAACACTGGATCTTCAATGATATCCGTAATAGAAAATCTCAGATACATAGATCAAAAGATTTTAACTAGGATCATAAGAACTGATATTTAAGTTGAATATTACCATATATTGCTCCCTATTCAAATCATTAAAAAACTATAACAAGAATTAAAATCCAAGAAAGAAAAATATCATAACACAATGATAGTTGAAAATGATCAAATAAGTAAACTAGTAAAGTTTTAACAATAGCTTCAAATTACACAACTGACGATGAATAAGAAAACAGTAGTCAAGGTACAGAAATTATAGAAAACATTAGTGAAGTAGATCACTATTTAGGGAGAGCCATCGCCATAAGAAACCAAGCCTTTTTTCCCATCAGGACTCGTAGAAGGAGAGCTACCTAACTTATCCTTACTTATACGCTTTGGGGATGGAGACGCAACTGGTGAACTGGATCTTGATCTGGAGCCTGAGGGGTCACGACTTCTAGAGATAGTCCTTTTGTTAGACCGTCCATAATTAGTTACCCTAGACCTTCTCCGCTCTGATGGTGAAACACTGCGTGGAGGTGGGCTCCTACTATAACCACGCCTTGTACGATTACGATAAACAAGAGGGCTGCGAGACAAACTCCGACTGGGGCTTCTACGTCCCCTATATCTGAAAGAAATATGGAATTTATGAGAATCTAAAATTCTTGATCATATTAATTTAATTAATCTCATATGACAACCCAAAAAAAGACAACATAAAATTATTATACGATCTTAAAGGTGAAAATATGATGCAGCAGAAGACAAACCTGGGAGGAGTTCTAGCTCTAGGCGAACTTCTATAGCGTCTAGGTGGTGAACGCTCAGAATAACCTCTATAATTTGGATACCTAGTAAAATAGACATTGGGATTATGATCTATAAACAATGATATAAAGGAAAATATATATTTGTTGGCTGACCAACCTATCACGTTCGTTTCTTCCATATCGATAAGACCTTATAGGGGATCGATCAGGTGAACGTGTCCGGTACCTTCTTGCATAGGAATATCGCTGGCTGAATCCTCGGCCCCTACGGATGCGTTTTGGGGAACCGTCTGGAGATTCACTTCTAGAAGGGCTCCTCCTACGATTAACAACAGGTGATGCCCTACGTACAGGGCTTAGACTCCTGCTAAGCGATTTTCTTGAACGTAATCTTCTAGGTGGACTCCTGCGGACAGGGCTAAGACTTCTGCTAGGACTTCTGCGGACAGGGCTAAGACTTCTGCTAGGACTTCTTTGTGGAGCTCTAAGTGGACTCCTATTAACTGCTCTTCGAAATGAGGGTCGGAGAGGGCTTTGACTGTCACTTTTATGTGAAAGGGACCTCATTGAACCACGACTGACACTTCTTCCAGGTGGTCTTAATGGACTCTTGCTAAGACTTTTGCTTCTGCTACGATTAGCAGACGGACGGATTGGACTTTTGCTTGGACTTCTGGAGGAAGGACTCCGACTGGAAAGATTGTTCGCGCTAATGCTAGGGCTCTTACTAACTTCAACTTTGGGACTGACACTGATCCGATTTCTGACAGACTGCTTAGGATGATGATCTCTGAACCATGTATAAATATTAATTTTATATAAATTACAAATCTCAGACAAACGTAGTATAAATATACCGACAAGAATATAATAAAAGTAAACAAACCTAGCTTTTACTTGAAAAATACTGTTTTCAACTACTTTATCTCCACTTTTGCCAGGTTCATCATCAATTATGTTCCCATTCATGCGCATCTCTCCATTTTTACTTAAAAAATCATCTTCTTTTGAGGCCATTTTTCCTACAGTACTTTCATTCTTTACCATTGACGAATGAGGATCTAGAGAAATATGGGAAAACAAAATTATAAATCTAAGTATACATCATGAAAGAAAAGATTAGTAGGAAACGTAATAAACATACTGTATAACAAAGAATGAAAATAAAGTTGAAGCTTTATTCTTTAAATTGAAGCTTTTATTAAATGAAAACTGGAAATATTTTATAGCAGCAGTTAAATTTTTAATTTTGAAGCAATGACCTTTTCCAAATGTAGGGAAATGAAAATTGAATCCTATTCTGTCTCTCTTAAAATTAAATAATTATGGATTGCTTTCATCAGAATTGACAAAACAATTGATGAATACATTGGAAAAGGTTATTAAAAACGTGATAAAGAGAAGCTAAAAGCCACTAGATTTATTAGTAAATTCTACTAAATTTATTATACAAAATTGATTTGACAAAAAAAAAGTGATGCTATAGGGTAATTTTATTTAACAAAATAAATCAGCACCATACCAGTTTGAGAAGACACCTTAATCTTTTTTCGTTTCCCACTGGCATCATCCCCATCATCTTCAGAGCTACTACCACTTGTATCCACATTTTCACTATTAACCTTAGGTAATCTAAGTGAAAGAAAGATTAAGATTGCAGAATTAGAATTGATTAAATGCTACTGTTTGCAAAGTCACAAATGCTTATACCTAATAAATATTTATTTAATTACAAAAAGAACTACAACTACTTCTGGGTAAAAATTAAAATTAAAAAGCAGTTCATGCTAACCTTCTTGACCTGCGCTTACGTCTTTCACGTCTACGACGTTTCTTCACTTTTCTCCTCTCCCGTCTTTTTTTACTGCGCTTATATCTATCTCTTTTTGAGTGTCTCTTCCTCCTTCGGTGATCATCACTTGATGAGCTCAGTTCAGATGATGACGAAGATGAATAAGAATCTGAATCGCTGTCTGATTCTGAAGATTCTGTATCTGAATCTAGAGATGAACTTTCTGTGTCTGAAGAATAATATCGCTTTCTTTTCTTTTTCTTCAACCTAGATGATTTTTTATGCTTCGATTTCCTACGCGCATCACGAATATCATCATTTGATGAGTCATTGACTGATGTTTTCTGCCTGGATGGCTTTCTTTTCTCTGCAAAAAAAGGAAAACAAACTATTATGAGAAAAAACTACATTTGTATTGATTGTTATATACCAAATTAGATTTGGTGTGGATTTTTATTTATATTATTGATCATAACTGGTCTATTGAAAACATACCAAACACAACAATATCAATCTACACCAGCGACAAAATATTTAAGAAACTAAAAATCATAGAGTACAAGTAGTATATATCATTCCAATTGATATATCGGTACCGATAATGTACGAAAACTAAACTCATAAGAGAGTATAATGATCACATGACACTGTTTCTGATATTAGGATCCTTAATCTGGCTCAATTAACATATAGATCAGTAGACGTTTAGAATTCAGACGAGATAATTATTTTTAAACAAATACCTGTCCAGAGAAATGTAATACAGTAAAATACTTAAATGTATAAGTTTATTACCTTTATCAGCAATCAATGATTCAGATTTACCACTATGAACTTCACCACAATTAACAATCTTCACAGGAACCAAAGGTTTATTAGAATCATCAGTGTCAACAAGCTCCATATCCCTGAGTATTTCACGGCCGTGAACAAGCTTTCCAAAAACAACATGCTTCCTGAACATAAGCATTCCAAATTAAAAAATACAGAAGAAATAAAACAGATGAGGCTAATTGTTCGATTAATTTATAAAGAAATAATTCAAAAAGAAAAAATGAAGCGTAAAATAAACATAATTTTCATGATAAAATAATTTACCCATCAAGATGCGGTGTAGCCTTTAATGTAATAAAAAATTGAGAATTGTTAGAATCAGGACCAGTATTTGCCATAGACAAAAGACCAGGAGAATCATGTTTTATTGCAAAGCCTTCATCTGAAAAAAAAAGATTTAAAAGAGGTTAGCAATTAGCATGAAATTGAATAAATTATAATAAAACACTCCAGCGTTTTGCACAATTTCAAGTTGAAATAATGTTCATATTCAAAATATAATTTATCTCATGTCCGTACCTTCCAAATTTCAAAATGTAACTACAAACAATAAGATAGCCAAAATAAAACATAGGAACACCATGTCAGCGAAATAAATATTAATTAAAATATCTTTAAATTTAAGAGTCAAAAAACTAATAATGACCCGTCAATGCTAACCATTGAAATATTAAAAAATATCAGAATAAATCTGTAACATGTTGACCTTTTATCACCTTGAGATACTGGTTACTTTTCACTGCAAATAATATATGCAGTACTTTATTCTACTAAATCTGTATATGTAAACTAATTTCATTCTTGTCGACAAAGAAATATCACTCATTTACTCACCAAAAAGAAGTGTATGGAACAGAAAATTACTTGTTGACCAGTATCAGATGAATGTCTGTACACAACCAGTCATGCCATGATGATCCTATTTTTTCATCAAAAAGTTCCAATAATTGAGAGAAACTAGTGGAAGTTGTTAAAGTTCATAATCCATATGAATAAAAGGCGTGTTTTTATTGCAGAATATTTGTCAAAAAAATCACATCTAATGGATTGAAGAAAATATATCAGCAAACAATAAAACTCAATAGTGCTTACATGAAAACACATGTATGAGAAAAATGAAATTTTAGCAGATTGTCAAAACTTAATACAAAAATTGAAAGAAAAAATCATAGGAAAAAGGTATTTACCAGTAAACTTGCCACCATATATGCTTTCTCCACCTCTTCCTGTAAGTTTATATAAGAATTTAATCAATTTATCACAGTGAAGACCAAATGGAATTAAAAAAAATCATAAAAAAATACTAACAAATGCATCATGAATCATATTAACAATAAATAAAAACAATATCGTTAGTATATTCCACATAAATAGTACTATTAAGGACAAACATAGCTAATTATCATTTGCAAGAGATTTACTTTGAGCTGCATGATCTCTAAAGCAGCAGTTTTATCAATATGGGAAACAAATAATACAATCATATTATTGACAAAAAAATTAATAAAATGATTTCTCATTGCACTAGACATTACCATCGCGTTTGGAAAAGTCACCTCCCTATAAAAGAAAAGAAAAATAAGTCAGATAAAAATAAAATATGAGCCAAAACATGAAAAAATCATTATTAGGGCAATATTGAAAAATACTGGATTAAATATCACAAGAAAATCAATCAACATGATTACAACATAGTGAAATGTGACTAGATAAATTGCTTGTTATATATAACAAGGTTAACAAAAAATAAACATTACCTAGAATATAACATTAACAAAAAAAATCTTAAAATGGTAACAATGTTGCTTACCTGAGCCATAAAACCTTTAATAATTCGATGAAAACAAGATCCCTTATAGTGCAATGGTTTGTTAGTTACTACACCAATCCCCTTTTCACCTATAGAACATGGTAAATTACGTGAGAAAATGTAAATGATATTGTCATAATAACAAAAACAAGCTGGAAAAATAAATTCAAATATCACAATCAGTATAAAATCAAGTTAAACAGCAATCTTGTGGGATAACTAGTAACTGAACATAGCAAGGATAATTTACCTGTGCAAAGTGCGCGGAAGTTTTCAGCCGTCTTGGGAACCACATCATAGAAGAGCTGCGGAGACAAGTTTGACAGAACATATATGTAATATAAAATAAATATTTTTTGAAAATGTCAGTTCAATTATTACATACCTCAAATTCCAACAATCCTGCCACATTTCCATCAATAGAGACTTCAAGAAACACAGTTGGATTTTTCTTTTTTGCCATTTAAAGAGATGAAAATCAAAACATTCTCCAGAATCTGAATAATACCAGAAAAAAAATCAGTCTTTCATTTCCAGGTAAAAGATTATAACGAAGGGGAAAAAAACAATAAAAGTTTCAAACATAAAAAACAACAAACATAAATATTGACAAACTCAATACAAGAAGCAGCTTTAGTAAAGCTACGATTGGGAGATAAAAACATAGTAGAAGTTTTAATTTTACTCTAAAGTCTAAACAACAGTGAAAGCAATAGACGAACAAAAACACGACAAATCACTGCAAAGTCGTAAAAACTACAAACTGAAACACGACGAATTAAGAATCAAAGAAAATTATCCGATTCCATCCGCATAAAAAAGGAAACCCAAACCCTAACAAATGGATCCGACCGAAACCAAACACTATTTGAACGACGATCGCCGTGCTGGATTCTTTTGCAAATCGAATAAGTTTAGGAAAACCCTAACAAACAGCAGTAGATACGAAACCCTAGATCTGTGTTACCTTTGACTGTTAACAAAATCGGCCACAACCCTGAGCGAGACGCGCACGAGTAAATCCGAGAAGAGCTAATGACGGCAAAAAAAAAGTCCTTGCCTCTTCTTAACCCTCGAAAACCCATCTTTTTCTGAGTTCATTTACTCTATTACCCTCATAAACATCAAATATTTACAATATATTCGGGTTGTCGGATTCTTTCTCGAACGGTCCAAAGTTCAATACATCGTCGGGAAAACGCTCACCATCATCCTCTTCCTAACGGCTTCGCCAATTGTCTCTCTCTCTCTCTAAACCCTGAACCCTAATCATCCAACAACTATGTTGAAGAACTTCACCAAATTTATCTCAACCAATCGTTCCCTCCGTCCTCTCCTGCCACTCCACCCACCATCTCCAATTTCTGTCCATAATGGAATCTTGGGATTTTTCGGCGGCAGCCATGGTGCTGGTGTTGTGAGAATGTTGGCAATGGGGTACTCGAGTTTACTGAATTTGAACGACCTGCAGGATAGTCCCGGGAGGAGGAAGCAGAAAACGAGGAAGGGGCGAGGAATCGGGTCTGGGAAAGGGAAGACGGCTGGAAGAGGACACAAGGGGCAGAAAGCTAGAGGGACTCATAAGTGTGGATTTGAAGGTGGGCAAACTCCTCTCAGACGGAGATTGCCAAAACGAGGTTTCACGAATCAGTTCAGTCTTACTTTTCAGGTGAGATTTTTTTTTTTTTTTTTTGCAAATAGGTGAAAAATATCACCTTTTCAGGTGAGATTTTCTTGTTGTCGTTGTTCATCATCCGTTTTACTTATGATTTTCCTAAATTACATAGTCATGTAAATATTAGATATGAGACGGATTGTGTAGTATGATTTTGAAGAGTGAAAATTGAAAGGAAAAAAACTCTATTTTTAAAGAGGTTTGTTGGTTGATAATTAAATCTTAAATTGACAGATTTTAATCGACTTGGATGAGTTGCATCGCACATTGTAACAGATTAGATATCTGATATTCTGATGTGAATCACCATAAAACTAGAGCCAGTATCATTGCTTCGGTTTTTTTAGAGCGACTCAAAAAATAAAAAGACCAGCTTCAGAAATGCTTGAATCCCCCAATCTCTGATTTTAGGTGATTTTATCCTACTGCATTTTGTACTAAAAACACCGTTGTTGTCTGGATTTAAGCGAGTGAGTAAAGTGCATATTTCTTATGGACTTACTGTCCTGTATTGCTTAGTTCTTTCAATTTCTTTTGGATTATCTTAAAAATTCCAACTGCTTAGTTAGCATTGCATAAGTGGACAACTGATTTTAATTGGAATTGAGTGATTTATTTATTGTGATGGTATTTTTATTTTATTTCAGCCAATTGGTTTGGGAAAGATAGCAAAGCTCATAAATGCTGGAAAAATTGACTCGTCGGAACTTATTACTATGAAAACTCTCAAGGTAGTATTGCTCTTTTCTTATTATGCTTTGACTAGATTATATGGATTTTGAATGGCGCTGTTAACTGTTTTTTATGTTACACTCAGGACACCGGTGCTGTTGGTAAGCAAATTGAGGATGGTGTTAGGTTGATGGGTCGTGGTGCTGAAGAAATCCAGTGGCCGATCCACCTCGAGGTATGCTGTTTTCTTATCAATTTTTATTGTTATTTCATCAACTGATTGTTTTCTTTTACTTAAATATCGACTTGTGATTGATTACTTGGATAGCTTTAGGTGTTTTATATTCTGATTGATATTTAAATTCTCTCCAGGTGTCAAGAGTGACCGTTAGAGCTAAGGAAGCTGTTGAAGCAGCAGGTGGATCGGTGAGGAAAGTTCATTACAACAAACTTGGATTACGAGCTCTACTAAAACCAGAATGGTTTGAAAAGAAGAGACGATTGTTACCACGCCCTGCTCGACCTCCACCGAAGATACGTGATAAGGTCGACAGTATCGGCCGTCTACCTGCTCCAACTAAGCCAATTCCTTTTGCTCCTGAACCAGAACCATGAATGCCTAATTCTTTGCTACCCATTTAATAAATAGTCAGTCTAGTAGAAAATGAAGCAAAAAAAAAGATAGACACAAGGAACATGCTTGTTGTTTTGCAATTTGTAATTTCATCTGAAAGCCATTTGTCCTGGACATGTTTTGAAGGATAGATAGGGTTGATGATCCGAAATCCTTACTTGTGGACAAGGTATGTCGTTTGCGTATTGTCTGTCTTTTTTTTTTTTATCTTGTTTCATTTTGTTCACCACCACTCAATTGATTGTTTGGAAGTTAAGTTAACTACTACTACTTAACTTTCTTTTAAAGCTACTACAACAGATAATGTTATTATGGTCTGTACTTATGAATAATGATGCTAATTACCCACTGCTAAATTAGGTAAACAGAGGAAGGAGATTAACACTAAACCTTCATTTCTAATTATAAGTTTAAAACAGATTTAATTTACTATAGATATCTGAGATCGAATGGACAGAATTGCACCATTTGCAAAACCCATTCCAACAATAAAAAGGCATCTGACGTGGCAATCGCAGCAAATGGTGAGACTCGGTTGCTGAAACCGGGCACGCACGACGTCAAGTAATTTCGAAAAATTCCAGGGTTATTTTACGCAACAACAACAAAAAAAAAAAACTTGGCTTATTTTATCACGGCCCACCATTCTAAATTTTTTCTGAATTCTCCACCCTTCTGCAAATTTCCGGTGTGCAGTGGAAGAAGAGGAAGAACGAGAGATATAAAGTTCGGAGAGAAGGACGCGGTAAAGAGATAACTGATTCCAATATTTCTGAATCTTTGTGTTGATCGATAATCCTTGGGAGGAAAGAAATCGTTAATCTGCTGTAATCTGCTGTAATCTGTGTGTGATCGTCTTTTCCAGGTCAGTGATTTTTTTTTTTTTTTTTTGAGATTGTTCATCTTTTTTCCCCCTCGCTCGTGCGGTTCTGTGTTTTTATTTGATTGTGGTTGTGGAAAGAAAGATGAATTTGTGCGAATGTTTGGTTTTCGCTCTTTATTCTGGGGTTTCTGTTCTTGTTTTCGATTGTTGTTGGTAGTGGATGTAGACTGTTGTTGAGAATCTGGTGATTTGTGGTTTAGAAATGTTTTGTTTTTTTTTTAATATGTTGATTGATGCTTTTATATTTAGTTTATTTTTTCCAGAATTTCTCAGTTTATTCTTAACATATTGCTGCGATCATCAGATTGTAGATTTTGTGGTTTTCTTTACTTTCCGGCTTTTCATCAATGTCGCAGTGAATTTAGACTTTTATTTAAGACGTTTTTGTTCGAGATTTGTAGATGTTTCAGACTTTTAGATAGTGCATTTTCAGATCTCTCTTTCTGTAAATGTTTTCTTCTTCTTTCTTTTCTTCCAACTTGATGTTGTGAGTTTTGTATTTATTTACTTTATATTTGACGAGAAAAAGTGGGAACCTGGATATTTCCCCTTTAATAAATAATTATATGCTGCTAACTTGTGTTATTATTCCTCTGTTAACATACAACGTTCAAATTTATTTGAAATGATTTATGCGATTATGTTGATTCTATTCTATTATTCTACTGGATTTTTTTTATTGGGTTGTTAGAATAGATTATCAATCTTCCCTAATAAAGTGCTGAGTTGATATCCTAATCTATGTCATGTTGTGAACAGGATCAAGAGATTCCATTGCTAACTCAAAATAAACATGATCTTCGAAAAAGGATTTAAAGTAGAGGTGCGGAACATGAGAGAGACGCCTACGGGTTCTTGGTGGCGTGCAGAGATAATATCTGGTAATGGTCGATATTACAACGTAAGGTATCAGTGTCCCTCACCTGATATGTCAGATGTGGAAAGAGTTTCTAGAAAATCTATCCGGCCTTGCCCTCCTTCAAATAAACTACCTGCTGACTGGGAAACTGGTGATATGATTGAAGCTTTCGACAATGGGTCTTGGAAGATTTCTGAATTACTTATGGTGCTGGATGAAAACCATTACACTGTGAGGCTTCTTGGATCTTTTTGGTCAATAAAAATACATTATTTGAATGTGAGAATACGGCAGACATGGGAAGATGGTAAATGGGTGGTGATTAGAAAGGTAAATTGTTTGTTCACAATTGTTTTTTACAATGATATTGCATGTACTTTTGGTATTGTTATATATTGTTGTGTTGATTTTTCATCAAGGTCAAATATTATCTAATCTTTTTTTTATTTACACGCAGAATTTCAGTAGTTATACCTGTGGGAGATATCGCAGTGCTGATGAGTTAGAGTTGATCCATTCTGAACAATGCAAAACGGTTCAAAATGATACACTTGGAATCACTCCAGTAAAAAAGAATATAGGCTTTTCGAGTAAGTATTTAAAGTGTGGCACAAAACGAAAATCAGAGTTTCCACTCTTTCAAAATATTAAAAAATCTAAGAATCAGAGAGCTGTTCAGAAACTTCTCAATCAGCAACAGTTGGATGCTGGAAATTCTTCTACACTGCTCGTTGATAATTGTTCTGAGAATAGAGCTGAAAAATCTGAAATGAAACAGAGATGGAGCAAATGCAAGACTGAAGTTGCATTTTCCCAGGGAAGAAGCTCAGAACCTAATGGATTGGAAAATAAAATTCTCTCTATATGCAGCTCCATTGGTAGTAATAATCTAGATGTATTGACTGGATGTCATCTTGATTTAAATGATTATACTGATGATGCTCATTCTTTTGATGCCTTGAAATCTTCCTGGAAACATACCACTAAACAAGAAATGGATGTACATGCAGAAGTTCACAAATTGGAGCTGAATGCCTATCGTTTAACTATGAACTTATTATTTGCATCTGGACCCATAAGTTGGGAACAACAAGCATTAATGACAAACCTCCGTCTTTTTCTTCATATTTCAACTGATGAACATCTATCGGAACTAAAGCATTTAGTATCCGGTGAGTCAAAAAAGCTTTCATAGTTGACAGTTTGTTATCAATTCTCATTACTTAGAAACAGTCTTATTGGTCTGTAGTACTAGCATCAAAGCATTGTAGAAAGAAAAGAGCTTTTTGTATACATTACAAGATTTCTCATATTTGTATTTGGCCATAGAAAGGAATGGAAAAATGTTAGTTTATAAATTTCTTAGAGAATTAACACATGCATATAATACAATTATTCTGTGTTTTAGTTAGGACATGTGGTCTGTAAACAACCGCTAATTGACAGATTTCTATTTGTTAATTATTATTAATCACATACTTATGTTTCAAGGTGTTTCCTACTCTCCAAGATGGTTGAGAAAAAATTGTTAATATAATCTTCTATAAATTTATGCATATAAATCTGTATGGGATTCAAATTACCAACTTATTTTTAATATGCTTTTTTTCATTTTGTGCATCTTCATATTTATTGATTTGTACAGAGCTAAACTTCGCAGTGCTTCGTGTTCAACCATTGGTCATTGCCTTCAGTATCTTGAGGATACATTCAAACAATATAACTGTTGTTACTTGTGGATTTTCCAGGAACAGAGTTGGAAGCTTTAAAGCTTACATCAAAGGTCCAAAATGATGGTTGGGTATTCTTTATTTTTCGCCTGGCACATTATGGACCAATTTATGGTGAACGGTGATTGTTAATTATTTCAACAACTAAATTGATTTTTATATTTTTGCCTGGCAGATATCATTTTGTGATCTATTCCACATCTACATTATGAATAACCTTCTATTTTCTATTTATTACACTTATAATTCCATGCTTTAGTCTAGTCATATGTGTTCTTCGTGTTAATATTACAGGTCAATCTTTTAGGTTTCTTAAGGAACTGAGATATTGATGAATACCTTATAAACCAATACTTGCAAAGATATAGGATGCAAGTAAATTAGTCCATACATTGGCTGCACAGGAAATTCAGTTGTATTTTGCATTGATCGTAACTTTTCAAGGGTATATTTGTAGTTGGTTGTATTGAATTCAATGAATAGAAATATGATATCATGGAATAATATCTAATTGAAACATGGAATCACTTCTAGTGTGAGATTAAACATGTAAATGAAGTGTAAACATTGTGTTTGTGTTTTCTGTACAAAGGCATGTGGGTTTCAGACTTTCAGCAAATATGCTATTTTTTTACTTATATGTTTTGCAGCCTGGCAGGTAGGTGATCATGATTCATGAAGAATCTTCCTGAGGACTTTATCTTCTTATTTAAAATCATGAGTCTTCCTTGACTTTGTCTTAGTGGGATCATAATTTCTTTCTTTAAGATCTCACATTAGCTTCCAAACCTAAGTTAACTTTATTCTTCAGATCCTTTCATAGTCTGTACTCTGTAGTTTATACTAATATCCATTGTAATAACTATGCATTGTAATAAAAAGCAGCAAATAGCATCATATCAAACCTCATCGGGCACTTTTGAAATAGTATTTAGAAAGGTCAACAATCTACCTCATTCCACACAAAAATTGGGGCCTTCATTGGTCATTGCTAAACTGCTCTATCTTGGGCAATATGCCAAGAGAAATCTGAGATCAGTAAAAGAAGTCATTTTCCAGCAATGTGTGAAGGCACTTGGCTTCAAAACATCCAGGTTCAAAAAAAAACTTCACAGCAGGATGCCAGGATCCATGAACAATTAATTGGGACTCTTTCATACCTGGATTTCAAGATTAATTAAAATAGTTCATTTTTCTGTTGTGTGTTGAACCTCAATTATCTTTAATTAATGTAATATACCTTATCAATTTTACTGTTAATTTTCTTCAATATTTAGACCGCACTTGGATTATGAATGGATGGTTATTATTACCAATGTCCGTGTTATAATTAATATCCGTGTCCTGTTAAAACAACTTGTGAAATTGATTGTTTCTTTCATTCAGAGGGGTAGCGCTCATGGCTCTATTTTAAGTAATCAATAGCGTCTATTCAGGATTTAACCTGACATAAACTTGCATCAGGAACAACAATGAATTCTTTAAATAATGCAAATGATCATCTACCTAATTTCTGTTTGATTCTCATTTCCTTATCAATTTTAGTGTTTATAATGGGTTTATGCGAGTCGTGACATATTTAAATCAACAAATCCCCACATGACCATCCTAGATGGAAATAGAAAGGAAGGAATCTTAATCAAAGACTTACAGATACAATTATACACACACAGATACCAGCTGAAGTCTAGCATTTGACACTTTCAAATTTTCTTTAACACAAAAGCCTCAAGACACGATCTCACAAGTCATAAAAAAGCAATAAATGTAAACAAAAAAAATATTTAAAGAATCTACCTGTACAAGCAAACTAATTACAACATAATTAGTTTATTAACTAGAGAAAATGTTGGGGTGAGATGAGACTACAAGGTTTAAGGGGTTGTTGCAAAAGCTAACCAGATCCATTAAAATAGAATACAATGTTTCTAGCGATAAATAGCCCAGGAACGTTATGGTCCCCTCAGACTTGGTGGTAGAATATTCGGTGAGAGGTTTGCCATCGTTTTCATTTACCACCATCGACCATGATATGCTGCAATGACCATCTTTGACGTCCACATGTGCCATCAACTTCATATTGCTACCTTCGGCTATGTCAAAATTTAAAGTTAAAAAGTCTCTACTTGCTATGAGCCCTAATACCAGAGCCTCTTCATGGAGCCATTGGATCAACTGACAAGCTATCTGTTTCAACAAACATCATGATGAGACATCCAAGTAATGGTCATCTAAAGTCTAAAGTTTAGACTTTAGACTGTACAAATTATTGATCGTACCTTAAGTAGAAGGCTCATCTTCAAGTCAACCAAGTTACGATCATAATAAGAATAAACTGACTTTGAAAATGATGAATTGCCACTAAATGAATCTATTACATTAGGTGAACCAATTCCAGTGACCTTGACACAATCATCAGTGACCGTCACTTTAATGTTGAACTCGCTTCTCATTTTGTGTGCATTTAAAGGATTTAGAATGGATTGTGGAAGCTTTACGAAAAGCGACCATGATGAGATCCGAGAATGCCAAGTTGGATGGGTCAGCAAACGAAGATATGGAATTCCACTTGCCTTCATAGTACATATAAAGAGAGAGAGAATTAGAAAGAAAAAACTCAATCATAAATAACTTTAAGTGTATAAATGAAATTATTGTGCCTCAATACCAGAGTTTCCAAATCTGATAACACCTTCTGGGAAAATATACTGTGAGCTCCAGTCATGCAAAAATCACTTATAAGTCCAATCTCATCACGACATCCTTCTTTTGCACGACTGGACATATATTCATGTACCGTAGATGTTAGATGAATTTGAAAACATGCTGCATTTGGAAATCTCGTGATAGTTTCCTTGAATGTATTGTGTTCTCTGTCAATATCCAACTCTTCCAATAAGTTTGTATGAGAATCAATATTTTCCTCACAAGGATCGTCAAATATTGGCTTGGGATCAGCCTCATCAGATAACATAAGGGATAAATTTACAGATGCTCCTTTTCCTACCCCCAATTTCAGAAAATTCTCATATAATGTAACGATTTCGACCCCTGACAATGAAGCTAATGCTTCATGAATTACAAAATCAAAGACCTGGAAATAATCAATTCTATAAGAAATTACTTCAAAGGGAAAACAAGAAATGTAAATATTAAATAGAGAACAAAGTACCTTCTCTTCAAAGAGTGATAAATGGATGTTGCGAAGAACAGAATGGGATCCCTTTACACATTCATTGACATTTTCAACAACAGTTTCATTATTACCATCTAGAGGAAACTTGTTAGTTATGCTATGCATTTTACTCCTTAGTGAATGTAGCAATCTACGACTTGAATTGCTATCAAAGAATCTAAAATACAGAGAGCGGAATGATCGCAAGGGTAATTGCACAACTAATTTTCCATTTAGGTCACGATCGACACGGATAATAGATGTCGAAAAAGGACGAGGAAATGTGTTAGATTCTGACGATGATATGTCCATCAAATCAATTGTGAAACCCTCATTGCTATGACCAGATATGGTTAGACGGTGCCGTTTCACTTTCCAGTTTTGCTGTAATCTTTTGAAAATTGAGAAAATAAGGTATATTATTTGACAAAACAAAATAAAAAATATTACCATGACAACTACCTGATTAGTGCATTGTAGAAACGAGTCTCCTTCGCAACTAACTTTTCAAATGATTTTGAACCTTGTTTAAAATACTTTCCAAGATGCTGAAAGTGAATAAATATGTTATTAGTTCAATAAAAATAATAGTAGACAACAAAAGGTGTGGTGTAATATTAGTATGATATTACGCTGAAATCGAGCACTTCTACGTGTTTATATGGATGTGTCCAGGCCCCAGAGGATAATTATTTCTAGATGTTGTGAGAAAAGGTGCTTAAACAATACTGTCTGCTAGACATTTGGTTACTAATCCTATAAAATATTTAGATGTAAGCTTCTTAGCAACAATTCAGAACAGTGTGGGTATGTTGATTAATCACCATTGATGTTTGCTAACAATGGGAATTAGGTATTTGTTATGATATATGTATCTTCCAATGACAAGTATTGTGCCTAGTGCACACTGCTTGGTTCTTCGTAATTGTAGTAATGTACAACATTCAACACGCCACAATGATTAAAATATGAACTAGACAAGAGTTTTAAAAAAATGTACCCGAATAGATTGAAGCTTGGTTGCAGTGGATACCGAAAGATCTGACAAAATTTCATTGGTCAATGGCTTTGGTTTTGTCATTCCTGCAACTGTTACCGCATCATTTGCTTCTACCTATATCAATCACAAAAGAAAAAGATTTAGCATATCAAATGACATCTAGAAGTCGTGTACAAAAAGTACTCTGGTTAATTAAAATTGGAACAGAGTGCTACTGGTTATTTCGATAAAAACTTATAGCTGATAGAAAATTAGTTCTCAGATAACTAACAAATGAAATAACAATCAAAATAATTCTCTTATGTAGCCATAATTGAAAGCATTCGTTTATTACTGTTTTCAATAGTTAGTATAATGCTACAAAACCAGCCATACAAGAATCTTAATCTATAGTAACACTGCATATTACATAATTGAATAGTATTCAAATACAATAGTAATAGTAGCAGCATCGGCAATTTTAAGTTCCAACTTCCAACATTAGCTAATTTGCTAAGCACACATTGCAAGAGAATTCAAGGAATCAAAACCAAATTAGAGGGAAAAAACAAATAATACCGTGTTGATGATGTCAATTATAACAGAAAGCTCCTGATGTGCAGCTTGCATACTTTCTATCAAAGACTGCCAAGGCCAAGAAGTGGAACCAGGTGGTTTCTTATTTTTCTCCTTAGCAATTTCATCTGAGCCATTTCTCGATCTCTTGGTATATTTCTCCACCTCACTTGAGAAATCTAACTTTCGAATCAAATCCACTTTCCTCTCTTCCGGATCAACATCTCTGAAAGCACACATAAACCATATAAGACGACGAAGAGGGAGGATTTGAAAAGAGAAGAGATAAGAAGAAGATAGTGAATGGAAAATTTAAGTAATGGGAGGTGTCATACAAAGGAAACCGTTCAATTCCAGAGTCATCGACAGCCTCGACTCGGTTGATTGGGAGCTTGTCAAGTTCGATGAACATGTTTCCACTGATCGGATGAAAAATCAAATGAAAAGAAGAAAATTAAATCTTGGCAAATTGGGAATGTGAAACAATGGTGTACTTGTAATTAAGCCTGTTATTCGGACAGATTCGGCTGGGATACCAAGATATTCAAATCAGGGAAATATCCGGATAATCCGAATCCGTCTGAATAATAATCGAATAAGAAATCCAAAATTCGCCTAATTTTTTGGATATCCGGAATATCCAAATTTGAATAATTTTATATAGAAAAACCTTAAATTTTCAAAAAATAAGATTTAAAATAATTTTAACAAAATAACCGTTGTACTTTTAATTTTTAAATAATTCTCTGTAAAAAACAAGATAAATAAAACATACAAATATTAAAAAAATCAGACCTTATTAAAAGTTTAAAACATACAAATCCAACAAGATATTATAATAAACAAGATTTACAGATTTTGACTTTACCCTTCAGGAGAAAATGAAAAATCGTAAAACTAAATCTGATTGAAATGTAAAAATCATAACTAAATTTGATTGAAATATAAAAATCAGAACTAAATCGTGAGACTAAATCAAAATGAAATGAGAAATCAGAACTAAATTTTGAAAATGATAAATCAGAGAATAAAAGAGAATCCAAGAAAAACCTAAATCCTTAAATCGGAGACAAAATCGAAATAGCCAGAGACTGCCCAAGAATCACAGAGCGAACGCGTCGGAATTTCTGCAATACGAAATCGAGGGCTACAAAATCTGCAATAGGAAATAGGACTGAAACTAAGAGAAGAATTAGGATCGGGGACGATAACTCTTTCTGCACATCAGTAACACTGGAACTTCAGGTGCAACGTGCAAGGTTACCGGAGCTAGGAGGGAAGTCAAGAAGGGAGGGTGAAGAATTGAAGACTACAACCCTAAAATAAAAAATTAGAATTAAGCATTAAATCATAAGATTATTATTTATCTGAAACCAATTCGGAAAACCCTAAAACAAAAACGATAATCGCAAAACCTTAGATCTGTGTTACCTTTTCATTGTGAAAAATCAGTCACAAACTCACAGGATTTACAGCTACGAAGAAGAAACGCACGAGATGAATCTGAGAAGAACCGACGTAGTGACGCCGCTTCATTTGGAATTTCGAAAGTTGCAATAAGAAAAATTACCCTCGAATAATGGAAAAACACATTTATTTCTCAAAAATATATTCTAAATTCATTTACATTATTACCCATTTACCCTCACAAACATGTTATATTTACAAGATATTTAGGTTTTTAAATTCTCTTTCTCAAACAATCAAAAGTTCACATCTGACATCACCATAACTTCCAATTTCCAATTATTTCTCTGCAACTTTGAAGGAAATAAACAATCAAGAACGAAAAAAATTATCAATGTTTTTACTAATCAATCATAAGAGCCAAAACTACACTAATCATGATCTAAGACAAAAATCCTTGTCGAACGAACATTACAAAAACTCAAATACAGGATAAACATTATCCAATGGTAAAAGTTCAGACTCAACCAGTAACAAAAACACAGCAGAAATGATACAAGATCAACGAAACATCAGACAGAACTGCAAGTAAGTAAGATCAGAGGAACAAAAATTGATTGGTGAAACTGAGAAAATCATTGTGTTACTCCAAGCCATTTGGTGAAGACGTCAAATTCTGTATAATCAGAATCAGAAATCATTGTTTTATAGTATGCCTTCCCAGCGGCTTTAATTCTGGCTACCTCTTCCTGCACTCAAATAATTCTCAATGAGCTCAGAATTCATATAAAATTATAGTACAATAAAAATACAAGTAACTACATACAACTCTACAAGCATACAAATGATACAACAAACAAAAAATGATATTCATAATACTAATGAGAGATCACAAATCATCCAGAACTTTATGTTCCTACAAACAAAATCTAGAATCAATTGGAAAAAGTGGCAAAAAAACCTTAAGAATACGAAATAAAAAAATTAAAAATCAAATACAAATATCAATTACAATTTAGAACCAAAACAGTACACTGTACATAGAAGACACAAAATCTAAAATTAATTGAAAAAATGGCAAAAGCTATTAACTATATGACAAACACAAAAATCTAATTTGCATAATATAGAGAAAAAATAGAACCTGAAGAAAAAGAAACAAAAATTAATGATTTGAAAGTAAACAAGATATTTCAAATTTTCAATCAACACATTATCGCATAAAAATACTAAAAAACAAACAAACAAAAAAATTGCTAAAATAAATTGAAATATAACGGGATTACCATGCTAAGAGGGCTCCTCTTCTTAGCCAATTTTTCATTCTTTGCCTTAATTCTCTGTGTCTCGGCAAGAAGAGACATCCTCTTGGCTGTTTTTGCATAAGGGTTGAGCTTAAGCATAAGATTTATATTCTTTAGAGGGTTCTTCTTTGTCGTCGCCTTCTTTACCTCAGTAATGATAGGCTTAACAACAGATTGAACCTCGTCAGAATTGATAACCCTAGATAGATCAGGATTTGTCATCTTGGACCTTGGAAGAACATAACCCTTCTTCTTCTTAGTTTCTTTCTCATATGTTCCGAAAATCTCGTCAAGTTTTTCAAATGCAGATTTTGTCCAGATGATGAACCTTCCGACATGACCTCCAGGAGCAACTTGGAGGAGACTGAGACGCTCAACGTTGACGATATCAACTCCGGGAAGATTACGAAAAGCCTTGACAATGCTGGATCCCTCGGTTCCGTACACAATTAGAGGTCCCTTGCGATTAACGTACCTGCGATTCCTGCTCTTACCCTTTCCAGCTCGAATGGAGTGACTGTCTTTTGCTTTCTCTACATCAGCATAGGCTCCGATCTCCTTCAAGACCTTAAGAGCAGATGAAGTTTTCTCAACTCCCTCTGCAGAATCAGATACCACTAGCGGTAACTCGGGAACCGATTGTATCCTATGACCTCGAGCAAGAACAAGAGACGGAACTGCAGATGCAGCGAGAGCTGAAGCAACCGCGTGTCTTTTAATATTGACGTTGACATTTCGGTGCCACTTGCGCCAAATCTTTGTGGGGGCAAACATGCGTCCTCCGCGACACATATTTCCAAATGCTCCCTGACCGGCCCGATGAGTACCACCTCCGGCAACACGAGGGATACGTGACACCGCACGACCAGTGCCCCATGACTCTGCAGATGTCTGATGACCAGCATTTTTAGAGACGGCGTAAGGAATCCGGGTGTTATTCGACATTTGCGAATGTACAAATCTAACGATATCGGGACGAATGGGAGTCTTCATAACATCGGGGAGAGGAACGGAGTTCGGACCATCGACGATCATGTCTCCGTCCAATGCTTGCACGGAGACAAGTGGCCGGACGGCAGCGACGACGGAAGGCATTGCTTCGACTGATTAGAGGCGATTATGGTTAGGACTTAGGGTTGAGCTTTAGGTTTGGATGTTTGGACAATATTTATTTATTTAATAAAGAAAGAATGGGCCAAAACAGACCTGGGTTGGTCTACATCTGGATCCAGGTAACAAGAAAGGACAATAAAAGTAACAAGAACATCTATTAATACGCGGTGTCGGTCTCTGAAACTGGGTGCGATACCTTACACAGATGGTCATTGAAGGCAATCTGACGGTCGACGCGTGAGGAACTGCATTGCGGGGGAACGGAGGACGGTACCTGAAATCCGTGTTGAGTTCCCAGAGATATAGTTGGTGGTTCCGGGTTTTTGACCCATCGCGAACTCACGATTCACGAACTCCATTCCAGTTCCGGCCTCACGATGGTGGACGGCACTCCCGAACTCCACTCGCAATGGTATTCGCAGCGAGTCGCCGGAACGGACGTGTCGAATCGAAAATGGATCCGATATAAATTTTAAGGTTATTAGTTATAAATAAATAACATTTACTTCACAATTATTACTTAATCATGTTTAATAAAATAAATATCACTAATGGATTCATTTATCAGGTTAAATGGATTATCTACACAAGCCCAAAAGTCTGGAGTCCGGACTGGCCCAGAAAGGAAAATAAATGATTTCAACGTTAAAGGATTTAGTTGAAATAGAACATACTTTTGGACCTGTAATAAATAGTTCAGTTTGATCTTCTTTGTGTTTCTTCTTCTAGGTTTCTTCTTATTTGGGTTTTTTGCAGGTTTCTTCTTCATGATAAACATTCTATCAAGATATTTGGAACCCTTGGAAGATATTTGCGATGCTCAAGATGATAACGCTATAGCCGATGGTGGTAGGTGTTCCAGTACTGTACGTACAGTCTGTATTTACTGTCCTTTTGCGGTCTCAAGAAAATTGCTAGTTTTGAACCGCAACCACCGGCTCAATAAAATGCATAAAAACAAACACACCCATCTACCAGTTTTGAACAGCAATCGGAAAAGACAAGCTAAGCTAAAGTAGGAAGGGAAGAGTCAGCCATTTGAACTCGTTTCGACTTTTCCCACGAATCATCAGTCCATAAATCATTCTAAAAAGGGGAACATTAGAACTAGAAGAAAACACGGATAAGGCCACCTACAGTGTCTTCAGCATAACTTGTAAAACGGATAAGGATTTAAAAATTTCGTTTTTTTTCCTCTCCTCCGTCTTTTTCATTCTTTTTATTTTTTGACACCACTCACCACAACTCCACACCTTCATTCGTCCGTGGTCATAACTTTACACAAAGAAAAAAAAACAAATGTATAAATTTGTAATCAAAAGACTTAGAATAAATCAATCAATTTCAATTTCATCGTCCAATCCACAACCATCTCGAGAGTCACTCGATGTAAGTAAATTACCTCCCGATATAAAATTGCGAAAAAAGATCAATGAATTTATGATTACTTTGTATTTTATGAAAGAGACTATCTATTACACATCGTATGTCACAGACATTGCAACGAAAAGAACAGGATATCGTGAATGTGATAGAAATGATGTTTAATTTTCAAACTCGTTTGCAAATGTTACGAGATGAAGGTTGGAAAACATTACTAAATACTAACTACAATATCAACTTTTTATTTAGAGAATGAAATCGATGTTCCTATAATGGAAGACAGTTTTATTTCCCCTGGTAGATCAAAACGTTTACTTCAAAAGGTAACAAATATTCATCGATATCGTGCTGAATTGTTTAATCTAGTTGTTGACAAACAGTTGAAAGAGTTGAATAGTCGTTTTGCAACATCAAATATGGATCTAATTTAAAACATAAGTTGTTTGACGTCGGATAATGAATTTCGTTTTTATGATAAAACAAAAGTACTAAATTTAGCGAAATTTTATCCTATAAATTTTTCTACTGTTGACATTAGAGCTTTTGAAAATAAACTGTCAGAATATATTTTTCATGTACGTAATAACGAAAAACTTTCGAATTTGAATGAAATTAGAAAGTTGATTGAGAAGAGAAAACATATCGTATTTTTTTGGGTATTTTGTTTGTTAAAATTAACACTCATATTACCAGTTGCGAATGTTTCAGTGGAAAATTCTTTTTCAGCAATGAATCTTATGAAATCAAGTTACCACAATCGTATGAATGATGTTGAATGATATTTTAATAACATATGTTGAAAAAGATTTAATTTTTTATGTTAATAATGATAATATTATGTATCGGTACCAAAATATGACATCTCGTCGAGAACAATTAAATTGAAAAAAATTATTTTTAAATTTGGTTAAATATTTAAAATTAACCCTCTCGAGAAAGAAAAAAATTTAATTACAAGGATGTAATCTACCTCTTCTTCTTGATTGTAGCTCTTAACAACTAATCTTGTCTTATATATATCTATCTATTGATCCATCAAATTTGGTCTTGACTTTATATACCCATTTACACCTTATAACATTTATGCTTTTGTCAATAGGAATCAAGATTCAAGGACCATGTGTTGTTCTTTTGTAATGCATCCATTTCATCATTCATAGCTTCCTTTCGGCTCTCATCTTTAAAAGCTTTTTTAAAGGAATTAGGCTCAAATTTAATGAATTGAGTGTTCAAGCATACATAATCCTTAATTAAGATAGGTTGGTTGTTTTATGATTCTATAAGGTATCTCCTTTATGATTCTTGTATTTGAGTCTAAGCTGATTCTAAAATTGTTGTTCTTGTTTGAAGTATATTACCTGAAGACTCAGTGCTCTGAGGTACTGATATATGAGGTGATGTGTCAGAGTGTGAGATAGTAAAGGACTGATCAAAAAATCATAACTAGTCTGATATATTTGGAGAAAAACAGTAAATCATAATAATAATATAACTAGATAACTAATTAGTAACTACAGATTTATTGAAAACGAAAATATTTCTTTCATAATGAAATTGAAAGAGTGATAACATTTTGAAGAAAAAACCCACACCAATGACAACGTTTTCAAAAGTCTAGTTCAAAACAGAATGATAGATAACATTGAAAAGAAAGCTATCCAGAGAACTAACAACCCCAATGATATCTAAAATGGAAAGCAGGAAACTGATCAATCAAAAGCGTCGTCATCATCATCAGGAAGGGGTTGTGCAGCAGCTGCTGCAATCTCAGCTTCGTACTTCTGGCATGCAGCAACATCGATTTCTACATCGGGAGGGAGAAGTGCCGGACATTCAACAAAATGTAGTTTGGGGTCCCTTGAGATTGAAATCAAACAACAGACATTTATTTAATAATCAAATAATAATCCTTAGATTGAAATCTGATAGACCAAATAAATATGTATTCAATCATTACCCGGCAAGTTTTATGGCAAGATAGAGGAAAGGCTTTTCGAAATTGTAGTTGCTTTTAGCTGATATCTCATAATATTGGAGATTCTTCTTTCTGTGGAATGTAACCATCTTAGCTTTAACCTGCCTGTTTTTTACATCAACCTTATTTCCACAGAGAACAATGGGAATGTTCTCACACACCCTGGATAAAGGAAGCCAACCACAAAAGTTAGATTTTTTTTCCTTCTAAAAACAAGGAAAGGTCTCATTTCAAGATAATAAGCACACATGTTACATATACCAAATTACTAACCTGCAAAGATCTCTGTGCCATGTTGGGACATTTTTATATGTCAATCTTGCAGTGACGTCAAACATTATAATTGCGCATTGCCCATGAATACTGCAATAAGAAGTTCAGTTATCAAAAATAGTTCAATGGGCTGATAAAATAAATTGATAAAGCCTGAAGTATAAATAATTAATAATATGGCGTTATGAACAAAAATTACAGAGCTTTGAAAAAGATTAAAATTAAAAACCTATGAATATACAAAAACACACACTTCCTTATTCTAATTAAACAAAATATACAAACACACAAGTTTTAACTAATAACTTTAAAGTTACACATATATCAACATATGAATAGTCACATACAAAACAATGCTATATGTAAATAGATTTGTTTTGTCAGAAATTTAATGTATAAAGAAAAAAAACTGCATTTCAAAAACCATTGAAGAAAATATTAGTGTTGATATACTGATATAAAGTAGCTTAAAATAAGTAGTTAAAGAACACCTTAGAGTGAATCAAAACAAACATCAGCCTTAATTTATAAAATAGAGACTAGCTTTAATTCTCTAAATAAAATCACGCGAATAAAAGAAAAGATATCTCACTAGTATCCATCTCTCAAACCACCAAATTTCTCCTGACCAGCTGTATCCCAGCAGTAAAACCTGATCTTCCCACAATTTGTGAAGAAATCCAAAGGATGGACCTCAACACCAATAGTAGCTGCAGAGAACGACTGAGAATCAGAATTCCTCCATTAACAAATCGAGAAAAAGTAGAAGAAGGAATAAAAAAAATCTTACGTTCGTACTTCTTCTCGAACTCCCCGGTCATATGCCTCTTTACGAACGTAGTCTTCCCTGCGTCGATTCAAAGCCAAAAGGTAAAAAAAAAATTCAAAGCACAATCGAAAATTATGAAAGACTTGAAATAGAAAGAAAAAAGAATAGATCACCTGTTCCTCCATCGCCAACAATGACCAGCTTGAAACTGGGATAATCGACTGTTTGCTGATTCGGAAGCGCCTGAAATCAAATTAGAAAAAAACATCAACGAACCAGATCGTAATCATAACCCTATCGATCGATAATAGAAAGAAAAGGGGGCGAAGTGAGAGGAAAAGAAGAACTCGCCATAATTTGTTTAGGTATTCTATCGAGTTCGATGAAGAAGAGGAGGGTTTTTAACGAAGACGGTAGAGGAAAGAAAGGGTTCGGTAATGAGATTTATATAAGCAAAAAATGAGTGAAAGAGACAAAAGGCTGGATCGAATTAGCTTTCGAATAACGCGTCAATCTTGGCCGTCTGATTGGTCGCCTTTTTCTTTAGCGGTGTTTTTACGCTATTTTTTTTTTTTGAAATAATTATGGATAAGTGAATGTTACTGAAGTAGTGAAGTTTTTTCGTAAATTTTAAAACTTTGAGGTATAATACTAAAAATACACCAAATTTTCAAAAACACTCATAATAAGAATTGAATGGAAACTAATGTTTCTGATGATGATCTAGGGTTTTTGGGAAGAGCATATTACTGATCATGATAGAGGGGGAAACCTGTAGGAAAATTCTAAAATGTGGATAATGATAAGAACACTGCTATAAAAATAAGGATCGAACAAAGACTAAGATTGACGATTATAAGAATGATTATAAGATCAGCCCCAATATTGGTAAAGATAGCCAAGCTTTAATCTTAACATTTTGGTAAAATCACTGGCATTAAACAAGGATGGTAACTAATTGTGTGTGTTGAAAAGAAACTTTTTCATAATGAAATAGTGATAATGTTCTGAAAAAAAGGTGCACAATTTCATTATTTCAAGTTCAAAACAGAATGATAGATAACATTCCAAAGAAACTTGTCCAGAGAACTAACAACCCCATCGATCTATAAAATGGAAGGGAAGGGATTAATCGAAAATATCGTCGTCGTCATCAGGGAGAGGTTGTTCAGCAGCTGCTGCAATCTCAGCCTCGTACCTCTGACATGCAGCCAAATCGATTGGCACTTCGGGCGGGGCAAGTGCCGGACTTTCAACAAATTGAAGGTCCGGATTCCTTGATATTGAAATCAAGCAACAAGCATTTAAAATAATAATCAAATAATACTGCGTAAATTCAGAAAAGGCAAATTAGTATATGAAAACAGTTAATGAATTTTTCATCCATTACCCGGAAAGCTTTCTGGCAAGATAGATGAATGGTTTCTCAAAATTGTAGTTGCTCTTGGCTGATATCTCATAGTATTGAAGATTCTTCTTTCTGTGGAATGTAACCATCTTAGCTTTTACCTGCCTGTTTTTTACATCAACCTTATTTCCACAGAGAACAATGGGAATGTTTTCACACACTCTGGATAGAAGAAGCAAACCACAAAAGTTTTTTTTTTCCTTCTAAAAACAAGGGAAGATTCCAATTTCAAGATAAGCATCCATATACCAAAATAACTAACCTGCAAAGATCTTTATGCCAAGTGGGGACATTTTTATATGTCAATCTTGCAGTGACATCAAACATTATAATTGCACATTGTCCATGAATACTGTGATGTTGATAAGAGATAATAAAAAATTATTTTAACAGGCAATCAGAATACATTGATCAAGCCTGAGCCCTGAAGTATTAATAAAAATATGATATTCTGAACACAAATTAAGGGGTATTAAAAATACAACAAAACACTAAGCAGTAAGCATTATACATTCATAAGGAAAATGAGAAACTAGAAAGGAAAAAATTTGAGAACAAATATTATTTATACATCAATCGAGAGTTGAAATTTCACGACCACTTAAAGTAATTTAACTAAAAACAAACACAGTTCCTTATTTTAAATTACAGTGCTACATGCATATGAAACTTTGATTTTAAGTAATACATTTCTGTTTTGTCACAATTTTAATGTTAAAAGAAAAAAATGTATTTCAAAAAAACATTGAAGAAACAATGCATTGAATTATCCTAATGATTTGAAATTCGATAAGATCTCTGTACAATCACTGACCAAAGAAACAATGCACTTGATCAGAGAGACAGAGAGTCGATACTAAATATAATAAGTATATTACATGCCCTAATTAAATCGTGGTTTCATTCTATTATTTCCATTCAACTATAAAAACGAAACGTAAATTATTTATAAAAAAAATGAAAGGTAAACATTTAACACATAAGATAGAACAAAATAAAAGAGTTTCTAGGAATAGGAATGTGTTAATAACAAAATTCAAAATGGATAACTAAAGAACACATAAATGATAAAACCGAATAAAACAAAACATTTATCTTAATTTGTAAAAGACGAAAAAGCTTTATTTAAATAAAAAGGAGAAAATAACAAGAAGTTTGATCTCACTCACTAGTATCCATCTCTCAAACCACCAAATTTCTCCTGACCAGCAGTATCCCAGCAATAAAACCTGATCTTCCCACAATTTGTGAAGAAGTCCAAAGGATGAACTTCAACGCCAATAGTAGCTGTAAAAAATAACAAAGCATCAGCATTCCTCCATTAACAAAATAACAACAAGAATTAAAGAATCTTACGTTCGTACTTCTTCTCGAACTCTCCGGTCTCATGTCTCTTTACAAATGTAGTCTTCCCTGCAGATCATTTTATTTCAATGCACAATCGAGGATCATGTTATACATCATATAAAAAAGAAATACAAAAAATAATCGATCACCAGTTCCTCCATCGCCGACAACAACGAGCTTGAAGCTCGGATAGTCGACTGTCTGTTGATTCGAAAGCGCCTGAAATCAATTAAAAAAATAAGATCAATGATCCAGATCGTAATGATAACGCTATCCATCTAGAATAGAAAGAATGCGATTAACAGATCGAAAGGTAGAGCGGAAGAACTTGCCATTATTTATTTAGATATTCTATCGAGTTTGATGAAGAGGGTTTTTAACTGTGACGGCCAGAGAAGAAATGGCTCGGCAGTGAGGTTTAGTTTATATAGTCAAATGAGTAAGAGATGCAAAAGGTTGGATCGAATTAGCTTTCAAATAACGCGTCGATCTTAGATAATATCGATCATTATTTAAGTATCTCGATAATATCTGATTTATGTTTCCTAATGTAGAGATATTAGATATAGTAATATATATTAATAATGAGAATGAGAATTTATTTTATTTTATTTTTTAAAACATATTAACTTTTAAGATATTTCTTTCTAATATTAATAATTTATTATACAATATTTTTACAATTTTAATATTTTATGCACAATTTATTTACTACAAAAATGAATTTCTGAATTCTGGTACGTTGACTAGGAACCAGTCTCGAGAAAAAAATTGAAATCCATTGAACAAGAAGAAATCAAAAGAGCATGAAACTAAAAGATGGCAGATAGTAAGAAAACAAAAAATCAAAATTAAGACAAAATTCAGAAAAATAAACAAACAAAATTTGCTCGAAATCAATTAAACAGTTAAACTCCATGCTGTGTTGATTAAAATGACTTTAAAAAATACTATCAATAACTATGAAAGTATGAACTTTAGGACTACAAGAGTACGGGCATAAACAAAAAATATTAGAAAGACAAAGCAAGAATAACAGAAATATCACAGCAAGTTTAAGGTGTAGATGAAAACAATAGAAAATTAACGAAATGAAAGCTGCCCAGAGTATAGAGCCAGAGTTTATCTCGAAATTGATCAATCAAAAGCGTCGTCATCATCATCAGGGAGGGGTTGTGCAGCAGCTGCTGCAATCTCAGCTTCGTACTTCTGGCATGCAGCAACATCGATTTCTACATCGGGAGGGAGAAGTGCCGGACATTCAACAAAATGTAGTTTGGGGTCCCTTGAGATTGAAATCAAACAACAGACATTTATTAAATAATCAAATAATAATCCTTAGATTGAAATCTGATAGACCAAATAAATATGTATTCAATCATTACCCGGCAAGTTTTATGGCAAGATAGAGGAAAGGCTTTTCGAAATTGTAGTTGCTTTTAGCTGATATCTCATAATATTGGAGATTCTTCTTTCTGTGGAATGTAACCATCTTAGCTTTTACCTGCCTGTTTTTTACATCAACCTTATTTCCACAGAGAACAATGGGAATGTTCTCACACACCCTGGATAAAGGAAGCCAACCACAAAAGTTAGATTTTTTTTCCTTCTAAAAACAAGGAAAGGTCTCATTTCAAGATAATAAGCACACATGTTACATATACCAAATTACTAACCTGCAAAGATCTCTGTGCCATGTTGGGACATTTTTATATGTCAATCTTGCAGTGACATCAAACATTATAATTGCGCATTGCCCATGAATACTGTGATGTGATAAAAAGTAATAAAAAATTATTTTAACAGGCAAATAGAAAACATTGATCAAACCTTAAGTGATCAAGAATGTCATTTGAACGCAATTTAGAGGTATTAAAAAGAAAAGAAATCTTAACAGAGTGCATTTTGAAGGTATAAAAATATTTAGAAAAAAAAAACACTATGTAAACAAAATGATACAAAGTTGAAAATAAATGACCGATTTAACTTATTACACATACAATTCCCGATTTTATTAAGTATGCAATGTATATAGGAATAAATGAATAATCACGTAGAAAACCTTGGTTTTTGTTGATTGGCTTGTATTGTTACAAATTTAATAATGATTGTACTTCATAAAACCATTGAAGAAAATATGAGTGCAATATAAAGTAGCATAATTACTTGTATTTATTTAGACTAATGTCTGTAAATTCAGTTAAGACCTTTGATGATTCTCGGACCAAATGTAATGCTAATTTAGTCGGAGAGATGATACTACATAAAAGTTATTACATAACCAGATCAAATCATGGTTTCTTTCTATTTTCAGTTTTTTCACAACTCACTTTATTTTCTCCACTCAACTCCAGAAAAGAGATCAAAAGTAAAGAGATATGACAGATCAAAAGCAAAGAAATTTAGAGAATTTCTGAATTAAAAAAAAAACAAAAAACACAAAGGCTGAATCAAATATTTTCTTTAATTTATAAAAGATAGAAGAAAGAAAAAAAGATATCTCACTAGTATCCATCTCTCAAACCACCAAATTTCTCCTGACCAGCAGTATCCCAGCAGTAAAACCTGATCTTCCCACAATTAGTAAAGAAGTCCAATGGATGAACTTCAACACCAATAGTAGCTGCAGAGAACAACGAAGCATCAGAATTCCTCCATTAACAAAACAATAACGACAAGAAAAAATCCAGAATCTTACGTTCGTACTTCTTCTCGAACTCCCCGGTCATATGCCTCTTTACGAAGGTAGTCTTCCCTGTGCCGTTCAAAAACAAAAGGCAAATTATTTCAATGCACGATCATTTTATGGGAAACATCTAATAAAAGAAAGAGGAAAAATAATCGATCACCTGTTCCTCCATCTCCAACAATGACCAGCTTGAAACTCGGATAATCAACTGTCTGTTGATTCGGGAGCGCCTGAAATCAAATTAGAAAACGATATCAACGATCCAGATCATAATCATAACCCTATCGATCGCAAATAGAAAGAGAACGATTAAGAAACAGAAAGAAGCGGGGTGAAAGGGGAAGAACGTACCATAATTTGTTAGGGTATTCTATCAAGTTTGATGAAGAGGGTTTTTAACGGGGACGAAAAGAAATGGGGCAAAGCAATGCTCGATAGGGTTTATATAGAGGGGAAGAAAATGTTTAATCTCGTTTCAATTTCCTAATAATAATTAATTAATTAATTTTACATACCCAATAGGCCCATATCGGTAATTTTACATTTTGTTGATTCATTGATTGTTTTTTTCAAAAAAAATTTAAATGGTAAATAATCCATTTTCTCCTTCCCTTTTACACTTACCCAGACAATTTAGAGGTTATTACTGGGGAATGTAACAGAGGATGAAGTTGATTGTTTCTGAAACTTGAGGAAGACCATATTGCCCTAGACCATATGAAGTTGAAAACAATAATAGTTGGTGTTCACTTTTTTTTATAATGGTACTTTTTATATTAAAGAAAATTAAAAGACACTTCAGAGTGTTATATATAAAATAACTTTTAAAATTACCTTACCAATCTTAAATCTAACTTTGCCCTGATTGCACGGGTCATCATGAATGATCATGATGAAAGCATTTCAAGATTGGTATGCGTTAGTTTCTTGTCTTATCCTGTGTGATTTTTTGAACTGGTCATTCTTGAATCTCAACTCAGTCATGTTTGTGATTTGTTTAAATAACACCTCCTGCGTAACTTGTTGTTTACCTGTCATTCTCCTCCCATTTCGTTCTCTCCATATAAGCTCCAATTGGTGACCGCTAGAAGAGTCCAATGGATACCCCAAATTGGCGACTTGATTGTAAGTTTGTCTATAGCCAGATTCATCGATTCAAAGTCAATGATATCATCCACCACAACTATGTTATTCAACACTGCCAAATACTTTTGTAGCATACTCCTTGTGAAACTGCATGTGTAAAAAATATGATTCACTGATTCGGGTTGTTGCCACAAAAAGCACAGATCGTGTCTATCTGCATACCTCGGGCTATCAGCCTGTCTACGGTCGGTATCATTGACCACCTCATGCGCCACAAGAAATTACATACCTTGGGGATTTTACAAGCTTAAATTCCTCTTGCCAAGCTATCCTTAGGTTTTTTCAGTCTAATTGTATCATATACATTACCGAAAGTCATCTCCTTGCCATTTCCTCGCCACCTTACGAGTAGTCATTCTCACAATCCATGCACTCCTCAATCTTGTCTTTATTTCTAAGTGTTGTCTTCCATACGAAAGAGTCATTATGCTTTGGATTTAATTGTTGCATTGACATATTTTTAATATATTTTTTTTGCACCCAAGAAGCCCATATCCCTTCATGTGACCATGCCTTCTCCGCTCTTTCCACTATAGCCGCTAACTGTAACTGTTTGTAGTCTCGAATTCCGACTCCTCTATCATTTATAGGATATGTCATTGTCTTCCAAGCCACTTTCCTCTTAGAACCCCAAATGAACCTGTAAGAGATGAATCTGATTTTTGATATAATAGCTTTCGGTATGATGGTGCTTTGTAAGATGTAATAAAGCTTTTCGAAAAAAATCCATTGAATCAATTGTATTCGACCTGCATACGATAATTTCCTCCCTTCCCATCTTATTAAGATCTCCTGCAACGAATTTATCAGGTGTTCACATTACAAAAAAAAGGACATTGTATGACGGCCTATTGATGGCGGATGTCCGCCATCAATAATTCAGTTATTTTGATGGCGGATGTCCGCTATTAGTAAAGTAGTTGCATAACAATAATCAGTTTAATAACCGAATGTAATTGATCATACAAACACTATAAATATGTAATCATCATATGAATAATACAACTTGATTTGATCTATTCTTATATGGTATTATTTGTCTAGGCTTAAAATCGTGTCGACTCAAGAAGTTTCCGCTGCAATTTCAGGCCGTTTTCTGGCCAACGTCGATGCTTCCACACCATCTTCATCAATGAAGATCGTTATGAAGCCGATGAAGTGCATTCATCTCGACAATGCAGATTCTCCGTCTACGGACGCTCCGGCCAACGATGTTGACAACAATGATGATTAGAATAAAGGTCTGGCACGTACAACTATGGTTACAAGGAGTTCTACCGGGATCTTCAAACCGAACTCAAGGTTTGCACTCGCCGCGTCCTCAGCCGAACTTTCGGTTCCAAAGTCGGCAAAATCGGCTCTTCTATTTTCACATTGGAAGGACGTCATGAACAAGGAATTCAACGCTCTCCAAGAAAATGGAACTTGAACCCTTGTACCACGTTTACCGGATGACAATGTAATCAACACCAAATGAGTGTTCAAAATCAAGACAAAGGGAACGGGACAATTGATCGCTTCAAGGCACGATTAGTTGCGAATGGGATACGGAAGATCCATGGGGCAAATTACTTAGACATTTTTAGTCCCGTAGTTCGACCATTGTCAATACGCTTGGTGTTACTGCTAGCAATCTCGAAAAGATGGATCCTTCATCAAATCGATGTATCGAACGCATTCCTACATGGTGATTTAAAGGAGAGAATTATCGTTTCACAACCCTATGGATTCATAGACAACCAAAACTCCAACAAAGTATGCCTTCTTCACAAGTCTCTTTACGGTCTCAAACAATCATCGAGATGTTGGTTCCAGAAATTGAGTGGGTTTTTGGCCACGTTAAATTTTAAAGAATCGGCAGTTGATCCTTTATTGTTTATTTATCGTAAGGGCTCAGTAACAATATTCTTGTTCGTTTATGTTGACGATATAGTCATAGTGGGATCAATTGAAGAAGAAGTCCGGAAGGTAATTAAAAGGTTAGGGGATGAATTCCCTATACGCGATCTGGGTGGTTTGAACTACTTTCTTGGAATTCAAGTAAATCATGTCAAGGATGGTTTGCACTTATCGCAAACACAATATCTGTTTAATCTTCTCCGGAGCTGCAACATGGGTGAATTGAAGGCGGTATCCACCCCGAAGCTAGCAAACGCCGAGCTTTACTCAGACGAACCAATCATCAACAATCCTGGTGAATTTCGACGGATTATAGGATCGTTGCAATATATCACATTAACGAGACCGGACGTCCAGTTAGCGGTGAACCGACTTGCACAATTCATGACTGAACCTAGGATGGTTCATTGGTTAGCCGTAAAGCGGGTGCTATTGTATTTGTTCGGAACTCAAAATCACGGCATTGTACTACGACAGGTCAACGATTTCGGTGTCACGACATATTGTGATGCCGATTGGGGAGGGGACACGGTGGATCGCAAAAGCCGCATAGGATTTCTGGTGTATGCAGGAGGAACACTGGTTTCATGGGCTTCCAAGAAACAGAGCACATTGGCCCAGTTAAGCACGGAGGCGGAATACCGTGCCATAGCTACCGTCACTCAAGAGATGGAAACAATTCGTTCAGCACTCATTGAGCTAGGGGTAGAAGTGCCGCGACCAATGACAATACTATCGGACAACCTAGGAGCCACATTCATTGCCAAAAATCCAATCGGACATATAAAGCTCAAACACGTGGTTATTGATCTCCACTTCGTCCGCGAGAAGGTACAAAACGGAGACATCATCGTAAAGCATGACCCCGGACACGAGCAGTGGGCGGACATCCTGACCAAGCCTCTGCCTCCAAAAAGTTTCTCTATTTTTCAAGGAAAACTCGTTGGCAAAACCCCAGCAGGAATCCAGCTGGAAGGGGGTGTATTAGTAAAGTAGTTACATAACAATAATCAGTTTAATAACTGAATGTAATTAATCATACAAACACTATAAATATGTAATCATCATATGAATAATACAACTTGATTTGATCTATTCTTATATCCGCCATCTTAAGACCGTCATACAAGGTCTTATTTTTTATAGTGTCACTTTTCTCCTACTCTTATAGTAGAGTCGTAGTTCAGATGGAGGACATGGTCTCTTCCTTGTGGCAATGGATATTGGAGAAAATGTTGTCTTTTGTTGTCGATATGATTTCTATGTTGCGGAAGTAGAATGCATGATCGACCAGGGGTTGGAATTGAGTACCATGCATGTCAGGTTCATGTGAGTTCATAGTATATATCTTGTTCAATCCGGACAGAGCCTCAAGTGGTATAATATATGTGACCTCCCTTGTCTGAATTGATCATTAAGTCTTATTAGGAACTTCTTGATCTTTGATGATATGTAAGCTCGCGGATGAGTGACACACAACTCCTTGGTATATCTCTCCAAACTGTCAACCCCTCCCATGTTGGATCAGGGGGAGGATTTATAGTGTTAGCCTAAGAGACCCCGTAGGCTTCTTGGACTTTTCCGGGTCCAGTCTATTTACGCGACTGAACCTGGGAACGGGCAGTTCGGTCCACGGGCCGTTGGGACGGTCTGTGGTACCAACAATCTTCAACCTTTCTTCCCTTTCATTGATCCTTGCATTGATGTTGCATGCACTTGTTGCATTCATAGTGTTGAACCTCATCATATCGTTTAATTTCCCTCCATATTATCTAGATATTTGAGTTAGGGTTTAGAAATTTTAGATTTTTAATATTATTATTTAATTGGATTTTTTTAAGGTTTTAAATTTTTTAAGTATTATAATTTTTATTTTTTAATTGTTTATTGGGTATATTGGTCGGGCTTAGCCGGATCCGACTCGGATTCGGCAAAGATCCAAAAATAGGCGACCCCCCAAATATGCGATGGGGGTAATGCGCCTGCCGCCTGGTCACATATGCAAAAGTTTGGTGTCTCATTGGATTGCTTGAACTCATCCTTGAGGTCTATCCAGATAATTGTTGGATCATTTGTGTACATTATTTGAAAACTATATCTCCTTGGAGACAAATCCCTAGATCCATTGTTGAATCACACCATGGCAGGTGATTCATGACTCATATTCTTCTGCATTGCTTTCATCAGACTTTTTCAGGGTGTCATTGACAACCAAGCTTCCTCCTTGTGACGAGAGATGTTGTTATCTCCCTGTTCCAGAGATAATATGTAGAGTTTCCTTCCAGGATGTTGGAAATAGCCAAAGGGCCATAGTCTGAACTCTTCAGATAATAATGAGATGTGGGGTCGAATAAGAGATTGCACCCTTGGCTTCTTCTTTGTTTTCTCTGCCACCGGGTACTGAAAATCGATGACATATGACATATAATAAGTAGATGACATATGCCGACACAAAGAGAGTATATTGATGTCTGATAGTTGTGCAATGATGCAGCATGCATGAGAGCACACAGTGGCGAATCTAGGAGGGGTTTGGGAGGACTTGAGACCCCTCCCCAAAAAATTAAAAAATCTACTTATACACCTCAAAAAAATCTAGGAGGGGACATTTAATTTTTCTTTAAATGTTTAACCTTTTTTTTATGAAGGTTACTCTTTGTATTAATGTAGAAAGTTCAGAAGAGTTTTAATCTAAATTAAGCAAGTTAAATTTCCTAATTACCACCTCGCCTGGGAGCTAGCCGTGGCTAACTTCCTTCATCCGTATCGTAGATGAGCATCAACAATGCGTCCCATTGGAGCAACGCTTGTTGTTCAGTCGGCTTTGCACTCTTGCGTTTGAATTTGTTTCCGTCGAACCCAATTTCAGTCATTCCGATTATCTGGCGCAGGAGCACCTGCTTGGGGTCATGGCGCGCATTCATCCGTCTCTAGTTCCTCTGCTTCCAGATGTGGAAGAGAGAGATTCCGTAAATGTTCCATTGCAATCCCCATGTCGGAGTTCCCTTCGTTACTTTGTTCAGCTCCGTTGCGGCCTCCTCGAAATTGGTTATTGCATCCAATTTTACCAGAGCGCTGGCAGCTCCCATGGCTTCTGTCAGAATCCACCTTGTATATTCACAGCTTGAGAAGAGATGGTCGATGGATTCCTGACCGCTGTTGCATAGCTCACACTCCACCGGGATTGTCATTCCCCTTCTAATTAATCTATCATTCGTCGGTAGGCTCCTCCCTCTAACTCTCCAGATGCCTTTAGCCAGCTCGTCGATTGATAGTGTAGGGGAGAGAGTCACTCTCACATTTTTGATAGAGCTGCCAGAGCCTTTTCCAATCCATGATTTCACGTACTGGGAGCCAAGGATTGCGCATTTCGCGATGAGATCGCTCTGTCCCAGCATAGCTTTCCAATTCACAGAGTCCCTCTGCCTCTTTTCGATTTGGCAGATCGGCTGACCGCGGACGTATCGGTTGCACATCCATCGACTCCAAATCCTGTCCCGTTCCCACATTCTGCAAGCCCTATCGATGATTGTCGATTGTTGTGTGGTCCGGTAATCTCTAACGTCGATACCTCCGTACTTTCTTGGTTTAGTCATGCTTCCCAAGATACCTCTCGCTGTGATCCCCAGATGAATTTGTAGGTGATCGACTGTAGTGCGCAGATTGATGCTTGTGGTACAACACTGCTCTGAGCAATGTATCTGAATTTGCCCTGAAAAATCCATTCCACGAGTTGAATCCTCCCCATGTATGATAGCTTTTTTGAGTTCCACCTTATGAGGATGTTCCTGATTTCAGCAAGGAGCCCATCACAGTCCCTGAATCTAATCATTTAACCTGTTAGCGGCGTGCCGAAATATTTGATCGGTAGTTCTTTATGTTGGAATCCAAGTATCGCCGCCATCTTTGTTTTATCAGTGACTCGTTTTGAAAGGATGACAGAGCTCTTTCCAGCATTAATCCTTAGGCCCGAGAAATCCTCGAATTCAACTAGAACTTCCCTGATTGCAATTAGGGATTCCGACGAAGCCCTACAGAAGATCAATGTGATATCATCCGCGAAGGCGAGGTGGCTCTCAATTTGCACACCTCCGATCGTTTACAATTCCAGTTTCCTGTCACTTACTGGCCTCTTTACCAGTCTGGTGAGATATTCAATCACCATCACGAACAGGAGTGGTGAAAGCGGATCACCCTGTCTGAGCCCTTTCTTTAATTTGACGATTTGGGTTGGGGAGCCCTCTACTATGGCCGAAACCGAAGCAGTTGATACACATGTCATGACCAGTTGCCGGAAGGTTTGGTCGATTCCCATCAATTCCATCACCGCTTCAATAGCATCCCATCGGAGTGTATCGAAAGACTTCGCGAAATCGATGGTGATGCAGGCTCGTCTCGATGTGCTCCGGCAGTTGAAGGCTTGCGTGAATTCTTGTGCCAGGCCTATGACATCGCTTATCCGACGACCTTTGATAAATGCCAATTGGTTTGCACTTACGATCCTTGGGAGCATGGTCATCAATCTGGCAGCTAAGATTTTGGAGAAAACCTTGTAAGTGATTCCCAGACAAGATATTGGTCTATAGTTCTCTAGGCGTTCCGGCAATTGGATTTTTGGGATGAGGATAAGAGTAGCCAGATTGTGCGATCTCAACATTCTCTTTGTGTTGAAAAAATGGAGAATTGCAGCTACGAAATCATCTTTCATCTAGCGCCAGTGATGAATCAAAAATTCCACTGTCAGTCCATCCATTCCTAGGGCCTTGGCTCTTGGCAGATTTTTTAACACATTCCAGATTTTTCGCCGGAGGGGTAAGCTCTGAGTTTTGCATTCTCCACGACGGTCGGCCTTTCCTCAATGCTGATGTTAAGATTGTTTAACCTTTTACTTTTGTGTCTTTATTATTGTATAGTTGTATTGTTAATGACTAAATAGTTAATAGTTAAAACATTATTATTTAATTTGTTATTAATTTATATTTTTATATTTTTATATAGATAATAAATGAACATATTTGTATTCAAAAGACCTAGAGTAAATTAATAAATTTCAACTTCATTGTACAATCCACAACTATCTCAAGAGTCATTAGGTAAGTAAATTATCTTTCGATCTAAGATTGTGATAGAAGATATAAGTAAATTAACAGTTGCGACTGTTTCAATCGAAAAATCGTATTCGACAATGTATCTTGTGAAATAAAGTTATCACAATCATATAGATCAATTAGATTAATTGAATGATATTTTAGTATATCCAGAAAGATTTATTTTTTATGTTAATAATGAAAAATCATGATTCTAAATTATTGTAATAAATATGATGTGATAACAAATATGACATGTAACTCAACCGATCATCAAAAAATCATGCTCTTTAAATATGTACATGTCAAGACAATGAGGAAAGATATGTCCTGTAAAAGGAATGTCTAATTAATGAGTGAGTTGTAAAGACATAGTAGATGATCATGTGATTTGAACAGTGGCCAATAATTAGCTTATCAAACAGGACAAATGAGTGCATGCCTGAATTTAAATAAATGAGTAGACAAAGCATGTTAATAAATCTCTCTATTATGGATGTAAAAAAAATTCAATATTCGACAAGCTGTTCGGTCGATTATTTAAACTAACTGAACTTAAATATATGTTGAGATTAAACCAAACATTTTAACATTTTTATTATTTTATATTTATATTATAGACTCATAAAAATAAATTTCAATGTTGGAAAATAAACCATAAACTAATAAATTTTAATTTTTTTATGAATTTGATATGCTGAAAAATAAATTTCAATATATAATTCAAAATAAACAGAAGAAAAAAATGGAATAAAAATTGAATTAACAAAAGAAAATAGACTATTAAGTATTAACTAATTATATTGTCTAAATATATTTATTTTTTTTTTTTTAAAAATGAATAACTTAAAAGTTAAAATACATATTTAAATAATTAAATATTAAACCGAACTTAAATATTCGATTATTCAGTTCAGTTCGTTTGTACCATCAATATCTTTCTTAACTTTGCAAATGGAACAAAAAAAGTTGACTGTGTCGGGAGTCGTCTTAGATATTCAGTCTTTAGCCATTTGTGGCTCTGATACCATGAATAAGTGGGTCAAGAACTTGTAAGCTTTGTGGCACGACGAAGACTGAGGACAGAGTCATGTGAAGATGAAATAAAATGAAGATCGCAATGTCGGAAACCTTACCACTTTGGGTTCTCAAAAAACAGATATTGTATATTATAATCGATGATCGCATACCAAGAGAGGGTTTTTACAACAATAAAAAAGTATTTATATTCTAGGTTTAAGATAAAGAAAAGAAAAGAAAAGAGGTCCCTTAAATGGGCTGAGTGATTGGACCGTAAAATTAAAATGCTGAGTGATTCTAGGTACAACCTTATGATCTTAAAACTTAAAATGCAACTTCATAAGCCTTGTAACTTTAATAAACCTCACCATAGTTAAGATAAGGTTTCAAATCTGAACATTTCTGATAGAGTAAATCTACCATCAAAAACAGTTATATCAGACATCTGCAGGCTGATTGATGAAGAAACAGTAGATGACCAACAAGAATTAAAATTGGCAATATCAGAACAGAGGGAAGAAAATGAGTCAGAGAATTCGGAAGGGGAAGAACAAGAAGAACCAGATACAAGCAAGGGATCCGTGACAAGTTCAGAAGAGGTGTTACCCGATGGCAGCAAGGAAACCGCGTCCAAGGATGAAGAAGAGCAACCAGTTAGAAGGTCGGCGCGGGTAAGGAAAGCTCCGACCCGATTTAACAATTAATGACTCTTTTATTTTTAGTTAAATATCTGTAATAAAAAACTGTTAATTAGAATTAAATTTCCTTTAGTAGTTGTAATAAGCTTTTAATTTTGTACTCAATTGTAAATTCCCCTATAAAAGGGGCACCAAATGTAATTTGAAAGGTATGCAAATAAAGTTCAAGGTTTTCTCCCTGTCCAACTGACAGAGTCTCCGGCAAAGTGTCGAGTAACAGATTTTCTTGGAATTCTTGACGAACTCGTCCAGCAAGTGCTGAGGTTCGATCTCCGAATTCCTCATTCTCGTTCCAGGTTCTGCTATCATCTCTCGCGAGTGAGCAGAGCATCGCTTCCGTCTCGATTTCATTTGATCTTCCGATCAACTAATCGGAGACGCCCGAATTTCATCAGGTCAATTTCGTTTACTGTTATTTTCCTTGCTTCTGTCCCGTAAATCTTAGATCAATTCCCGATCTACACAAGATTTAGTCAGGTCAATTATTTGTTCAATATTAATTCAGAAATTTTTCTAGATATAATTTTAGTTCTATCAACTTCATTATTCTCAAAGGCAATCTCACAGGCTGTAAGTAAATGGAGACACTACCTACTGGGCAAAACTTTACTATCCGCACAAACCACAAGAGTCTCAAAAATTTACTATCACAAGTCATTCAGACCCCAGAACAACAAACCTTTCTTTGTAAACTTTTAGGTTTGAACTATACTATAGAATATAGACCTGGAAAAGAAAACAATGCAGCAGATGATTTATCTAGGGTAATGGAGGATGAGGAAGAAATGCTAATCAAGGAAGGATCCATCATGTCTCTTTCAGTACCCATGCTGGATATATTATCTGAATTAAGAAGAGAAAATGCAATTGATCCATTTTTACTAAAAATGAGGCTAAGAATATCTGAAAATGAAATTCCAGCAAGATACAGTTTAAACAATAATTGTGTGATGTTTAAACAGAGATTCATTATCCTTCCAAATTCAGATATCATGAAAAAAATATTACTGGAATTTCATGCATCACTTATAGGAGGGCACTCTGGAGCTACTAGAACAATTAAAAGAATTTCCAAGTATTTTTGGTGGCCAAGAATGAATAACATAATTCCTGAATTTGTAGGTACATGTATCACATGTCAACAAGTGAAGAACTCTACACAGAAACCTATGGGACTTTTAATGCCAATACCCATTCCAAAGGCTGTATGGGAAGACATATCAGTGGATTTTATCACAAGATTACCTCTGGTACAAGGAAAATCTGTCATAGTGGTGGTAGTGGACAGACTAAGTAAGTTTAGACATTTTGGTGCCTTAAATTCTCCTTATACATCATCATCAGTAGCTGGATATTTTTTGAAAAATATAATAAAATTGCATGGCTATCCTCTAACAATTACATCAGGCAGAGATAAGATATTTACAAGCAAATTCTAGAAGGAACTCAACAAATTAAATGGTACTAAGCTAAACATGTCTACTGCATACCATCCTCAGACAGATGGTCAAACTGAGGTAGTAAATAAATGCTTAGAGACCTACTTAAGAGCTATGATCCATGAGTTTCCAAAAAAATGGGTAAAGGTGCTGGGAAGCTCCTCTATTGCCTGGATTTTCATCTGGAAAAACTTCAGTGGAAGCAGTAGAGCAAGAGTTAATACAAAGAGAAATTATCATACAAAAACTAAAAAGTAATTTACAAAAGGCCCAAGCTAGCATGAAAAGACAAGCTGATAAAGGAAGAAGAGGTTTTACACTAAATGAGGGTGATTGGGTCTTAGTCAAGCTACACAAGCAAATTACGATGTCATACAAGTTACATAACAAACTGAGGCAGAAGTATTATGGGTCTTTTCAAGTACAAAAAAAAAATCAGTGAGGTAGCTTTTACATAAAAAGTACTTATTACATGTAAAATCCACCAACCATTCCATATTTCGAAACTCAAAATGTTCAAAGGTGATATTCCAAATTCAGTAACAATAGAGTTACCCATTTTATCAGTAGAAAACAGTTCAGTTCCGGTACCAATCGCAATTCTGGACAGAAAAATAATTCTGCGTCAAGAAAAACAAATCAAACAAATGGTCATACAATGGTCAGCCTCAGAACTAGAGGATTGTTTTTGGGAAGATTTACCGATAATTTCATAATTGATACCCTCTCTGCAACTTGAGGACAAGTTGTCTTTTGAGGAGGTATGCTATGATAGAGTAAATCTGCCATCAGAAACAATTATATCAGACATCTGCAGGCTGATTAATGAAGAAACAGTAGATGACCAACAAGAATTAGAATTGGCAATATCAGAACAAAAGGAAGAAAATGAGTCAGAGAATTCGGAAGGGGAAGAACCGGATACAAGCAAGGGATCCGTGACAAATTTAGAAGAGGCATTACCCGATGGTAGCAAGGAAACCGCATCCAAGGATGAAGAAGAGCAACCAGTTAGAAGGTCAGCGTAGGTAAGGAAAGCTCCGACCCGATTTAACAAATAATGACTCTTTTATTTTTAGTTAAAAATCTGTAATAAAAAAACTGTTAATTATGATTAAATTTCCTTTAGTAGTTGTAATAAGCTTTTAATTTTATACTCAATTGTAAATTCCCCTATAAAAGGGGCTCCAAATGTAATTTAAAAGGTATGCAAATAAAGTTCAAGGTTTTCTCCCTGTCCAACTGACAGAGTCTTCGACAAAGTGTCAAGTAACAGATTTTTTTGGAATTCTTGACGAACTCGTCCATCAAGTGTTGAGATTCGATCTTCGAATTCCTCATTCTCGTTCTCTCGCGAGTGAACAAAACCTGATCAGAGACGCACGAATTTCATCAAGTCAATTTCGTTTACTGTTATTTTCCTGCTTCTGTCCCGGAAATCTCAAGATTTAGTTCTATCAGGTCAATTATTTGTTCAATATTAATTCAAAGATTTTTCTAGATATAATTTTAGTTCTATCAACTTCATTATTCTCAAAGGCAATTTTAAAAATAATTTTAAAAAATATAATCTGAATTTAAATGATTTCATATACTATAATCTTAATTACTTATAAATCTAAACTATAAAATAAAAAAAGAGTGATAAGATTTAATAAATTTAATAATTATTTTTAATTTAATAGTAAAATATCTATTAATCTATTCTATCTTAATTCTCAATTTTCGAGATTTAAATTTATTTAAATTTATTTAATCATTTAAAAAATTTAATAAGATTTAAAACCATTGTGGAAATTTTATTATACACAAAAAAATTATTATTTTATAAAAAAGAAAAGAATTTGAAATCTATTATAATTAATGAATTAACAAAGAATGTTCTTGATGAAGATCATGTAAATTACAACTTAATTTTACATCTTCATTAAAAATGTTACATATGAATATATGATTAATTTTGATGTTCTATATTTATATGTTCCAGATTTACTTGGAAAATTAAGATATGTTTCAAATTAATTATTAATTTTCGAACTCTTTCCCATTCCATTACATGGAACCATGATAGCAATGAAAAACAAAAATCAAAACATCTCCATCCTTCAATAGATCTTAATATCCTACCACTTTCTATATAATACAATCCATATAAAAATACAATAATCATGCATAATTATGAAGAACATCAGACTAAAATACAATAATCAATCCATATAAAAATGATCATATTGTTGCAGTATTTTTTCTTCGTCATTTGTTCCGACTATGGAAAAAAAACAATCTAAGAATGTTAAATAAAATAATTACAAGGGAAAAAATAAATTGAAGAATCAGAAATATAGGTATGGTCTCATTCACGAAGGATCAGAAACACGGACCAATTACAATAGATCATCACGCTCTTGTAAAATAAAATAAAAATCACGCATCAAAACTTCACCCAAATCAGTTAAAAATCAATAAATAATCCCAAAGTCAGAAATATATGTAAGGTCTCATTCACGAAGGATCAGAAACACGGACCAATTACAATAGATCATCACACCCTGAAAATCTTATAAAAAGCAATTCATGATCGAAGAACATCTGAAAGTTCAATACATGAATCATTAGAAAAAAAATCAAAAGGTATGAAATCGTTAAGATCCAAAAAAATTATAAAAACAATTACGAAAATTTCCGAAGCACCTGAAACCTAGTAAGAAAACTAGATAAAAATCATACCCGATCGAGAAACTAATAAGAAGACTATTGCGAGATGGTAAATGAAGAACAAAGAAATCGCCCTGATTCTATTAGGTTACAATGACGACGACGAAGGCAGTGTGATTTATATAGGCAAGGGATGAGAGTAACAAAAGATGATTTTTAGGTTTACAATAATGCGATAATCTTGACCGTCCGATGTGCTGCATTTTTCAACGGGCATTAGTGCTGTGTTAAAATAGTTTAAAGGCCTAAAGCCCAAATCCATCCAGTAAACATCGACTAAAATACAAAAAAGGAGTCAATCTAAAATATACCCAAAGTCCTGGTTTGGATATTAATTTTAATTCAATTTTAATTCAATTTTGAATCACTTTATATTCCATATTTACCCCTGAAATTAATTAGAAATTATAAATATTTATTCGAGTAAAAAACATTGGGATTTTGGATAAATTTGAAAAGTAAAATTTAAAAGATTATGGTTCATGTGTGACTAGTTTGCTCCAACTCCGATTCGGATCGACTTTTAGTCTAGCATATGGTGTAGAAAGTCTAAACCACTAAACATTCCACTACATCTATCTCTGTTTTGTGTCGGTGCCCTAGATCACATAATGCATGCATTAATCCATCATGATCCATGAGTTCTACACATTAACCCTCACACTCATTTCTACATAGGAAAGCTTCATTACCTCCTCCTTTGCCACGTCCTTTTTCTCCGCTCTTAGTGGACGTATTTTTTGGCGGATGGCTCAGGCGCTCCGCGCCACCTCAAGTTTGTGTTCGGCTAGCACCCGGTCTACACCGCCCAATTCTCCGAGTTCCTTCGCGAATAAGTCCTCGTTTCTTCTGAGAAGCTTTTCGAGCCCCTTTCTCAGCTCTTGTGGGAGGTTAGCTCCTATGAGGATGTCCCCTTTCGCCAAGTAAAGTGTGATGGTTGACGAGGCCAGCTTTGGTCTGGGGACCTTGTTCGCCTACCCCGAGTTAAAGTAGCACGTTTGTGTCTTCTTTTTTGGGACCCCTTTGTCGTGCACATTTCTCCCTCTATTGGGAATTTTAGGCATTGGTGGAGCGACGACGTTACAGCTTGGAAAGCGTAAAACGTTGACCGATCCAGAATGGCATTATAGCTCGATGTGAAGTCCACGACCTTGAATTTGACATTAAATGTCCTCGTTTTGGTGTGCCCTCCAAGGTTACCGACACCGCTATCGTGCCTGCGACTGGTACTTCTGCTTGTCCGAAACTTCAGATGGCCGGGAACCTTGTTTGGCAATAGGTCGGCCCGGGATAGTCCAAGGTCGGTGAATGCGTTACCGACACCGTTATATATATATAGATATAGATATAGATCGTAGAAGAAGAAACCTTAGATCTAGAAACTCACCTTGAACAAATCAACTATCACACCCTCCCCTGAGCTCTACCTACCGTTGTTGAACTCGTTGCACCTCCAAGAAATGATAGAAATCTACTACTACCAGTACCGACCTCAACTCCTCCCATTCCGCCGCCTCCGGATACCTCTTCGTAGTCCATGAACAAAACACCCTATGTAGGCATACATTGTAGTTGTCACCCCTCTGGAAGATAGGAGTTATTACCAACGTGTCGTCGTGGGGGGTCGTTATATCCTCATGTCTTCCTCCGTGAAGGTGATTTCCATACCCGAACGGGGACACTTCTCTCCCACCGTTCAATCGATGTCGGACGCATATCGACATCCTTCCCATGGGTCTTCTCCGCGTGACGCCTCTCCTCCCGAGATGGCTATAGGATGTCTCTCATTGCCTCCTCCAACGACTTATGCTTTGGTACACGGTGTCCGATCGGGATAACCGTTGCTTTCCTTGTGGACGTCTCTGCCACGGGTTTCATCTTGCTCAGGACCTTGGTCAGGTTCAAACATTCGCCTATCGTGTGTCTTGTGTCCAGGTGGTATCCGCAATAGCGGTGGCGTCCCTAAACGACGTTGTGTCCTTTCTCATTGGCCCGACCGCTGGTAAGTTTTCGACTCTTCTTAGAGTGAGGAAAACTTGTCGCTGGTTGGCCGAAGGAGTCGGGCCGAACTCTCGTCGGTCCCCTCCGAGTGTGCTTTGCTTTTCTACAGGGCCCTGTTTCGCTTTTGGAGACCTTGCTTGTTGTTGTCCCCCTTCCTTGAGAGGAGTGCTCTTAGGGCCCTTCTGGTGTTGTATGTGTTCCTGCATTTTTGACCCCAGGGTATTCCTCCACATTGGACTCCACATGTGATCGCTCCATCGCCTCCGCGAACGTATTCAGAGGCTTCCCTACAAGGTCTCCTGCGAAGAACGTGGGTTTTATCCCGTTGCTGAGGGCGGCCAACACGGTTTCTTCCTGGATGCCTTCGACCTTTTAGACCTCGCTTGCGAAGCGGTCTATGTATTATTGGGTGCTTTCGAAGTCCCCTTTCTTGACGGTTAGGAGGGTGGCCTTGTACTTCAGCCTCTTTCGTTGGTGCGCGAAGGCTGTTCTGAACGCCTTCTCTAGGTCTTCGTAGGTGTGGATCGACCTCGCCGGGAGCGTTCTGTACCACACGATTGTGTCACCCGTGAACGCTCTACGAAACATTCGACACCATATGTTTTTTCGGTCGGTTCTGTCCTCCATGTTTGTTATAAAAGCATAGAGGTACAAAGGGATTTTCAGGGCCCTCCAGGTGGAGGGGCACTCGCCTATCAGCAGATGTTGCGCCAAGGCATCCCCTCCGACCTCGTATATTGTTGCGATCGTACCGCTTCCGGGTCACCCTCCGTCTGACTCTAAGGTATGGCAGTCGGTGGTGAGTTGGAGGACCTGCTTCTGCAGCTGCCGCTAGCTTTCTTGTAGGGCGGACACCAGCTCCTTGAGCTTTGCGTTCTTCCGACGCCCATCCCTTTCCGCTCGTCTGGGATGTCGGCGCCTCTCGCGCTCTCTTCTTTCCACGAGGGACGGGAACCTACTCGATCGCCTCCTTTCCTCGTCGTGGGCGGCTCTGCACGACCTTAGGTACGAGCAATAAGGCTCGGTGGGATCCTCGTGGTCCGTTGTGTCCTCCCACGGTGGGATTATTCCTTTCGGCGTCCTCTCAATCTCGTGGTGCGGCCGCACCTCCAAGCGGCGCAGCGTACCCTCTCAATTTGGGTTCCTTGAGCATTGACACGATTACACATTTACACTCTTAGAAGAAGAAAAAAATCTAAAAATATCCATCCACAAAGTAGAGAGTTGAGAAATTCCTTAGAATCCTAATTCTCACATTTCTTACTAATGTACAAATATTAAACTATTTGAAGAGAGCACGCAAAACATATTAAACTAGATGGATTTAATTGTATAATCAATTGATAGATTCCAGAATAAAAATCAATCATTACAAATACTCGGATTCTGGAGACTGGAAGCATGAACTTTCATTCTCCATTGTTCTGGCAACAGCAAGTTTGAGCTATGTAATTTAGTGTGAATTAAGAAAAATAAAAACCTGCCAGATGATCTAATTATTACATCTAAAAGAGAAGTACTACCTGTTGACAAAAACTCAAAAAAGAGTAAACAATATTGTTCGATGTTTAAAAAAAACAACAGTAGAAAGGAAAATCTAAGATCAAGAATCAAACAAGTTGTTATAAAATAAGCAAACGATCTGCTATAATGATGAGTCAGGGGAAATCCTCATTCTCTTGTTCTTGTTTTTGCTCCCAACTAGACCTGCAACGAAAGCATCAACTATCTGCTGGTGTGATTCGAGAATCATTTTAGTCCTCTTAAGCTCCATATCCATCTTTACTTTCTCAAAATCCCTAGTCATTTCCATCTTCAACTTCTCCATCTTCATATATCCCTCTCCGAACGTCCTCACGGCTAATGCAATCTCACCCATCACACTAGGACCACAATTGCCATTCCTTAATTCATCTTTTTCATCATATTCATACCTCCTGCTCTTCCTCTCCCGATCTCTCTCCCGATCCCTTCTCCTTTCATTGAAATCAGAATTACCATAACCAAATAGCCTGCCTCCGCTTACAGAATTCAGAGGTATCCCAACCTTCTCACGACCCATCTTTGGAATCTTAAACCTATATCCGGAGGTTGGTTGTGATTGTGGTTGTGAAGCCCATCCACGCCGACGACCTGTGCCATTTCCCATCCGAATATTCTCACCGCCATACGGCTGCTGCTCTTCTTCCTCTTCTTCCTCTTCAGATGAAGTCTCCGACAAATCCCTTGACGAAGATGAAGGGGTTTTCATGACTACCGCCGGTAAAGGCGCTTTCTTGGAAGAAGAAGAACGTTGGTTACCCATGGAAGAAGAAGATCTGGCAACGTTATTCATGTCGTCCATCTTCTTGAAGTAAACCCATGTAGAGTGCGCTGGGGAATTTGGATGGAGATGCAACGACCTTTCCCAATCCATCCTATACCTCTTCCTAACCTTTTCCATCTTATGTCGACATTGGATGGCGGTCTTCGAGGTAGTTGTTGGCGGATCGGAATTCAGCATATGCTGACACCGACGGGCAAGCTCATCAGCCACCTCTTGCCAGTGGGGAGCCCTGAGATTCATAAAGTGGTTAGCAAACCATTTCTCCCTGTACGAATCGATCAAAGCAAGATTCTCCTCATGCGTCCAACACGGAGCGGGGAACGAGCGCTTGCGGACGACGGATGGAGGTGTCGGTGTAGGAACGACGGTCTGCGTGGATGCCATCGGAGCTGGAAGAGCAAGGGTAAGGATCCCTTCGGTATTAGGGTTAGGGTTTGGCGGGGAGAAAGTTGTGGTGGACATGATGATTGTGTGGGCGGTGGTGGTGGTGGTGGGGGCATATTTATAGCGGTGAGGTGAGATTGTGGTGGTGGTGGTGGTGATAGTGGGGCTATTGTGGTGCGGGCACCGGCTGTAGCGGGTTGAATATTGGGTAAGGGTGAGATTACCGGGAGGTGCAGTGGGTGGAGGAGGTGGTGGTGGTGGTGGTTGTACGTTGTTTCGTTGTTTGTGGTCTTGTGGGGGTGTGTTTTTGGTGAGTGGGTGGAAGAAGAAATCACTGGACAATTAAGTCATGACTCTTATTTCACCGTCGTATTTATCGCTGCTTTCACACTTTTTTAACTTGTTATTTACCGTATTTCATTTTCATCATCTGCTAAATTATTATAGTTTAAGGACCTTTTCTATATTAAACCAATGAAAATTACGTAGATAACCCTAAGTGTGAAAAGAATACGACCAGACTTGAGTTGCTTGAGTATGGTTATGGACTCTTATTAGTCTTTTTTTTTTTTTTTTTTTTTAATTAAAACTATTTAATAATATATAAATTTTAACATAAAAAATAACCTCACACCCTTCGCATTGATCCAACTATGTGATCTTACGATCGTTTAGGCTTTCAATAAATTTTGGAGACTGACTCGATATTTTCTAAAACCATCTATGCCTCATCGTTCTTACAATGTTACATAATGATAGGAGTTCGACCAAACTCTCATTAGTCGTTGTTCATTACATAGGGTGGACAATTCTTTTCTTTGCCATACAGACACCATCATCCATCAGTCATTTTCACCAGTTGTGTAGATGCTTTAACGGAGATGACGACAACAGTTCCCAGTCCCCACTCGAGGACGTTGTTTACCATTCCCGAGACTCGCCATCGAATCTAACTAGATAATCAATTGATATTTTATATCGGTTGGTTATAAAATAAAAACAGATGGGTACAACAAACTAACTAACAAACCCATGTTAGATTGTTAGTTGTTACCTGTGAAAGACGATGGCGTGAGGACAATTGATGACTTGAGAATCACACTTAAGCACTTTGCTCAGAAATTAGTTATTTGGTTATGCAATGGAGAAATATAACTAATAGTAACATGCAAATAATAGAAAAGAAGAACATATATGTGACTGACGTATTCACATATCTTGAATGCTATTTGCTGCTAAGAAAATGTGAGAGTTGCACTGCACCATGGATGAATCATGAATGATGCTATTCACATCGTCAGATGCTTGTGAATTTATTTTTTGTTTCTAAATAAGCTCTATAAGAAAGACTGTCTAGTAGTAGACAGAGAGAACTGTGAAGTTATAGTGGAGTTCTATTCACGTCCTTGTACAGCAAATACCTTGTACGAGATCTCCCAAGTGCAGCGTACCTGAAAGTTGTGAAAGAAAGGAGTGAGTTTATCAGATAAGAATTATCACTAGCTAACATAGATGCTCTTCGATTGCAAAAATAAATAAGTGATCTGGGGTTGATTATAACTAACCATTGAGGTACAAATGGGGCCATCCAAATGGTGTCGCCTGCCTCAACTGGATACCTGATTCAGGTGTTCAAAATAACTGTGTGATTAGCAAGACAATCTAGATTATAATGCATTATGTATTGAAAAAAATGTCCAGGGGATACACAGAAATGAAACACCCAAGTGGCTTCCTATTTCCTAAACTCTTTTAATTATCCATTTGTCATTCCAGGGGGGAAAGGCATGTTGTTTAGATAACTACATTAATAGATATACATCATAAGATATTTGCACTCGGTGTAAGTGTGTAACTAGTGTTAGACATGCATCATAAAAAATGCAATTTCATAAGAAGTCAACACAAATGTAGGTTTTGTCCAGGAAAAGGAATCCCATAAAGAGAATTTTATAAATTCATCATACCAATTATCACCCAAACGATAAATGCCTTGCCCCTCTAACAGTAACAGTCCATGCTGATTGTAGTGAACTTCCTACATCAATAAAAAAACAAAACTATTACCTAAAAAACAATAATTAATTATTTTATTAACCAAAAAATTGATGATTCGAACAACAATTTCAACACTCAATCCTAAACAAAACTTCACTGACCTTCACATTAAGATATTCTCCAGGTTTAAAGTCCATTATCTGCGAAAGAAAATTTTGCTGTCTAGTATATTGCTTTCATTTAAAATTTAAACGACGCCATAAAATATATTAGCTTGTGCCATTAGTTAATAGTGCGTAAAAGATTACATGGATATTGAAGTCATAAGAACCAGAAGTGGGCAACAATTTTCTGAGTTCAAATACCTGACGAACCAATGGAATGTTGATTTAGTCAATAAGAAAATAAACTTCTACTGTACATTACAAAGAAAATAACAAGTCTAATTTCTTGCAATGAAGAAAAATCCAGTAACAGAGTAATTGTTAGAGAATAAATATACCTCGCCTGGAGTTTCAAGAAGTGGATTCTTATCTGTTGAACTAATTATTACTTCGGGAGAATGACCTTCAATTTGTTCATATCTGGATAAAATATAACAAGGAACGTCTTAGTGAATGATACTATAACATAAAATATAAAATCATTGCATACCATTGGCACTTCAATGTAGTCAAATTAGTGGCACAATATATCAAGCTACAATGAACACATGCCAAATTATATAAAAATATTTTAATCCAAAAGGCAACGCTGAAACACGATAAATTATCTAGAATGTGCAACATGTTTGTTACTTTGTGACCCGAAAATATATTTGATGTAGTATTAGTGTATTACTGTATTTTGTCAAAATAGTTTAAAATCATTGGATATTCTGTACTTTGTGTCTCAAAAACTTATTTAGCGCGGTGCGTAGTATTACTATATCTTGTCAAAATGGTCTGAAAATAATTGGATGTTCAGTATAGACATCATTAGGTATTAAATCAAGGTCAGAGTGATAATTTGAGAATGCTATATTAAAAACAAGTTGCCATAAGAGATTTCATCCAATGAAAAATGTATGAACTACAAAGTATAGTCTAACTAGTCTGATAGGTGGTGTGCTAAACTAGGAAAAAAGACTGCAACAAAGATGGGATGTTATCTAATTTTTTCTGTATTAACAATTAATTAACCAGTCACGATGGTCAATTTTTAGATGACAAAAATTGTGGATGCATTTCTTTTAAAAAAAATTATGGATGAACCCAAAGTCTCAGGCAAAGAAATCATGTCCTAAGTCCCAACACAACACAAACTAATGAGAATTGAACAAATGAAATAGACTGGAATTACACAACTAAAGGAATGGGATGTAAAAAAAACCTTCTTTCAAATACCACTAGTGTAGATGTTGCATGAACAGCACACTTCACAAAATATTCTGAATTGCTTGGAAGGTATGCATATGAATCTACCTGCAAAGAAAACATAAAATAATATTATTGTTAACGATGGAAGATGAATAAACTCAAGCACGTGATTAATCTAGAAGCCTATATCTAGCTAGCCACTTGATATACATTTTATTTTACCTTATTATCCATTTTATTATAGCCAAAAAACTTCTCAGAATTCATGATCTACTCCGAGGAAAATTAATGTATGATTTTCTGTTATATCTACTTTGCAAGACAATTGATTCATTGTTGTATCGAAGGAGATTTTATCTTAAATTAGAAATAAATATCTGTGTTTTTTGGCAAAGATAAAAATCCATTAATAATCAGAGATGCTCATCGACAATTTCTTATATGATTTAATAGCAGCAAAGTAGCCGATTGTTATTTGCCTCAAGAGAGTAAGCTCGCAAGAATTTTGAACATTTAGTGCATTAAGCTCAAGGTGATTTTCAATGGAATTTTTTAAAGAAGCAATATTAGATATTTGCATTTTATTTTACTTTGGGTGGGTGCAATTGTCTTCTAGAAAATACATTACTTGTAATAGTTGGTTGATTTTGGAACCATTTGACAATATGGCAGTACCTTCAACAACAAACAAAAACCTGGAAGAACATAACAAGTTAGATAAATCATAAGTTTGTGTATGGTAGATAAGCGGATTGAAACAACAGATAAAGAAGACTGACGTGGATTTGTTACGTAATAGATATTGAAAAATTAAAATAGAAGTGGCATATTAACTTTTATATAATAAACTATCACTCGATGATAAATGTCACCTTACTAGCAAAGAAGAAGAAGTATCACCTTTCAACATCTTTAGGTGGAAGTTCAGACCTAGAGTTTCCTGTATCAGGTGAATCAGTCAATTTAAAATTCCAAATAGAAATAACAAATTTTCATTCAATGAACAAAAGGCTACAGTCTACAAACTTCCTAAAATAAAGAAAAATGTTAGTACAATTAGATGCTTATTCTTGTTAAATATGAAATATCTCTGTGGTTAAAATTTTTTATTAGACCTTGCAGTTTTGCCAAGTACATTGAAAAGTGTGCACCCATTGCCGGAGTGATTAAATATGCTCCCAATGTATCAATCCTGCAAAAGATATCCAATATCAGAAAAGTTTTACACCTTTAATTTTTAAAATATCCAATTTACATTATACATTATTGATTATAAACCAAAATGACCAAATAGTCAAATACCAATTAAGTAGAGGACTGAATACATGACTTTCTGGTGCGATTACAGCATGATCTGTTTTGTGTACACTTCGAGTGAAACCTGGCAGATCTGCAAAAAAACGGAACCAAATAATTTTGCAACCTCCAAAACAGAGAAAATACCAGTAGATGATCCATATAGAAGCATATAAATTGAGATGTTAAGGTAATTTTTACAATGTTTCTGAATTCTGAGCTCTGACAAATCTGACTTGAGGAATAATAGGCTAGGTTATGACCTATAGAGATATTAACCTAGCAATTCGTACAAATTAAAATTTACAATCATATGGATATGGTCATTCCCCTAAAATGTATAATACGATTTGTTGTCACAGATGTTTACACTAATCATGCTCCGAATTTCATTTCATGTTCAAAATATTCAAAAAAACACACACTGGTGATTTCCACATCATAAGTAAATCGAGGCATCGAGCAGAACGATTTACCATACTTGGACTCTGCGATTATCAGTTTATAGAACAGAAAACGAGTTTCGTAATATTTTTGTGTGAATATAGACTACAGATTATTCCAGTTGGTGCACATCATCTCATGAATAATTATTACCCTGGAGGTGTGTGGGAGAGAGAGTAGGGTTGGTGACTTTCCAATAGAGTGGTTTCGTCTCCTCGTCGGAATCGGACCGCAATGATGACATCGAACAAAATCCTTCATCCTCAGATATAGCTCTTATTAACCCCCCTACACAAAAAAAACAAAACCCTTCAATTTGGAATTCCAAAAGAAAGTGGATTAAGATGAGTAGTGAGAGACGGCCATAGAGAGACATTCACTGTGCGAGAGCATGAGGAAAATCTGAAGGAGTAGCGATAATGGACGGATGGAAACGGTGAAGACAGGGGAGATGGATTTGTACATTTCTTGAAGGTTTCCTCTGATCGGAGATGATGAATGTAAGTGGCTTCGACCCCCAATTACTGGTTTTGATTTGCCGATTCCTTTTTTTTGTCTTACTCGAATCAGTTGTTATCTGGCCAAGGCATATTCTACCTGGCTGGCTACCTTAAGGATGTGGGTCGGTACCCGTCTGCCCGATGGGTCAAAAATAAATAAAAATTAAACTATTGTTAGTATGAATAAAGAGAGTTAGTTACTTAATTAACAATTAATTAGTTAAGCTAATTGAGTCTGTAAAGTAGTATATAAACACATCGGTATTAACAATAAAGGATCATCACCTTCATCATCTTCTTCTTTTTAACTGCATCGATCGTTCTCCTCCCGTCTATCCACCAAGTTACTATTCGAATATAGTATCTTCGACAGATGAGGACGCCGTCCCTTTCGATCCTACTTCCGCTGTAGTAAATGCTGGAAGAACGAACGCAGTAGTGGTAACAGGATCATCTGATCCTCTGGCGCCAACGAATTCGACGAAGGTCGTCGTTATGAAACATCTAAAAGGTATCACATTAGAGGACGACTGATGGGGGTGAAACCCGACCAGTACTCCAAGACGCGCAAGCAAGCGCCAAGCGGGAAACTGATGGGGGTGAAACCCGACCAGTACTCCAAAACGCGCAAGCAAGCGCCAAGCGGGGAACTCCGCGGGAAACCGGACCGGAACTCAAGTGTGCAGAGCTCTGCTTCGCTAGGAATCCTTTCGCTCCAAATGACCTACCTTTAATGAGTGGGGGGTGCCCTCTATTTATAGGGGTTCTTATGGGGGCAATCTGGTCCTTTGGGCAGTAACCGCCTAACTGCCCAACTGATCAGATTGGATCCAGGGGTCGACTTTCCAGAGATCGACTTTCTGGGGGTCGACTTTTCTTGGTGATCGACTTCACTTAAAAGTCGATCCCAGGGAAGTCGATTCTCAGGAAAGTCGATCTTCCTAGGATTCGACCTGGAACCTCCCCAACCCTAGAATAGATACCTCAACTCATCTTAGGCTATCCGGACTTCTAGTTGCTGGTAGGTTGTGACCGTGTTCGGGATACTGTAAATATTTTAGCTGGAGAGCACAGTTCTCGACTCTTCTCCCAAGGTACATGATCCTGAAATACGTGGAAAGGAAGGTTCCTTTACCTGAAGGATCTCCTCATCTTGAGCTGGATTTTGATAGCAGTTTTGTCAACGATTTTGCCCCAAGTCGTCGCACTCACCACGTCGCACGAAGTTTGGGATTGCTTGAAACAACTACATTCATCCGACTTGGAAACACGGCTCCTCCATCTCCGGATGCAGCTGCAAACTGTTCGTAAAGCATCATTGACAATATCGCGATATCTACAAAAAATAGCAATGGGAATGGCTAAAGATCAATTAGCATCAGCCGGGGAGAAGCTACGGGACTCACAAATTATTCTCATAACATTGGGAGGATTAAGACTGGATTATAAAGCTTTTGTGACATCAATAACTACAAGATTCGATTCGATCACTCTATGTCCTTCACACAACTCCTTCAACTGCTCATGGACTACAATCTACAGAAAACGCAAGCAACGGTTGAAGCAAATTTTGTGAAAAAATCAATCAATTCCGAAGAAAGAAACAGAACGAGAGTGCAACCGTGTCAAATCTGCTCACGAAGGTCATGGCGCAATTAACTGCTTCAACATGGCAAATTTCATTCGTTTTCCCCCAACACACAACAGAAAACTTATTCTAGCAGGTCTCAGAAACTCAAATACACCATCGGCAAATTTAGCTTCATCGAGGAACAATGCGGTGGCAATTTGGTATCCCGATTCTGGGGCCACATCCCATATCACGGCTAACGGTAAGCTTCTGAATCATTCTTCTCCATATTCTGGTAACACTAAGGTCTTGGCAGCAAATAGTGAACCTATGGAAATAGCGAAATCTGGTAACTGTAGGGTATCTCACAAAGGAACCCATTTTAATATGGAAGACATCCTACAGTTACCAGATTTCCCTATTTCCATGGGTTCACCATTTGCTGCCAGGACCTTAGTGTTATAGGAATACCCGATATTAATATGGAAGACTACCTTAGTGTCACTATTTGCTATAACTACACCCGATACCCAAACCGAGCAACCAACCACATCAGAAAACAATTTGTCAACGGAGCATGAGATCACCGAATCCGAGTCATCAGAACAAGCCGAAATGGTACCGGAAACAGAGACGTTCGACACCGGCGATCGTCGAAGCCGCACCAACAATCAGAATGAGAGCTGCGAGTGGGATACACAAACCAAATCCACGCTATGCGCTAACAATAGCTCTGGTCAGCAATTTCATTCCACGTTCACCAAGGATAGCAATGGCCGACGATAATTGGAAAGCGGCAATGCAAGCTGAATTTGATGTCTTAAAACGAAATCAGACCTGGACACTTATTGAAAGATCATCGGAAGATAATATTATAAACACCAAGTGGGTGTTCAAAATAAAGCAATGTAAAGATGACTCTGTTGAGAGATACAAATTAAAAGTTCGATAATGGGTTGCCAACCGGATGAAACAGATCGAGAGCAACGATTACACTAGCACATTCAGTCCGGTGGTAAGAGCTATTTCGGTGAGATTGGTTTTAACTCTAGTAATATCAAGAAATTGGAAACTAAGTCAGATATATTACGGATTAGACAGAATCCGTTTAGATAACAACCTACTACTAATTGTTATTAGTTAGATAACAACTATATACAATATTATAAATATACAATGTAAATCAACATTATCATCACTTGAAATACAGATCATTCAATTCATTGATCTCAGTCTCCCATCATCTTCTGTAAAACTCTGTTCTCCACACAGAGTTTTAATACACTCAAATGACTTATAATATCAAGTTCTCCTAACAGAATTTGAATATAACAAATATTCTAAAAGATTCAGCCTTTAAGAACTTTAAGATAATGTTTATTACAATCCCAAAATGAATAACAATGACTATAAGAGTTTATGTTTTACGCAAGTGAGTCTCGTCGTCTCGACGAGTCCTTTGTTTCCTACCATTCCAGTTAGGCAAGACTGTCTCCATTCCCTGCAATATTGTATATATCCGTGAGTGATTTCATCACTCAGTATGTAAAACATCCATACCAACATGTCTTAAATAATCAAGCCATTTAACTCTACAATCAGTAAGGATTCACATGATAAACAAGCAAGTAAACCCTTAATCTAGTTCATCAATCACTCATCATTCATAAGACCCTTATGGGTCATCATTCACCTTTGGTTAGGCGTCAAAACACCTCGGTCATATGTCACTCATGCATTCATTCATTTCTTCATTCGTTCATCCGTTCGTTCATCCGTTCATTCGTTCGTTCATTCATGCACTCACTCATCCATTTATTCATTTATTCAATCCTTAACTCGTTTACACATGCATTTCTACCCTTGTCTCCTCACATTCATGTAATCCCTCCCTTATATTATCATTTTTAAATTAACAATACACTCAATTAAGCAAAACAAGTTCAGTCATAGCACTACTTCGAATTAGCATCACAATCACATAATTGTTTCAAACTATTAGCATATTCAACTTATTAACAAATTAATTCAATCAGTTTTTGTCATCATAGATTGTTATGCAATCAAATATGTATTCCCTCCTCTAATCATATTATCATTTATAAATCAGCAATATATTCAGTTAAGTAAAGCAGTTTTCAGTCATCATAGGTTATCATGCAACCAAATACGTAACCCCTTCCCTGATCATATTATCATCTATAAATCAGCAATACCTTCAGTTAAGTAAAACAGTCTTCAATCATCATAGGTTATCATGCAATCAATATCACTGACTTTAACAACTCATAAGGCAATACACTTCAAGATCAGTGAAGGTGATATCTATCATCAGCGCTAAGGATCATTAAATTTAACATAAAAATCAATTAAATAATCCTTAGATCTAACATCATAAACATAAGAATCGTCAGATCTAGCATAAGAATCTGATGATTTAATATTACTAACCATAAATCAATTCAATTTAATATCATAACCATAAGAATCACCCTATTTATCCTCATAAACGATAGGGAAGAATCGATTTGATATCTATCTATCATTGTGATTTGTGAATCAGTATAATGTAATTTAAAAGTCCATAAGCCAAAACATAAATCAAAATCAATAATATAATTATTTTCAGGAGTTCCTCCAACACATAGATCAGGATCAATCAGATTTAATTAAAAAATAATATAAATAATTTCAGGGATTCGTCCAAAACGTAGATCAGGAGTCCAAAACATAGGATCCCTGTTTATGTGAAGGCAAGGTTGAGGATGGACGAGTTCGTCCAGATTGAACCCATTCCGATTGAACTCGTTCCATCTTCCCTTCACTCACCCTCTTCCCTTTCGTTCCCATTTCCCATGAACATCTCTTTTTAACAATTTCACACTCTACATACCTCCTCCGTTGCTAGTCGAACCTCACACCTACCACACCACGACACAGGTGCTCCCTTACTGATCCCATCCACGATGCCCTAGCCGTCCTCCCTTTCTCCTAGCCGCCTTCCTCCTTCCGTGTTCCCTTTCCGTTTTTCCCTCTTTCCTTTCTATCATTTTATTTTTATATTCCTATTGTTTTTACGTTTTTACCCTTAATCGGGTTACCTACAATTAATAACCGGTTACCCAAAATCACTGGTTATTACATCTCCAATCAATGATTGATTGGTTAATATGGTATCAGACGCTGGATCGACTCTCCGATCTTGGGTCGCTTGAGTCGTTGATCATTTTCAGCTCTTCTTCCTCCAAGGTTCTTGCTCCAATGATCAGTGATGGCAACCGATTCCACCAACAGCACCCTACGGCAGGTCAAGCTAGTAAAGATCAAGCAACTAAGCACCGAAAAATTTACTAGCGACAACTTCTTCAATTGGCAAGCGCAGGTCAAGACGCTGCTACGCGGGTATGACCTTCTCCCATACATTGAAGGCTTGATCATTTTAGACAACGACATCAAAATTCAACAAGATCAAATAATTCTTGGCTGGATCTTCTCGAAGCAAGTCCTGTATTACTGAAGCAGGAATCAAACACCGATTCTCCTGCCCATATGCCCACGCTCAGATGGGTACAGTCGAGCGACGGCACAGGCACATAGTTGACATTGGACTCGTACTTCTGCATCACAGTGTTCTCCCTCTCCGGTTCTGGCAGTACGCGTTTCACACTGTTGCGTTTTTTTATAATAGAACGCCGACATCTACGCTCGTCGGAAAATCACCGTTTGAAGTAATGTTCAACTCGTCCCCAAATTACGAAGATATTCGGGTATTCGGTTTTCTCGTCTACCCTAATTTGAGACCGATCCTGAAGAATAATTTTTCTTTTCGAACGGATCCCTATATTTTTCTCGGATATCCATCACACCACTGAGGGTATATTTATTATAATCCAAAATCTGAAAAAATTATTATTTTACGTGATTGTGTATTTTTTTGAAGATAATTTTAATCAAAGTCAAAAATTAATAATAATCAAGTCAGAGTTCACAAGTGCTCCATCCATCATCGAGGAAAATATTCCTAATACTCCTCAACATGATGCACCGCCGACTCAGGTCATCGACACGGCAGCCACAGGAGAACTGCTTGACATAGATGGCTCGAACAAGGTTCCCAATCTTCGTCGACATGATATGCTCACAAGGTCCCAAATCGGAATTCGAAAGCCGAATCCAAAATATGTCTGTCAAGTCTCCTCTCCTCCATCTATTCCCTCATGTGCGATTAAAGCTCTAGAAGACCAACATTGGTCAGCAGCCATGAAAGATGAATATGACGCCTTAATGGAAAATGAAACGTGGGAACTAGTTGCAAGGTCCCCTGATCAAAATGTTCTCTCATGTAAATGGATCTTCCGAAACAAGCTAGGCCCTGATGAAAAACTCGTTCGACGAAAAGCGCGTCTTGTAGCAAACGGATATCGACAAAGAAATGGGGTTGATTACGGTGAGACTTTTACACCTGTGGTGAAGCCTGTAACTGTAAGGATTGCACCTTGCTCAAGCTGTGTCTAAAGGTTGGAAAATTGTACAATTAGACGTCACGAACGCTTTTCTCCATGGCGTTCTTTCTGAACAGGTATTAATGAAGCAACCGAAGGGGTTTGTAAATCAAGAACTTCTCACACATATTTGTCGATTGAAAAAGTCCATCTACGCACTACAAGAAAACAGGAAACAGCCACGGCCAAGTTTACTGGCTAAATGGCAAAATCCGTGGCTAAATTGATTTAGCCACGGGAATTAGCCACGGGAGGTGCCGTGGCTGTAGGTCTGGTGGCTACTGATTTTTGGTCACGGAAAACCATTTCCGTGGCTAAATATTAGCCAAGGCCATTTATTTTAGCCACGGCTATATTCCGTGGCTAATGTTAAAAAATTAGCCACGGCATAATTTAATGGCTAATGTTAAAAAATTAGCCACGGCTTCTACTGGCCGTGGCTAATCCCGTGGGCGTAGCCCAGTTTTCTTGTAGTGACGGACTAAAACAATCTCCGAGGGCGTGGTTTCAACGGTTCTGAGATGTTATGATTCAACTGGGATTTACAGAAAGCAAAAGTGATCACTCGCTTTTTATTTACAAGGAAGACAGAATTGAAGCTTTATTTCTCGTCTACGTTGACGATATAATTCTGGCAAGTTCTTCAGATGAGTTTGCTCAGAAAATAATTGATCGCTTAACAAAGATATTTTCGATTAAAATCCTCGGTGATTTACATCATTTTTATGCATTGACACTGATCGCGCCAAAGATGGTTCCTTATTTTTAACACAACATCAATACGTCCACTCGATTCTTAAAAAAGGTTGACCTATCAGACGTCAAGCCAACAACCACACCCATGGATCCTCGATTGAAAATGTATGAACCTGCGACACATTTTGAATCACCTATATTATTCAGACAAGTTGTCGGTGCACTTCAATACCTCACAATTTATGCAAGAACCAACGGTGATACACTGGCAAGTAGTAAAACGTATTTTACGTTTTGTGTCTAGAGCGTTATTCTGAAGATTACGGTTTTCAATTAAGGTCAAGCCTATCGACTCTCACCGCAATCTCTGACGCAGACTGGAGGGAGACTATCGGGATAGTCGTAGCCAAGGAGCATACCTAATCTACTTAGGTTCGAATCTGATTTCGTGGAGCTCCAAGAAGCAATCGTCGATGGTCGATCAGATCAACTATCGAGGCTGAATATCGGAGTGTGGCAGATACTGTTGCTGAACTGGAATGGATTAAACAACTATTGTTTGAGTTGGAAAGTCCGGTGTCTCTCCCGATTACAGTATGGTGCGATAACTCTGGGGCAATTGCAATTTCCAGAAATCTCAGTCACCATATGAGATCCAAACACTTCGATATGAACTACCATTTTGTAAGGGAATGAGTAATGGAGAAAACATTGGAAGTAAGATTTGTGGGTACACAGGATCAAATTGCAGACCTTCTGACTAAGGCGCATGCCTAATCTAATTCCAAGACCTGCATTTGAAGCTTTTGCATCCAAGTGCTCGACAGAACTCCTGCTCCACTTGAGGAGGGTGTTACGGATTAGACAGAATCCGTTTAGATAACAACCCACTACTAATTGTTATTAGTTAGATAATAAACTATCCTACTACTAGTTGTTATTAGTTAGATAACAACTATATACAATATTATAAATATACAATGTAAATCAACATTATCATCACTTGAAATACAGATCATTCAATTCATCGATCTCAGTCTCCGATTATCTCCAATCAATCATCGATTGGTTAATAAGATAAACGTGTCCAACACATTTCTCCACGGAAAACTTGATGAACGTATAGTGGTGACTCAACCCGTCGGATTCGAGGATCCCCAACATCTAAATCAGGTTTGCTTGTTTCAAAAATCTCTTTGCGGTTTAAAATAGTCTCCTCGAATGTGGTATCGGCGGTTGAAGGATTTTCTAATAGGGATTGGGTTCAAGGAGAGTTACTCCGACCCATCACTATTTTTGCTATTTGAGAAAGAAAGCACGGTATTTTTATTCGCCTACGTCGACGAAATAGTAATAACAGGTTCGACGGAGAAGAAGGTGAAGGAAGTAATCGGAAAATTAAGGCAAAAGTTTGTCATTAAAGAACTTGGGGAATTATTATATTTTTTGGGCATACAGAGCAGTGAATCTTTATTCTTATCTCAACAACAATACTTAATAAACCTACTGGGAAGTTGCAATCTAACAAATCTAAAACCTTTAACTATGTCAATGATAGTTCAACAAGATTTGTTTTCAGAAGAAAAACCAATTACAGAGGCTAAGGAATATCGGCGAGTCATAGGGTCCCTTCAATATCTGATTTTGACGTGTCATCCAATACGCGGTGAATAAATTAGCCCAATTGATGAGCTCACCTAAGCCAGTTCACTGGACGATAATGAAGAAAGTACTACGTTATCTCGTCGGAACCTAATCCATGACATTAAACATGGTCACAAATTTCAAGCTAACCGGGTTTTGCGATTCGGATTGGGGAGGGAATACGGTGGATAGAAAAAGCCAAACGGGAATATTAGCATACTTGGGTGACACATTGGTAACATGGTCATCCCGCAAGCAGAACACAGTCGCACGATCGAGCACAGACGCAGAGTACCGGGCGATCGCGACCATGATAGAAGAACTAGAATCGATTCGTGTTCTTCTGACAGAACTACGAGTAATTGTTCCAATGCCAATGAAGGTCCGAAGTGACAATCAGGGAGCGACATTTGTGGCAAACAATCCGATCTGCCATACCAAACTTCGTCACGTCGCAATGGACCTGCATTTCATTCGTTAAAAGACAGAGAAAGGAGAAAGCCGACATACTCATCAAGGCACTCAAATCAGGACCATTTGAGAATCTACGAATCAACCTCGTTCGAGCACTTCCGACAGGTTTGATGGGGGCGTGTTGTTAGTATGAATAAAGAGAGTTAGTTACTTAACTAACAACTAATTAGTTAAGCTAATTGAGTTTGTAAAGTAGTATATAAACATATGAGTATTAACAATAAAGTATCATCACCATCACCATCTTCTTTTTCTTAACAGCATCGTTCTCCTTTAGCCTATCCACCAAGCTACTATTCGAAAAGATTTATAATTAATCACATATTTAGATTTAGATTTGTTTGCATGTTTATATTTGTAAAATAATTTTCAGATGAACCCGTCTTAGGTAAGTCCAAAATTTTTCATGAAATCCTGATCGTCCATCTATTTTATCTGATTTCTCTCTCTCAATCTTACGCTAATCCCAAAGTCTACTATTTTTTTTTAAATGCGAGATCAATATTTTATGAGCGTTTTAGGCTGAAGGGTTTCCATGAAATTTATTTTATATTTATTAATTTTTAATAATGAAAATTTCATTTGTTGAAAAAAGAAAATAAAGTGCAAAAAGTCAAAAACCTCGGATCCTAGTGTAAAATTATTGATTAGGGTTTATTGTGCCATTTCCTCCACTTTTTTGCCGCCATTTCCTCTTCGTATTCTGTCATGGCTTCTGTTTACGTCGATTCCTTAATCAAAAGTTTCGCCCTCGTCCCACCGGCGGCGATTCCAGCTATTGTTGACTGTGTATTGGCATCTTCTACCACACTATCCGCTTCTCAGCTCTTTTCACAGCTTCTAGACATTCTTCCGTGCATCCTGCAGGTGACTTACTCAACATGACTTGACAAGTTTTTTTATATTCCAATTTACACTATAAAAAAGTTCTTTTATTGATATATTATCTTTTCCTTCTTTTTGATGGATTAGGATGGGTGGAATTCGGATTCAAGTCAGCCGATGAAAATTGTCTCATTTGTCGCCGCTCTGTTTCACCTCGTCAAGAGGATCACTGGTGAGATTGGGGTAATTTATAACCAGGACTGTGTTTTTGCATTATCTGGTGTTTATTTGATTTTTCCTGTTCTTTTTATGAATTAGAAACAGGAAGTGATATGCTATCACTATTGATCTGGAAAGGGTTGATACCAATCTTTAAGATGTCAAGTGTAGATGACAAAGAATTGCTAACACAAGTGAGAAATAAAGAGAATAATCGTGTATTTTTTGTTAGATTTTTTTTTCATCTTCTTCTATCATGGGTTTATTTCTAATATACCGACATCATAGATTGAAGAAATGATGCGTGAAGCTATTTTGCATAGAAAGTCTTGGAAACTCATGGAGGAAACACTTGTGTTGTTTTGTCTGAGGTCTATCGGTATTTATATCGGCATGACTCAAAGTGAAGAAGATTTTGTCTTTCATTGGAAGAGGGAATCACCTATATGCTATCGGGAATATGAGTTGGATGATTCTATCTCAGTACCATTGCCTGTTGCTTGTCACATCTTAGTTTCACTACTTGATACTTCTTTGCAAGCAAATTCTAGTTGGAAAGTGAATGGTAACGATGACATTGGATTTTCATTGAAGTTGATTTGGGATCTCTCTTGCTTGGTCATCCATATGCTTTCTCAGTGCACAGAGCATCGATCGTGTGCTATTCGTTACCTTCTACCGGCTATATTTAAGGCACTCACTTATATCTACAATTTTAATGTACAAGTATTGGGGTCTTTTTATGCTCTTTCCTGGTAATTTTGAACAATTAGGCTATGTTTTATTTTGAGTAACCTTCTTAAAGGCATTCTGGCTCATTTAGATTTGTTATGTAGGTCTTCTTTCTCAAGGAAAATTTGGAAATGTTGTTCGTCTCTGTTTGCACTTGGGTCACTTGAACGACATGATGCATACACCATACTTTCCTTATGTTTGAACTCTTCCATTGATGCCAAAGAAAATCGAGACCTAACTGATGAAATGTTTGATATAAGATCCGAAGATTTTTTTTGGGAGGAAATTCGAAAAGGCTTGGTACTTGCCTGCAGTTTTAATATTAATTTTTTCTCATCCAATATTTTGCATGTATTATATGGCTAATATATATTTGTTCTTTCTTGTTTTGTATAGGTTGATAATGATGCAATGGTAAGAAAGTTGTCGTTACATATCGTAAAATTGTGTTTAAGGAATGAAGGCATCCTTCATGATCGTGAAACAAGCCAATTTCGTACCAGTAGTTTTGTTTATAATGGTATTGTTGACATCACTTCTAAGAACGTGTTTGGTGAAACAAGACAAGGAAAATGGGCCAAGGAGGAGTCCAAGCCATTAGATGTAGGTGAAATTGACAACTTTTCTGATCATTGGAATGGGCTACAAAGATGGAAAGCATTCATTCTTTTGTATGAAATGCTTGAAGAGTATGGAACACACTTAGTTGAGGCAGCATGGACTAACCAGGTTAGCATTATCACTCATGTTAAATGTTTTTCCAAATATTTTTTTTAATGACATCTTTATTCTATCAAAAAAATCGAAATATATTTCAAATAAAAATAACAGATGGAAAGAAATTGGGAGGGAGCTATAATAGAAATTAGAAAGAAGTCAAAACATCCATGATTCAATCTCCATCCTCTTTAATTGTGACTTTTAACTCTTTTAAATTTTTGACATTTTGACCTTACCTGCATTGTCTACCTCTTTTATTTTTCTTCTTCTTTACCACCATTATTTTCAATTAGGATCAATCATTTGATGTAGTAAATTTCTCTCTCTTTCTTCTGCATGAATATGAATCAATTAAATATATTTTATTTATTTATTATTTTAAAACAATGTATGAACACTATCTTATGCCTATTGTCTACATGAAAAAAATCCTCGGCCTTGAAAGTAAATTACGGCCAGACCTTCTTGTATGACACAAGATGTTGGGGTTCAATCCCCATGTTCAATAAATATTTACTAATTAAAAAAAGGAATGATCTTTAAATCTATTGAATTGCAGTTGAAAGAGAGAACTAGGTTAATAGTAATAGTTACATATAACTAACAGAAATTTAATATCAAAATAAACTTCCTGACTAAACTTGTAACATGCATAACTAATTATGTTTAAATTTTAAAGTTTGTCATATATGTAACTTGGGGAGTTGAAGTGACTAGTGAGGGACATTTGGGTAATGAGTATATTTTCAATAGGCCTGGCAATTCGTGTAACACGACACGAACACGATTGACATGACTAATTTTTTCATTGACAAGAACACAAAACACGATCCGTGTCAAAAAAATTTGACCCGGACACGACACGACCGAATCCGTGTCAACATGACACGACACGACTGACATGACACGAACACGACACTATTATTTTATTGTTAATAATTATTTTATTATTTTAATAATAATAATTATCTATGGTACATTTTATTATTTTATCATTATTATATAGTTATTATTTTACCCCGTATAATATTACCCTTATTATTTTATGGGTAAAATATTTTATATAAAACTTAAGGGGTTTTATTTAAAAATATTATTTTACCTCTATTATATAAACGATAAACATAGTTAATTAATAATATTATATTTTCGTGTTATCGTGTCATATAATCGTATCGTGTCGTGTCAATTTACGTTTCGTGTAATCATGTCGTGTTTTTAGAGGCAAACACTAAACCGACACTATTATTAATCGTGTAAAAACTTTCGACACTAATCCGACACTATTATGAACGTGTCGTGTTAAAATCGTGTCGTGTCGTATTTTTTACGAATCGTGTCTGTTATTGCCACCTCTAATTCTCAAATCTCAAGCACTGTTTTAGAGACTAACTTTTTAAACAAATCTGTGATTTGTACTTCACATGCAACATATTTTGTGACAAGTTAATATTTTGCCACTTCTTGGCTTCTTGTCAGTCCAATTTCTTGAGACAAACATTTTCTACTCTTTATTTTGTTTAAAAAAATTCTTGAGACAACAACTCCTTGATGTTGTTGGTAAAGATATATAAAGATAAGGACGAAAGGCTTCCAGTTTATATTCCTAATCTGAGCTTGGATTCCTCTATAATTTCGATAGAATTTTATCTTTTTCCAAATCATTACGATTCATGTTGGAACTTTTAAGTTTTAACATATACATTTGTTTTTTTGTGCAGGTACGTCTATTATTTCAGTCTGGGCCATGCAAAAACAATATCGATCCAGTTGGCAGGTATGGCTATGAAATTCAGATGGAAACTGTAAATGGAATGCTTAATTGGCTAACTGTTCTATGGGAGCGTGGTTTTGTCCATGAAAATTCTCAAGGTATGTGTGGTTAGATCTTAAAAGATTTTTTTGCTCTATTATGCTTAAAATAGCTATTTATGTGATTTTTATGTTTGTAGTTTATAAATAGCATAATATTTTGGATAGATATGTACATTGAGTTTAAATAACTAATTGGTTTCTAGATAGTTATGCTCATGTACATATGTTTCTGAATAGTTATGTACATGGTACACCACATATGTACAACTAGGCATGCAAATGAGTTCGGTTAACATAGCATAACTTAGTTTGGTACGCTTGAGTTCGGTTGAATGCAATGAATATGAGGAGGCTTTTGCAGATGTCCTTGACAATATTATTGTCGATGATATCCAATTGAAGATGAAGGTACTTGCCGACATGTTCTTGTATAAGAACAGATTGGGAAGATTTGGAGCTGAAGAAGCAAAGGGGATGGCTGCTACACTAGAACCATTGGAATGGTGGGGTTTGTTTGGCCGCAAACCCCCCGAATTGAAGACAATTTCCATGAGAATCTTTGGTTTATGTTGTTCCGCCTCTAGTTGTGAAAGAAATTGGAGTAACTTTACACATGTAAGCTGTTTTGAATACTTAATTTTAGTCGTATGACTTTTAGTTTGTAGAATTTTAATTGTAATTTTTATTTGCAGTTACACAAAAAAAGTCGAAATAGCCTTGGTGTAGTTCGATAATCTTGTTTACACCAACTTCAATATGAAGATGGCAGAGAGGTTCAAAACAAATCAACTATTCATTGAAAGTGGTTCAAAGAAATATGACGTCATCCGTGTTGATGAATTCAACCACAAAAGTTAGTGGGTGACCAGTATACCCGAGGCATGCAATGAATTCGTTTACAATGAAGAAGACTTCATTTGGGCCGTTGAAGCAACTGATCACCCGGGGCCATCCACTAGGAGTCATCAATCATGACCTTTTACTACTAAGCCTGAAGCTGAAGTGAACCTGAGCCTGTGCCAGTGATCTATATTCTATAGGCGTAAAAAAACCAAGAAGAGGACGTAATCTGATTTTGTAATAGACTATTTTGTAGTATTTAAATACATGAATGATGTGTTAAATTATGGGATATCTAAAAATATATGGAATTTATATATTTTTGTAATGATTTACCAAAACACCCCTGGCAGCTGCGGCGTGCCTACTAGGTCTTGGCGCACAGCACAATCACGCATTTAAAAGCTTGGAACCTATCGATTCGAGCTCAAGCCTGGGCTCCAAGCTAGATAAGCTTATCAAGCTGAGCCTGAGATAGAGTGTGGCCCTTATTTCGTTCGAATTGTAGTAGTATGGAAAAATTAGACCACTTACGAATATGAGTTATATGCAGTGGTCCCTCACTTTCCAAATGTGGGAGCATTGCTTAATTCAATGAGAGTTCATTGTGTAACGTGCAACCATGCACACAAATCTCATTGATACTCCGGTGGTAATGGACATTGTGGAGTCATTTATCAATTATGTAAATTGATGCAACGCTGAGAGGACCCCCTTATTTTCTATATCTTGTAATATCGGGAAAGACCCACTTTATTTCTAATGAAAATTTACCTTTCATAAAAAAGGAGGAATCCCTGACCAATATGTTCTTTAATTATGAATTCTCAATGGCATCCCTTCTACTAGTAGTAACAATTAACAAATACAATAGTAATGAAGGGAGAGGTCTCATAGAATTTCAATAAAAATTGCTCTTATTGGATCTCTCTCTCTCAGCATAACACTCATTATCAATTCTCAAGAGTCAAGATCGTTGTTATTTATTCTCGACTCTCGTACAATTTTTTTTGTTTCAGTGTGATGCTTGTGTGTGATATATTTTCCTTCATATTTATTTCAGTGCGATGTTTGATTATGCAATCTTTTTTAAACATCAATTGGGAAACTCACGGAAGCTATGCGAAACAAATACCTGAAAAGTTTATTCTAGGGCCACTTATACAGGGTTTGAATGATGTTGCACATCACAAAGATTTTGGTAAGCATTAGTCCTTTGATAAATATGACCTACTCTTTACTCTTTCTTTGAGCAATATGATAAAATTTATTAACGAGGGTTGAGAGGAATTTGCAATTGCCCCACTGATTTGGGGGTTACCCATAAATTTAGACTGCCACCGTCTTTATAATTTTTTATTGCCACATCTTCTTTGTTTCCACTAAGGTTTTGCATGCATTCACATATGCGAGCATGTTCCTGGAATTCCTGTGTGATCCTAGGCTGATCTGGGTCTGTATCTTTCTTACATCTGTTGAAATAGAAATTATAGAAAAGAAAATCACGACTAAACTGTGATTTCTCTTCTTTACTCTTGTTGTCAATTGCTGTCTCATCTTTTTTGTCTGATCATGCTAACACTATCCTGAGATCTGATCTTTCACTACTGCCTCTTCTTCCACCTTTTATTTTAAAATTTTATTTATTATTTCTAATAACCCTTTTCTATTATTATTATTTTGAAGTAGTTAAGTTTCTCAATAATAAAATGACTCGTAATATAAAGCATGACTCATAAGTAACATATTTTCATCATTGTTTGAAATTTTTTATATGATTGCTTTGGTGACAGGTTTGAAAGGTGCTTATTCGTCGAAAACAATTCAAGATGCATCAAATTTTTTCCTCCAATTATGTGGCAATTTTGATAAAAGGTTAGAAAATGAATATTTACGAGACCCTTGAAGTCTTGAACTCCTAAAGTAAACTAGTAGTACATGCTAATAATATTTTTTTAATATAATTATTTCACAAGTTCACAATAATAACCACAATTACATTGTATTTGTTTTATCTCACTATATTGGCTAGGCAGCCTCAGATATCTCTCACAGCTCTATTCAACTTGGACCTGTTAATGATTGGTAAAACCTACAGGCTATAGATGAGATTATAAAATACTCAAATATTTTTGACCTCATAGATTGACATCATTCTGACTTGTTGTCATACTATCAGGATCGTGTGAGTCTGCTTAAGACAGATCTGGTCCTCGATAAAGTAGGGAATGTTCAAGGCTTATCTTGGGGAGTCATAGGCTATTAGAATTTAGATATCGTGACACACTCTGGTAAGCTGTGGCAGAGATATTTAGAAGAATCAGAGAGACAGCAAAGCTTTTCTCTGCATTTTGGGCAACAAATATATGATAGTAAAAATTGATTTCCAAGTAATTGTTTCATCTTCAGTTAAAACCAAATAGGTCACTTGATGTGAGAAAAGCACCCAGTCCACTTTAGGTCAATCTCAAGCAACCCCTGATTTGAATACTCATCAAACTTTTTTCTCACCAATGAAACAAATAAAAGTAAGAACACAAAAATTTATATGGTTCAGAGCCTAAAAATTATACTGGAATACCAGCCTATCCTATAATCCAGAAATTTATAGGAAGAACTGGTGTCACCCGTGGAGATAGCTATTCTACAATGTTGGGAGACAAACCTCCTACGGCAAAGTAACAAATTCACTCTAGTATATGAAGCTATATAGGAAAATCCCTTATGTTTTTATTTCTTTATCTTCAGTGTAATCAGGGCAATTTCATTCGTTTATTGAAAAAAATAATAATTTCATCAATTTTTTTACATGGTTCATCTCTGAACAGCCGACCCTACGGAGTGATCTCTTGTGCTAGTAGTGAGTAAATGTTACGATTACATCACAGTTCATCATAGAGCATAAGGTTTTAAATGCTCAGGTGTGCGGGGAGGGGAGCCAGCAACCCTCACATTTGAGCTTTTTCCACGCTTAGGCATGCCTAGATGCACCGGGAGTATTTTTGTATTTTTTATAGATATAGTTTCATATAAAATTAAGTTTCACGTTGGGTTTTTCAATTATAGAAGAGAGTGCAAGAATGCTATAGAATGGAGGTTAGGGGATGGCTGGAAAGAAGTGTTCGCCGGAGCATGGTGGTCGCTGACGCTGGATGTTACTGGAGCTACTGGAAGCCAAGTTGGTTGCTTGGAAATTCGAAGAATAGGTTGTAGCTCAAGAATAGAAATCGTGATCTGATAGAAATTATGATTTCTTTCTTTGCGTTGCCTTTTGATTTTGAAATTTGAAAAATCTTTCTTCTTTTTCTTTGCAGTGCCTATTCAAAACCTGGAAAAATTGAACATTTAATACTCATTTTTTGCAGGACTCGCATTCGATTCTTGTATGGCTTAGCATCCGTTGCACGCCAAGAGCCTTTTATACGCGCTGGGTTGATGGCTCTTGCCTTCTGTCTTTCTTCAGCAGCTAGGGGGGCTACTGTATCTGAGGGAAATAAGTCAAATAACACTTCATGTTATGAAAGAAATATCAACATTATTGACAAAGTATATTGCTTGAACCACGATGCTTCAGAATTATTGGATGCCCTGGGAATAATCATTGAGAGATGTAAACAACATTTCAATCCAAAATACCGTCTTCAAGGTCAGTTCAATACTTCAGTTTTAATTTCGGTAGTTCTAACAGTAAGTGGAAGTTCTCGTGCAATTTTTTTATGATCTTCTGTCTTTATGATCATGTATCTAGTTTGTGAGCAGATCATGTTTACTGCATATTTTGCATTGGATCCATGTGACGTACCGCTTAATGTGCTTTTGCATTTTCTTTCAACTATTCCATGGGAGTTTATCAACTTTAGCAGTAAGTATTTTTTTTAACTAATTAAATTTTTGGTCTGTAATACAAAAATAATCTTAATCTTTTCTTTTGAGGATTATTAGAAAAATCTTACTTTTCCTTAGTGACTGAGATTTTTTCTCATTCTCTAATACTCTTTGACTTGGGCTATGTCTATTTATTCATTATTAATGATTTTTTCCATTATCAAAAAAAATATATTTTAATTTACTCTTTCATGATGTTTAATTGTTGATCATATACTCATATTATTTGTTGACGATCTGATGTATAATTAATATTGTATCATTAAGGTCCTTTGAGAAGAAAAATTCAAGGATGGTTTTCTCGAATAAAAACCAATGATGGCAATGATTCTGAAGTAATGAGAAATATTTATAATTTTCCAATAAAATTTGTGAAGCATCAGCATGTACTTCACAATCCTGTTTCTTTTGACGATGAAGATTTAAATGCATGGGTATTTGAAACACAACGATGGGTGCGAATATTTTTTCTTACGCTAACTGATACTGATCAGTTGGAACATTTATTGATGGTACGTAACGTACGTTTCTGATCGCATTATGGTCATCAGAATACCTATATTTCAAAGTTCAAAGTTTCTTTCGGTAAATTAAACTTTTTCATTATAAAATATTGATTACAAATGGCGATAAAATAATATATATTAGCCTATTAGGGAGATGAGCTAAGGTTCATTGACTCTTTCATATATATATATATTGAAGCAATTAAAGTTTTCCATTAATATCAATGAAGGGCAATGCCCTGATTATATGGAGAATGAATTACAAAAAAAAGAGAAGTAAAAGGGAAATGAGCCAAAAGCCATTGACTCTTTTCAATTAGCTATGCAATCTAGTTATATAATAACTAAGTACGTTGCCTCAGGAAGTTGATTTCTCATACTTTCATAGTAGATGTCTTCAAATGGTGGCAACGACTCTTCTTGTGATACTCCGGTCCAAAAGAGAGAATGATGTCCTTAATTATTTCCTTAAAAACTACTCCAGTAGGCCTAATGGTGTGTTGTCTAAACCTTCTATTCCTCTCAGTCTATATGACATTCCAGAGTAGTCCCCAAGGGGTGAGTGTGGTGTGAATTTCTGTGCAGTCTCAGTCAAATCCTCCAATCTTATATTCGAACTTGTTTGATGGTAATTGGGATATTCATTTACTTCTAGAAAGAGAAGTTTAGGTGCTCTGCCAATGGGATTACGAGGGATCTGAAATATGAGCAGTTAAAGAAGATGTGACTTCTAGATTCTTTCTGCAAGTTATATAATAAACAAGCAGGAGAGACATAATAAACAAGTAGGGATGTGAGCATCGTTTATGATGCCACAACCTATAAGAAGCTCAATCTTACTCAGATTGAAATTCAAGCCATATGTTTATGGGAGCCCAACCTCTTGAGGCACCAATCCCTGGCTAGTTAGTCATGCTCACAATTATATAAGAGAGTGACCATAGTTCAAAAAGCGACGCTTAAGCGTCGCTTTAAGCGTTTAAAGCGGCAAAGCGGTTTTTTTGGACCGCTTTGCCAAACGCTTTTTTCAAATGTTATAATGTGTTTTTTGGACCATTAATGAGGTATTTATTTATCTCATACACGTGTTATTTATCTCATTTGACAGATCTATGAGATAAAAATAATACGTGTCTATTAATGGGGTATTTATTTACCTCATACATGTATTATTTATCTCATTTGACAGATCTATGAGATAAAAATAATACGTGTCTATTAATGGGAAGTTAAAGATAGCTAAAGATATAACCGCTTTAGCTAAATAATACGTGTCTATTAATGGGAAGTTAAAGCTTTAACCGCTTTAGCTAAATAGCTAAAGATATATCTATTTATATTTAGCTAAGATAACCGCTTTAGCTATTTAGGGTTATATATAGCTAAACCGCTTTAACCGCTTTAAGCGACGCTAAAGCGGTTAAAGCTAAAAAAGCGCTCCCTGGAAATTGGGAGCGCTTTCCGCTTTTTAAAACTATGAGAGTGACAATGCTTTTTACTTATATATTTATATCCTATGTATCTGCATTTCTCTACATATGTAATCTTGGGCTCTGCCCTACCCTACTTTCAGCAATGAAAGCTTTAATTCATCAAAAAGAGAGAAAGAAAAAAGAGAGACTTGCGCTCCCCAATTCCTCAACTTCCTAAAAGTGTTTAAGTGATTTCATTTAACTCTTCATAGGAGAATGAGGAACTTTGTTGGTACTTTAGATCAAATTCCCTTAGCTAATTGATTTTTATAGTTTATATTTGTAAAACTGGGCAAGACCCACTTAATTTCTAATGAAATTTTAATTTTATCAAAAAGTTGGTCTTTATGACTTCTATTTCTAATACTCTCTACAATTCCCCCTAACTTTCTTATAAGAGTGTCTAACCTCCAAATTGCAATGTTATCAGGTCTACAATCCAAGCATTTATCTACTAGAGACTTGTCTGAAACGAAGGCTTTTCCAGAAATGGGAGTTAATAGAGGGCCTGATTTGAATTTCCCTAAGGTTTTCTACTTTTCTCCTTAATATACCTATCTTAGATCCATTGCACTAGGATAGAGTTGCTCTTGTCCCTATACTTTGATGCCCTTTTAATACTTGACGCGGTAGTATTAATTGAGAGATCTTTAGACTTCTTTCAGCCTAGGGAGGATCATTTGAGACCATGGGATCTTTTTTCTTCCAATTCAGATGAATTTATAGGCTAACTTTCTTACTTTCTTAGCAACTGAATCTATGATAGCCTCTCATAGCCATGCCTTGTGCCCAATAGGTATATTTACCAGCTATTATCCAATTTACTAGCTGAATTCTAATCCCATAGGAGAGGCACTTCCCACTTCATCTTGCTAGGAGTGTCTTTATTGGTGGATGAGTTTCCATTACTGCCCGAATGACTTCTTTCCCGTGATTGGGAGTCCAATGTATGATATGGGTAAGTTTTTAACAGAGTATCCTAAAATGCTATGGAGGGATTGGCCTTCCACATATTTACGGAAAGGTGGAGGAACTCTTACTCATATTTACTTTCAAACTCGAGAAAAATGAGAATTTCCCAAGCAAGGCCTTAATTTCCTTTAGAGATTTCGGATTAGCCTTTTTGAAAGTAGCCCATTAATTTGGTAGGATATAGATGGAGCCCCATTAACTTGGTAGGTGTCTATTTTTTTTCCTCACATCATTCTGTATTAACCTACTCAGGACATCTATCACCATATCAAATAAAATTTGGGAAATGTGATCACCTTGTTTGATTCCCCTCTGGCTTTTGAAAGGGGAGAAGCCATACACCTCAAAGGTGGCAATTATGATTGTGTCAAATATTTTTTAAGATCTATAATCAAACATCTTTAAGATCTATATAATCGAATTGGGAGTCCTTTTTTTCCCAAAGCCATGTACCATTTCATTAGCTAGGATGGTTTTTACCCTGAATGAATGCTGTTTGGTTTGGGGAGATGAGCTCACTAGAGACTTTACTAATTCGATTATTTCTATCTGCTAAGATTTTTGTCATTAGCTTACAAATCAAGTTGACACAAAAAATAGGTCTGAAATCAGACATATGACATATCTGATGTTGTATTTGTCTTAGGAACCAATGTGAGAAAAGGGTGGTTAGAAGATTTTTTAAAGAATTGCATAACAATTGGATACATTGCATGGCAGTTTCCTTCACCTTTGGCCAGATTTTTTAAAGAATTCTGATTTGAGGTTAACCCATCTGGTTTCGGAGATTTCCCTGAAGTTGACGGAGAATAAGATGGTCCTATCCTCCTTGTACCAGAAAAATTGCAGCTTACATTTTGATTTTAGGCTAAATTGTGATATTGTTCTTTTGTTTATCAAGGAGGCAGTTCTTCTTTCTGCTTCAGTTTAATATAACAATACAATTAAGTTAAAGGCTTCGACTCCTATATCTACTATCATTTCTTTATTTTTTGATATTTCAGTTTCTGAAAGACTGTGGCACTGATATCTGCAAAAGTAGCACTGATTTGGATTGGCTCCCTGTTAAGTTTCTCATCATTATCACTGGTTTAATTGAAGAACTGCAATACATTGGTAAAAATTCATCATATTTTTATCGTGTAAAATCCATTGATCAAAATGAAGTAGAATCAAATGGTATGCTGGGTCAGTTATCTCAAGAAGAAGTTTCATCTGTTTATGAAAAATTCCAAAGCATTTTCTTATCTTTTGTGGTATGGAAATGAGCAAGTCATTGCCTTTTCTTTTGATATTCACATACAACTAAGATTAATGTTGTAATATTATCTTAATGACTTATTCTTTATAGGATGAACTTTTGAAGTTCGTTAAATCAGCTTCTGCCACATTTTGGTATTTTCCCATTGTTAAGGACACAACTCTTCCTAGTTCCATTGGAAGACTTGGGGGGCCATGTCAGCGGAGGTTGCCTTCTTTTACTACTACTTCCGTGCTTCAGGCTGTAAGTTTCTTTTGCTTTTAATCTTAAAATAAGATTTCATTTTTCGTGATGGACTAATCATTTTTATACCATTAAAATTATAAAGGAAAGAAATATAAATGTAGAGGACTATGAGCATTTTTGATGCAACCTATATCCAAGATCGGGTCATTGGGGGGGGGGAGAAGAAGATAAATGCTCCTTCTCAGATCGGATGTGAAGAAGATCTTGTAATCCACCAAGAGAATAGCAAGAAAAAGAGAAGAACAGTAGAAAGCAATAGTGAAAGCAGAGTGAGAAAAAGAGAATAGAGCCAAAGAGGAAGGTAATACCTGTATGCAATAATCGATGGGGATCCTCTTCTTGGGCCCATTATATTTATACTCACATCATTGGTAAATGAGCAATCCAATGATGTGAGTCATCCAATGATGTGAGTCAAACTCCATTAATTTTGAAATCAAATGGATGGCCCCAACCAGGGCCATTTTTAAGATTACTCATTACTTGGCCACATAAACGGACCAAATGCATCAAAATTCCATTATTCATCCACCATCAGGCCCCTAGGAAGGAATGTAGGGAAACTTCGACCTATATCCCACCAAAGCTTAGTCCTGCTATATATTATGATAAACATAAGGTCAAGAGTCTGAACACTTTAACTAGACTAAAAAGCTGGGGACTCAATATAAATACGTCCTGCCCACTGTGGAAATGAGGAAGAAACATTACAACACTTATACTTTAACTGCCATTACACTAGATCCCTATTGCTAGAGACCACTAGCTGTCTTAACAATGCTGTTTGGACACTTAGTGGGCAAAATCCCCCACCTCCCGCAATAGATATTAGGATAGGGGATATTATGGAAACAATACAAAAATTCACCCACAAGTCCAGTTGTTGGGGGGTACACTGGACTATGCTAGCATCTCTTTCCTGGCACATATGGTGTGAAAGGAATAGAAGATTAAAACAACACACCCTAAGGCCCCTAGAAATTGTCAGCAGAGAAATTATAAAGGATGTGGGTATTACATATGATCCTACATCCTATAAGAAGCACAATCTTTCACAGATTGAAATACAAGCTATACGCTCATGGGAGTCAAATCTCTTGAGGCTTCAATCCTTGGCCAGTTAGTCAGGGTCATAGCTGCATAAGAGATAGACAATATTTTTACATTTACTGTACTTGCATTTCCCTATATTATTCTGTAATCTTGGGCTGTGCCCAACCTCTTTTTCAGCAATGAAAGTTTTAATTTCTCAAAAAAAAAAGGATCCTTTTGTGAAAACCTACAAGAGAAAGAAAAAGAACAAAAGCATAGACAAGTCCCCCCAAAGGTTTTGGCCATGCTCAAACACCCTCCTGGATGGAGCATGGAAACAAAAACTCTGGGAGTTTGCAGAGATGAGAGATCAAAGAAAATAGAGGAGAAGATTCTATCGAGGTTAGGAGAAATGGAGAATATCTTTGAAACATGTACAGACCTATCCGCATTGGGCCAAAAGTGAACCGTCCCCCTCCTCTGAGGGAAGCCACCTCTTAATGGCTTTCCTAATATGGAATATCATGAGATTCAAGCCTTCAACTTCGACGAGTCTCATTCAAAAATTAAATAATTGGTGAGGAAAAACTCAAAGGAGGTATTTTCAGTCTTGGAAACTAGGATTAGACCATAAAGAATCCAAGATACCCAACAAATGTTCGAGGATGATTGGGATTCACAAAATAACTTCATCTCAGCATCTCTTCAGTCTTTCACTTCCATTTGGGTATTTTGGAGGAGGGATGTTTGGAATGCCGATGTATTAATTATCCACCCCCATTTGATACATCTTAAGATAAGGAACTCAGGGAGATTTTTTACAGTTTTGTATATTATGGGAAAAGGACCAAGGGAATATAGAAAAACTCTACATGATGTATATTTTTTGTGTATCCAACGTTGGATGTGGCTGAAAGGATCTAAGTTCCGATGAAGCAAGGGCTGGAAAACCGTAGACGGACTCCACTTATTTACCTTTCTACGATTGGAATCCATCAATCAGGAAATAAGAACCGAGAAAAAGGGAATAAGAGAGAAACGAGGGTAGAGAAACTTAGGGTACCTTGATTAGCAAAATAACATAATCTTTCGTCCGACCGTCGACTCATATTTATACTCTCATTGTGTGAGAGTGGAAAATTCACAATGAGAGTCAGGTCAACCCATTTAGAGGACCCAAGCTATGGCTTGAATCATCTAGAGCCAAAGGCTTGATAATGCACTACAGTGGGCTACATCACTATGGGGACATCATACAACAAATATGACTCATTTTCTCCACCCCATGGATAATTGAGGGTTATTTTAACGAAATCAGGTTTTTGAGAGAGGATCAATAGTGGGGTTTGCAACCACGGGGCGCTAGCTAAGTTTATTCAAGCCACAAATTTTGCATAACTCTTTGAGATACCCTCCATTGGGGGGGATTTTACATGGTCAAATAAATCCCCGGGCCCTAGATGATAGGAAGAACCCTAAAATCGAACTGAGAAAAGAAACAAAAACACACAGATTTACGTGGTTCAGCAATGTGCCTACGTCCATGGGATGTCTCCGCTATTCTTCTCTTCTTTTTGTCACAGCAGAATACAAGCATTACAGGATATTTATAATGGTGATTAGGGTTTCCGATTTCTGTTTGCAACTCCTAATCATCATTACAAGGCCCAAGACCCATTTAACATAGAATTAAATCTATTTAATTCTAATGGCTTATAAAGGCCTACAATTATAATTCTAATTACAATTAAACCAGCAACTCTAGTGGAGAAAACCGGATGCCTTCCTAAGAGTTTCCACACTTCTAATACTAACACTAGATTCATTCAGTCATTGACACCATCAGATCTTAGATCCTTGATCACCCACCTATCCACATCCAACAATTCACAATTGGATAATTACTTCATTTGTAAACACAATCTACACCAGAAGTACTGAAAGAAGTCATTAGGAATATCAACCTCTCCTTCAGACCGTAGTGTTACAAAAAAAGCCGTTGTCATCCACTGGAGATTGCTACTCTGTAATGTTGGGAAGCCAGTCTTCTGAGGTAGCGTGTCTAGTTATTATTTTCTAGATAACATTGCCATATAGAATAGTGTCGATGAGTTTATCCATCTCCATCTCCATGTATTTTATTTTTCTTATATCTTTTGTAATTCCGGGCACTGCCCTTCATTTCTAATGAAAATCTTTAATTTTATCAAAAAAATAAAAAGGTAAACAGATTTACAAAAAAGATGAGGTTACACTAGGTAGTAGATATGGAATTTGGACAGGCTTAAAAATAAGTCAGTGATTACTAGATAGTAGATATAAATGCTTGCTTTTAATATTAATGAAAAATCATTAATCCACTGTTGATTTAGACATTTAGTTGGCTGATGGTCACTGATGGTAGTTGTATCTTTCCCACTAATTTGGGTTGCAAATGGTGTAGGTGCAAATTAAGAGTGGGGTATACCGTACAGGCGTATACCACTCTTTACTATTGAGGGAGTGGATATTGTATATATTATTTGTTTTTTATTATTAATATAGAAATTTTACTCTTTGCTGAACAGATAATTTCCTTGAAGAGCATTGTCAGTATCTTTTGTTGGTTTACACTGATAGAGGAAAAGTCAATGCACAGCTCAATCTTTACCTTTTTGTGGAATTTTTCTTCGAAGGTGATATGTTCTCCAAGTTATGACACAGAGGTACATCGTCGTTTTTCCCTTCTAAATTCTAAAAAATGACATTTATTATTCCTATAGTTTTATCATTCAATTGTTTAATCTGCTATTTAACTTTGTAGACAGGATCTGAAATTTGCCTAGCTGCTTTTGAAGCTTTGGTGCCAGTATTTAGAGCATTTTCATTTGATTTTTCTTTGGTTTTTGATTTCATAAGAACTCACAATAAATTGTTATATCCAAATATGGAGGATGGATCATTACTGGACCCTTTACTTTTTAATTTTCTTAGAAGTATCAATGGACTTTTGATAAATGGAATACTTACACGCAGTCGACGTGCTATATTGATGAATTGGAAGGTATTGAATTGATTCTTGTTTTTTCCTTTTAGTAAAAATGTAAAATATCTTTCCAATATTTTGTTTTATACAGTGGCTTTGCATAGACTCTCTCGTTTCTATACCATATAATATGACTGCTCATGGAGGGCATGATCTCAAATCATTGGCTTTATTTTCGGATTCGTGTTTAAAAACCACTTTTTTTGACATTGTTGAGAGGTAAACCAATTTTTCTTAACTTCATTGAAATTTTGTTATTGTAATTATTGTTCACACTTTACAGTCAGTTATGTTTATTTTTTATGGATATTGTTTCCTTTATATTATTACATTCATGCTTCTGCAGTCTTGAAAATGCAAGTGAGTCTTCTGTTTTGCCCATGCTAAGATCAGTGAGGTTAATCTTAGGACTTTTTGACTCTCAATTGAATTCACAGGTATCCTTTCGATTTGTAATGCTTAAAATATAACAATCGTTGTTAATTAGTTTACTACATGACGAATCTTTTATAGTTTTCCTTTATAATTTTATTTAACAAAGCTAGATGCAGCATTTAAAAAATGATTGGATGTAGTATTCCCTTTTACAAAGAACCTAATCGTCATAATCTACATATAAATCAGTATCTGGGCACAAGTGATTGGCAGTTCGGCAACCTAATCCTGGATGCTTATTAAAGTTCTTGACCTCAGACGATGACAAGACGGAATCATAGGTAAAACTTTAGAAACAACGTAAGTCATTAACTTGGAAACCCACACCATTCTTGTCACAGTCTCACAAACATGGCCAACTTGGGTACCACTGTATTGTCTTGGCCAGCTGTGACACCGAGTTATCGAGTTTTCTAACCGTGACACCAAGTCGTCGACTTGTCCAACATGTGTACCAAGTCATTGACTTGGCCCAAATTCAAGTCTAATTGGTGTAGAAGCTTCTAGATGGGTTAATTACCATTTGAGGAAACTACCTATACGAGACGGTGTATTTTGGTGGAAAGGATCCTTTTTCCTTTTCTCATTCGTATTGCTTATATAACCATTTATATAATAGGATATTAATGTAGAGAAGCTCTACAAGGGAAGAAGTGCAATGCTGTCCAGCAAAGAACACTTCTAGTGTTGGATTCCACCAACGAAATACAAGGGAAGAGAGAAAAGCGAACAACACAAAGAGAGAGAGAAATGCAAGAAATGTCACGAAGAGAGAGAGAAAGTACCTTAGAATATCTGCTTCAAAAAAAAGTACCTTAGAATATTAAAATAAAACCTAACTCTCCTTTAAGGTGATCTACAAGGATAGGAGTAATGCCTACTTTTAGGAGATCTACAAGGCTTCACCCTCTATTGAAATCTACCAATCACACCTTTATTACTTTAATCCCTAAGAAACCCACAACAACTGACCTATCTGACTTTAGACCGATAGCTTGCGTTAACTTGATATACAAGCTAATAACTAAGATTATGGCAGATAGGATCTCTAAGGTCTCTGCTGAATAGATATCCCCTCACCAAACAACTTTCATAGCTGATAGGAACATCTCAGATAACACCCTACTAGCAGACTAGATGGTGCATGGATTTGGAAGGATAATGACCCCAAAAAGATGTTGCCTCAACATAGATCTTGAAAAGGCATTTGACTAAAGCATTGTGTAGCTATAGATATACTCAACTAGAATTCCAACAAAATGTACTACTCTAGTCTCTATAGCCTGACTAAAGCATTGTATAACCCATATGTGGAAAACTATCATAGCCAACAAAGATCTAATAGATATGTGTATCAACTGCCTGAGCAACTACATGATACTTCAAATAGCTTCCTCCAAGCACTCTGAAACACTAAGGCCCAAGGTTATCAATGTATCATATAAGATTTGAACTCTGGCATATGGTCCAAAATGCCTCCTAAATTCTCCATGTTTTTATAGAGAATCAAAGTTAAAATCCTTAACACCCTCACCAGGCTCCAAAGTTAGGGAATCTAACTACAAACTACCTGTCCCCTATGCGGGTTGGAGGAGTCAATGCAACATCTGTACTTTAACTAGCAATACTCCAGACACCTCCTACTAGATTCCACTAGTTGTCTCAACAATGCTATATAGGCACTCAGCTGAGGTCTCCATAAGTTGTAAGCAGAGAAATCATTAGGGATGTGAGCATCGTTTACCACTACCTATAAGAAGCTCAATCTACTCAGATTGAAATTCAAGCCATAAGTCTATGTGAGTCCAACCTCTTGATGCACCAATCCCTGGTTAGTTAGTCATTGTCACAACTATATAAGAGAGCGACAATGCTTTTACATGCTTTTTTACTTATATATTTATATCCTATGTATTTGTATTTCCCTACATATGTAATCTTGGGCTCTGTCCTACCCTACTTTCAGCAATGAAAACTTTAATTCATAAAAAAAAAGCTTTAAACAGAGCTATAAAAGGACAGAGGTGATAAATCTTTGTTCATCTCACATTTTCTTGTATTCTGAGTTTGAGCCTATCTAAATATCACTTGCATTTTAACTTTATAAAAAAATGGATATATAACTCTTAGTTTGTGTTCTTTTTTCTTTCCAGACTGTATATCAGTTAGTCCACTCTTCTTGGATTTTACATGTCAGCTGCAATAAACGTCGAGTTGCACCTATTGCGGCTCTTTTATCTTCTATCTTGCATCCCTCACTTTTTTGCGATCCAAGTATGCATCAAATAGATAGTGGTATGAAAGGCCCGCTAAAATGGGTCAGTAACAATTAATAAATTTTATCATCAGTGTGTTGAAAATATTATTGGTGATTTTTTTTGGAGAAATGGTAAATAATTGATGATTTTTGTGTTCTTGGAGGTTGAACTATGACCAAACTCTATTTTGTAAGTAGATGATTATGTTTCTCTTTTTTATAGTTCATCGAACAACTTATTAATGAGGGAACAAAAAGTCCACGCACCATTCGACTTGCAGCTTGTCATTTAACAGGATTGTGGTCTTTATATCCAGGAACAATTAAGTATTACATAAAAGAATTGAAACTGTTATCTCTGCATGGTTCTGGTAAGCCTTTCATTGTTTTTTTTAATCAAAATATTGCCATTTCCACAAATCTTTATTCTTGGGTCCTACTCTCACAAATCAGCCAAACCTCCAACTCACTCCTTTGGGTTCTATCCTCCGAAGAAAGGATGAGATGTGGCACATACCAGCATGTAGGGCCAATTGAATTTAGTCATGTTATCAACCTTTCACGCCTCCTTGAGCTCCCTTCTATAATTATATAGGAGAAGAATTTAGTTGGACAAATAAAGGTATAGGAACTATCAAAGATATGAAATGAATAAATGTTGCTAGAAGATTGGCAATGTAAACCGTGATTTGCATTAGCCACAGCCTATTGAATATATAGGCTGGGAAAAGTAAAAAAGTAGATCTCAACTACCTTGAGGTAGTGGATCAGTACAATATATAACAAAAATAAAGTGAAACAGTAAAGTAATTCTACTTTAACTAATTAGAGCAAATAATTGTATTTACTCTAATATTTACTTTAACATCCCCCCTCAAACTTGTGGAGCCTGATACACAAGTTTGGGCTTTAGATTTAAGAATAGGGCAAGTCTCAATGGCTTTGTCAGAATATCCGCCAACTGCTTGTCACCACTGATATGCAGAACTTGTAATGACTTGTTCTCTGTTCTTTCTTTTATAAAACTGAAATCAAGAGCAGTGTGCTTCATTTTTGTGTGACATATTGGATTTTGAGCAATAAACGTGGTGCTCAAGTTGTCACAAAAATTTTCATTGGAAGAGGAACTTCCACCCCAAGTTCTTGTAGTAATGATCTTACGGATTCCATGTGTTCAACTGCTGTACCCACTGCCCTGTATTCTGCCTCAGTGGTAGATCTGGAGACAGTGGTCTGTTTATTGGATGCCCAAGCCACCAGGGTACTTCCAATAAATATTAACAATCCAGTTTGACTTTTCCTATCACTTATATCCCCTGCCCAGTCAGAATCAGCATAAGCAGTGATGGAGAAGTCTGTTGTCCTTCCAAGAATAATACCAGTTGTTTGAGTACCTGAGAGGTATCTCATTAATTTCTTGACTGCAGTCCAGTGAACTTCTGTAGGAACAGCAAGAAATTGGGAGAGTTTATTGACAGCAAATTGTATGTCTGGTCTTGTGAGTGTGAGATATTGGAGAGATCCAATGATTCTCCTATACTCACCATGATCAGCAATTGGTGGACTGTCAATAAATAACTGTTTGAGATCACCCATGGGTGTAATTGAGGGTTTTAGATGATCAAAATTGCAGCTTCTCAGTAAATTGCACAAGTACTGTTGCTGGCACAGATGTAATCCTTCTTTTATAGGATTGACTTGAATTCCAAGAAAATATTTGAGATCACCTAGTTCTCTGAGTGTGAATTCTTTACTCATTTTCTGAATGATTTCTTGTACTCTGATGTTATCTGATCCTGTGATGACAATGTCATCAACATAAACAAATAGAAAAATCTTAATGTTTTGTTGAAGAAGGATGAACAGTGATGGATCAGAGGAGCATTCTTTGAAGGAGACAGAAACAAGAAAATCCTTCAATCTGGTGTACCACATCCTTGGAGACTGCTTGAGCCCATATAGGGCTTTTTGCAACAGGCACACATGATCTGGAAATTTATTATCAATATATCCAGGTGGTTGTGATACTACTATTCTTTCATTCAGCTTACCATGCAAAAATGCATTAGAGATGTCAATTTGTTTTAATGACCATCCATTAGATATAGCCATTGTTAAAACGATTCTGACTGAATTGGCTTTTATAACTGGACTGAATGTATGGGTATAATCAGATCCTTCTATCTGTCTCATTCCATTAGCCACTAGACGGGCTTTATACCTTTCAACAGTCCCATCATCTTTGGATTTGACCTTGAAAATCCATTTTGTGTTGATGATGTTATCTTCCATAGATCTGGGAATTAACTGCCATGTTTCATTCCTTACCAAAGCTTCATATTCCTCCTTCATGGCCTGCTGCCATTCAGTAATTTGGAGTGCATGCTTAGGTGATTTGGGAATTTGGATTTTACTTGCTTGTACAGATAAAACAAAACTTGGATTATATTTCAAAGGTTTGATAATGCCACTTGCTGCTCTGGTTCTTCTTGGGACCACCTCAATTTCCTCACCATCCTCATTTCCACTGTCAGTTGGAGTGGGAGACGGTGTATAAAGGGAGCCAGAGATTGGAGTATCCTAACTTGCTCTGGTGATGTGGGTGGTGTGAGAGGAGGTGTGGTGTCCTGAACTTGCTCTGTTGCATGAGAAGTTTCACCTGATGAAGTCTGATTTTGTAAATCACTGGCTTGAGATTCCCCTTCGACGTTCACCGGAGGTGAGTTGTCAGTGAGAGTGAAGGGAGACACATTATCTGATTCCAGATTTGGATTCCTGCCTGATATAATTTTTATATCAGCACTAGATGGACCACCTGATTCAGCTATAATTGAGCCTGAGCTGACTGATTTTGGAGCTGGTTCTTTTCCTTTGAGCATTTGATTGAGAGAACATTCTCCCCCCACAAATTTGACATCACGGGAGACATATAACTTATGATCCACAGGGTCATAGCAGAGATAACCATCTTGGTTCCTTGGATATCCAAGGAATACACAAGGTTTAGATTTTGGTGAAAGTTTATTTTCTCTTTGATTTCTGAGACAAGGAAAGCATCTTGATCCAAACACCTTGAGTTTGTCATAGTCTGGAATTTTGTTAGATAAAGCCTCTAATGGTGATATATTTCCAAGTGTGGTGGTTGGATTCAAATTATATATATGTGTTGCTGCCACTACTGCATAGGACCAGAATTGATCAGGGAGAGAACAAAAATCCAGCTTGGTGATTGCTGTATCTACTATGTGTCTATGACGTCTTTCCACACTCCCCATCTGTTGATGGCTATAAGGAACAGAAAATCTGTGAATAATACCCAATCCTTCAAGATGCCTTGAGAGTTTCTTAAATTCCAAAGCATTATCAGTTTATAATTGTTTAATTGGATGACCACACTGTAATTCCACCATTTTTCTGAAGTTATCAAACACCTCAGAAACTTGTGATTTATTGGACAAGAGATAGATCCAATTATGGTTGGTGTAAGCATCAACGAAATTAATAAAATATTTAAAGCCATCAATTGAAAGAGTGGGAGAGGGACCCCAAATATCAGCATAGATCAGTTCCAACGGATATGTGTACACAGAGGTAGAAGATTTATGAGGAAGAGCATGATCTTTCCCAATATGACATGTGCAATCTTCTACTTTGTTACAACTTGAACTAATCAGACCTCTCTTAATTAAAGATAATACAGATTTAAAATTAAGATGTCCTAGACGACAGTGGCACACCTCACTTGACACTTTTGATTTCTCCACCATAGAAACTTCAGGTGGGTGTTTTATTGAGAGTGACATTGGATAAAATCCATCCTCCTCTTGATCCACAGTGAGAACCTTCTTAGTTTCCCGATCCATGACCTTGGATTGCTGTTCATTAAATTCAATAGCCACATGATTATCTTTACAAATTTTTTTGATAGATATGAGGTTCCTGTTAGCATCTGGAACTACTAGAACATCATTAAGAATAAAATCAGATCCTTGACAAGAGAATTCTGCTCTTCCCAAGTGAGTAATCTCCATACCTTCACCATTGGTAGTCCTAATACATTCAGACCCTGTATATGGACGTATAGAGTGGAGATTTATACCTGATTGAGTCACACTAGAGTTTGCTGCCGAATCCTGATACCACCTAGCATTTCCCCCTGAACCAGATCTGATCATGTTGGCAGAAGGAGTTTTGCTGTCAGAGTACTGACCAGGACCATTGGGAGACAGTGTTCTGCGATGATCCGGAGGAAAACGGGAGAGATTAATCCTGTTGTAACAATTCTTCCCGATATGACCTTTCTTTGAACATATTTGACACCAAATATCCTTGTTCAGCCCTCCCGGAGCATTTTGGCGATAGAAACCAGGAGATTTTGCAGCCGCATTGACCTCGGGATGAAGAGAAGTAGCATCCTTCTTTAGTTCCAGGTCATGATCCAGAATTAATTGTTGAAATTCCAGGAACTTCATGTTGTGATCAAACCTCGTGGTGATAGAGGTTTTGAACGACTGGAATTCTGATCCAAGACCTCCCAACGTGATGAGAATCACTTGTGAATCCTTGAGAAGTTCTCCAGCACATGACAGTTGATCTCTCATCAACGTTATTTTCTTCAAGTATTCAATCATTGTTAGGTTTCCCATCTTGATTGTTTGAAGATTTTGCCGCAGGTGTAGGAGATGAGTCTCTGAACCTGATGCAAATAGAGATTGGAGCGTAGTCCAGACCTCTGCAGAAGTTTGAAGAGCAGCTACCTGCGGCATAATCGATGATGATAGCGAGGTGTAGATCCAGCTTCTGATAAGTGAATCCTGTTGATCTTCCAGGGAATCTGCCACGATAGTGACTTTCCCATCAACATAGCGAGTGAGATTGAATCCCTTCAGCATGGTGGCGAACTGAGCGAACCAGCTGAAGTAATTTGTATCGTCGAGAACGATACATTTTGGAGCCTTCATGTGCAACATTGTTGCTGGCGATTGTTGATTGCCGGTGGTTGCGGAAGCTGAAGATTGACTGGCCTCTGATACCATATCAAAGATATGAAATGAATAAATGTTGCTAGAAGATTGGCAATGTAAACCGTGATTTGCATTAGCCACAGCCTATTGAATATATAGGCTGGGAAAAGTAAAAAAGTAGATCTCAACTACCTTGAGGTAGTGGATCAGTACAATATATAACAGAAATAAAGTGAAACAGTAAAGTAATTCTACTTTAACTAATTAGAGCAAATAATTGTATTTACTCTAATATTTACTTTAACAGGAACAGTCTTCAAACAGTCCAGGCTTGACAAGGTATTTACCAATCAGAAATGGGCTAACATGTTGCCAGAGACTAGATTAGAGTTTTTAGTGCTATCAGTGACCACAAAGGTTTGACCATCATCCTCTCTCAAGCCTTTTAGATTCTTCAATTTATGACTAGAGGATCTAGAATTTGAAACTCAAGCTAGGATAATGAGCTGTTCAAACTTGTTCAAACTCCAACAGTATTGTGTATTTCAGCAACTTATATAGTACCTTGTTACCCCTGCATTAGTCCTCCTCCCATACCCATACCCATCACCTTCCCTGGGGTGCTCTCAGCCAATCAGCTCCCATGAATACGTGGCTGACCTAATTTATCTTACATGAGGAGGTTATAAATGCTCTCCATCCCAATTTACTTAAGACTTCTTTAGGAAATTCTGAATTGAACTAAAAGATATCATTATGGAGTATGTCTCACAATTCTTTAAAGGAATGCCATCTTGACTGGCCCATATCTCGTGTCAATTTGTTTTACAAGCTTCTCTCCCTTGGGGACTACTTTGGAATGCCATTGGGCCTGAATTTTTTTTTTGTGACAGAAATATGCGGCTACATTATGCGGCAAAAAATGGCCGCATAGTTTGCCAAGTGCCAACCGATTAGTACTATGCGGTATGCGTCCGCTTAGTGAAAACAATGGAAGTATGGGATACCAACCAAGGTTTTTTAGGCGACCATGCGGTCATGCGATGGCCATGACCGCATGGCCGCCTAGGCGGTCGCCTGAAAATAGGGTAAATTTTGCAAATTTACCCTAAACTTATATATATTTGCTAAAAAATATGGGTAAATTCAGAAACATTTAAAAAAATATATGCATAAATTTTAAAACCTGAAATTACTAATACAAAGTGATAGACCTATTAATCTAAAATTTAAAATTTAAATACATAGATTATAAGACTTCTATGAATTTATGGTTAGAAAGGTGCAAAAAACAAGAAAGAAAAGAGGTTAGGGTTTTTTAAAACCCTCAACCTCTTATTTAAATGACTTAAGTCATTTAAATGGGTGATTGGGCCTTATATTTAAATTTAAAAAAAAAAATAAAAAAAAATTAAAATAAAACAAACCTATTGGGTTAGGCGGGTCCGGGTCAGGTCTGACCCGGACCCGTCTAATCCGTTCCAGCGCATGAAGGCAAACGCCTACATGCGCTGGAACGCATGGTCGCCTATGCGACGCCTAGGCGATGCCTAGGCGTCGCATGAAAAACTATGATACCAACCTCCTAGTTATTATATAACTAGATTACATGGCTAATGAGAGAGAGTCAATGAGTTTTTTTCATTTATTTTTACTTCTATTTGTATTTTTAATTCTCTATGTAAACTTGGCACTGCCCTTCATTTTCAACTAAAAATTTAATTGCTTGAAAAAAACTTAGATGACAGTATTAGTAAGGTATCCAGCCAATTCATCTCACCCAACCAAAGAGCCTCCATAGAAGGTAGATTTATCTCAGATAACAGTACTCTTGCAGATGAGATGCTCTATGGGTTTGGTAGGAAAAGAACACCCAGAAGGTGCCACTTGAGTATTGATCTCAGAAAGACCTTTACTTTAGTTTGATGGGAGGTCATCATCTCCATCCTGGAGGAATATGACTTCTCTCCACTTTTCTGCAAAATAGTCTGGAATTGTATCTTTTCTGCCTCTTTCTCAGTCCTAGCTGAAGGAACCTTAATCCCTCCCTTCAAAAATCACATAGAAATCAGACAAGGAGACCCTCTCTTTTCCATCTTATTTGATATGGTAATAGATGTCCTAGGTTGATGGAGATGATGATACCTATCAAGTGAATGGATCTGTTTTTGTCACACACTTAATATATGTTGATAATGTCTTTGTGTTCACAAAAGTCAACCCCAAGTCCCTTAACTCAATTAAAACCATCTTAGAATCCTTCTCTATACATAGTCATTAGGAATTTAGGATAAGAGATCACAGAGGCCTTTCGGAAATTCGCCCACTTTTCTGTTTGTTGGGGACTGCAATAGAATGTCTTGGGCAGCCTCTCTTGGTACATCTGCGCAAAGAAGAAGAGGCTAAAGAACAACATCTTGAGACCTTCAGGAACTGTAGTCAAGGAAGTCATCAGGGACACCAGCTTGTCTTTCAAGCAGGTCTACAAAAAAATGCAATCAGGCAGAATTACATGTTAATTACTAGGAATAATGCTACAGAAAATAAGAGTCGATGGGCGTGTCCATCTTTCACTTATTTTCTTTTATTGTAATCTCTTGAGGCATCAGTTTTTGGTTAGCTAGTCATGGTCACAGCTGTGTAAGAAAGTGACAATGCCTTTATACTTTTGTATTTGCATTTCCCTACATATGTAACCTCGGACACTGCCCAAATCTAATTTTCAGAAACGAAAGTTTTAATATATCAAAAAACATCTTATTCCATTAGTTATTCATTTTTGCCCAACTTTCCCGAATTCCTTCTATTTTTGTGTAATGCAGTTGCTTTTGATGAGGATTTTGAAGCTGAGTTATCAGAAAATTTTGAGGCCAAAACTGAGGTCTTGATGCTAGCTCAAAATCCGTACTCAGAGTTTGCAGAGGTATTGAAATTCGTTTTTGTGTCTGATAAATAATTTAATGAATTCATTATTTTTTCATAGTATCATTTGACATAAAGATATGTTTGTATTCCATGTTACTTGTACCTAAAGGTCTTTGCTTCTTTGATACTCATATGCACTCAATCATCTCAACATCTCTATTTTTTTATGTTACTTGTACTTAAAGGCACGGTTCCTTGTTCCTTAGGAGCACTGCCCCCAACTGGTGAGAGACTGAAAGCCATGATCTCCATCTCAACATACTTACTAAAGTAAGAGAAGAATGGTTTCTTTCCCACCGAGTAAGCCGTGATATGCGAAAAAGAATAGTGTTCATTAGATTTAATATGAGAACTTACATTCCCTTATGTAGAGACAAGAGAGAGTCTGTTTATACTTTACAATTATGTAAACTTAATGGATGGAAACAATTATATCAGGAAACAGAATTTTAAGAGATTTTTTGTTTCCGATTAATATTATAATATAAATAAAACTGATATAGATTTATAAACTGATACTGATATATCTTAAAAGGATGTGAGCATTGCACGTGAAGCCACAACTTTTAAGAAGCACAATCACAAATTGAAATTCAAGCCATATGCTTATGGGAGTCTAATCTCTTAAGGCATCAGTCTTTGGCTAGTTGGTCATGGTCACAACTGTATAAGAGAGCGACAATGTTTTTACATTTCACTGTATTTGCATTTCCCTGTATTTTGTATTCTCGGGCACTGCCCAAATCCATTTTTAGAAATGAAAGTTTTAATTTGTCAAAAAAAAATCCCCTTCAAACTGGAGAATATGTGTCAATTATGCTTTTAGCTTGATATAGATTTTCGAAGTGCAGAGTGGTTTGGTGAGAATTTCTGTTGTTTGATCAACTGAGTGAACAAAAGGAGTAGTGATCTTTTTGCTCATTACTGCTTCTCTCACAAAGTAACAATCAACATCGATTGTTCAGGAGATATAGTAGAAACATGATTGTCACAATGCACAATCGTGCGAAAATTTGTACTATGCAAAAAATCCTTCAATAAGGTGAAGATCTATGCCATCTCAGAAGCTGTTTGTACCATGTTTCAGTAATCCACTTATGCACTATATCTTATCTAGAGACCACTTGTTGTTTCTTTCTTTTCTAAGTGGCTTCGATGTTGAATTGATTTTCAGTTTTCTCATCTTGGTATTCCAACTACTAATATTTTTTCAAAATGGTGAGTGCACAACTCAAAATTGCTTTTTACTGTTTGATTGTTTCTATTTTAGATCTTAGTTTAGGTAAAATATATTCTTTTCTCTAACTCTGGATCTTTTAGGCATTTATCAACACAGAGATGTATGCTCGTGTATCAGTGGCTATTTTATTCCATAAACTTTCCAAATTAAATTATGAAGTACAAGAAGGAGAATTAACTGCAGATATGATTGCCGCCTGTCACTCCGGAAGGATGTTTCTACTTGAGCTTCTTGATTCTGTGGTAATTTTTTATTATTATTTGTCAATAGAAATGAAACATGGGGTTCTCATATCAAAGTAAAAATTATGGGTTTTCAGGATTCAGAGTTCCTATCATTTTGAGTTATGCACTATATGATTAAAGTTGGTGGTCTCTGAATTCCCTTGGAATTCAAAAATCAAAACTTGCCTCCTCTCTGGCAAAAAACTTGTCGTGGGATCACCCATCTCCCTCTTCTTCTCTTGGGATATCACATTTGCACCCCGCTACCCATGAGGCAAGAGCCACCACCAATATACCAAGATAATAGTGTAATGACTAAGAGGTCCTCTAGGCCGAGGGCGAGACAATTGGAGCTTTCGAATGGAAATAACAACCTACTGGATAGCACCTTTGGGAGGTGAAGGTTCTTCCAAGCATTTGGGGTGATGGATTGTTTTCTTCGAGGGATAAGGATTCTCACGACTCCAAAAGAAGAGTATAAGAACTCTCACATAGGTTTTCTACCACTCCCTCAACCCAATTGCAGACAACTAAACTCTCTCGGAAGGCACTGAAATACTAGGATTGTGCTTAGAACATTTCTGAGCTCAGTAGCTTATCCCCTTGGTTCATGGTGGATGTGTAGGAATTAGGAAATAATGTGCTGTCTCACAGTGAGGGCAAGGGAGCCTTGATTTCCCTAACCTCTCAATCCTATGCCTCTTCTGTTGTTTCTTCCAGGTTGCTCTAACAATGAACGCAAGTGGAACATGTCCAAGATGGTAAGACCTAGTATTATACTAGCAAACTGGACATAAACACCCTACACATACCAACAGAGGAAAATTCTACATTAGAACCAATCAAACCACTAAGGAATTTCCTTTTGTTTTTTATTCACAAGGGGATGAATTCCACTTTCCATCTTGGTGACCTCAAGTGACTTTAATCATTTCCATCCTTACAGTTAAATACAGCTTGAAGTCCTCAAATTGCATAATTTTTACCAAGTTTGGTCATTGAAAAACAAGATGTTTAGTTGCCTACTGCATCTAAAAACAAATAGGAGAGAGAGCTGAGAAGAAGGAAAAGGAAATTCTTCATGGGACTAAATAGAAGTTTCTAACCATATACAAGAAAATGCAGAATTGGGGCAGGAAGATGAAACAATCATGAATCGTCCACTTTTATTTCATGTTTTCAACTGCCCATTATCTGGAAAAGTTTAACTGCCCTTAACCCTGCAATCTGGAGAATTCAGAACCTTCCTATTCCAGCATTATTTATGGGATATATCAGACTTTAGGATATTGTAAAAGTGGTAGAGAAATTCATAAACAGGGCTGCATGTCGGGGTGTCCATCAATCCAAATTCTTACTTTCCGCATCTGGAATGAAAGAAAAGTATTTAGACCTCTAGAAACAGTCAGCAGGGAAGTTTTAAAGGTTGCAAACATATACTATAATACTTCATCTTACAAAATAATCAATCAGTCAAATAATGATTGAAAAATATGCTACAAACTGAAACTTCTAGGAGTCTAACATCTTGAGGCAATAGTCCATGATTACTTAATGTATAGGATCTAATTGTATAAAAGAGGGACATTGAATCATCTTATTTTCCTTATCAGTGTAACTTAGACCATGACCCCCTTTCATATTTAATGAAATATATTTTTTTGCCAACGGGAAAATTTTCATTTTTCATATAATAGAGAAATTGATACAAGTAGTTTATCACTTTATAGTTAATGTTATACTTTTTTTGAGAAAATATACATGTTGTCATGTCATACATATTACTACTATTTTCCGAGGTGATACTGAGGTTGTCATGCCAAGGGATAAGTGATAAAGCCTTCCTATAACTCAGCTTAGTTTTAAATTTACCAGGGTTGAACATCACTCTGGCATCACTTTGAATCTTTTCCCTGATAATGGGCCAATGATTATTCTTCCCAACATGTATCTTGTTACATCTTTGTTTCCAAATACGCCATGCTAGTGGATTGCCCAACATGTATTATGTGTTGTAAACACATATTCATTAAGTCAAAATATTCCTAGGAAATTGTGAATATTTGCTGGGAGCCTGAGATCATTGGTGATACTGTATCCGAGACTTGATCACGACACCAGAGATAGTTCAGAATGGATGGTGAATACCTGTATAGGCAATGGGAGACCCTAGTCGACTTTATGAGGAAGTCGACCCCTGCAGGTCGTCTTGGGCGAAAGTCGACCCCAGGGAAGTCGAGCTCATAAAGTCGACCTGGGCTAGATCTGGGCAGTTAGGCGGTTATGACCCTAATGACCAGATTACCCTCATAAGGACCCTATAAATAGAGGTCACTCCCATTCATTCGGCTAGTTTTGATTCGAGTGAGAGAGAACCCCTTCCAGAGTAAGCCTGAGCGACTGAGGTGTTCGAGCTGTTTCCGACGAAGTTCCTAGCCCAACGCTTGTTCGAAGTATCGTCCGAGCACTGATCGGGATCCACCCTTATCAATCATGTTTCCCATTCTCTCAACAGAATTGCTTCATGTGTGTTTCAAATACGAACACCCAAAAAACAAGTGCTCCTGATTTTCCACTGTGTTGTTACAAAGGATGCACATTTTGTCAATACTAGAGTCTCTTTCATTTATATGGACTTTAGTTGGTAGCTTGTTCCACCTAATTCTACGTCCACACAAAGAGAATTTATTCATTCCATGAGCCCATAAACCATCTGCATATCTATCAGAAAGACTTCTGTCTCTGATTTTTTCCCAAGCTGAAGCAAAAGATGGTTTGAGATCCCTTCACTGTCAAACTGAATTATGATCTAGCTTACTGCATTGATAGATAGATACTTTGCAATCCACAAGTTCCTTCCAGATATGTGAATCCTCAGAGTGTCTTTGAACCATGTCCCAACTCGAAATTGCCAAATATCTCTTCTTCATCCATTTTGATCAAATGGATTCATCTTTTGTTATTATTCTCCAAAATCTTCAAACTTTGGATGCTTCACAACAGTCCTCAATATATCTTAGCCCGATCCCATCCTCAGTGAGTGGCCTAGCACATTGGTGCTAAGAAATCTGGTTTGAGGAAATATTTAACTTCATCAAAAAAAATTATGGGTTTTCATATAATTTTAGGTTTTTTGCAAATGTAATTCGTCAAACTGCATAATACGTTCCTATGTTAATGTCTGAATTATAATTTAAAAATCTCCAAAGCACAAAGTGTTTTCAACTAGAATTTATTGTAATTTGTAATTTATAATTATTTAATCCTTGGGTATCTGGATTTTATTTGTTTTACTCTTCAGGTTAATGACACAGACCTTGCAAAGGAGCTATACAAGAAATACAGTGCTGTACGTATTTAGGCTTACATTCCCACAGACAAATATTTATTTTATTTTAATTATACGAAGATTATTAAATTGTGGACGGAAAGAAATAAAAAATATAGACAGTACGTTAGTAGGCCTCCTGAGGTAGTCCTTAAAAAAATCATTAAAGACATCAGTCTCTCCTTTGATTCAGAGTATTACAAGAAGAGCTGTTGTCACCATTTGAAGACATCTATGATGGAAGTATGAGAGACCAACCTTCTGAGGCAACGTATCTAGTTACTGTATAACTAGACTACATAGCTAATGGGAGAGAGAGTCAATGAGCTTCTTGCTCATTTCTTTTCACTTCTGTTTCTATTTCTATACTCTATTTTTGTAAACTAGGCATTAGCCTTATTAAATTTAATTGTTTAAAAAAAAAAGATTATTAAATTATGCTGTCTTTGAAAAATAACATTTGCCAACTTGTTTAGGTTCATAGACGAAAGGTTCGAGCTTGGCAGATGTTATGCGTACTCTCTCACTATGTAGATGATAATATATTAGAAAAAGTCACATCTATGTTACATATATGCTTATATGTAAGAAAAACTATATTCTGATTTTGCTTGTGTGAAGTAATTCTTTTCATCCTTGGCTTTTTTATACCAAAAATCTAAAACTAAGCCCTGGCACTTTTGTTTTTTTTTGCAGAGAGGCAATATGCCTTCTGTTCGTCAATATATAGAAATATTTTGCATCCAAACATACTTGAAGTTTCCCACATTGGTATGATATTTCTTATTCTTTCTATGTGACTATATGGCATATATTTATTATTATTTTGAGAAAATATAAAGATCTGGTTTATGTTTTAATCCCTCTGGTACTAAGTAGATTCTTAGAGGAATATTATATATGAATCGTTAGAATTTAAGGTACCACAGTGAGTTGGCTGTAATTATTTGTGGTGATGGGCTTAGAAGGATTTGGAAGGATAAGGACACCTAGAAGATATTATCTCAGTATGGATCTTAAAAAGTCATTTGATACAGTCAAATACCAGGCTATCACCTCTACCCTAGAGGCCATGGGTTTCGACCCTTTTTTGTGCAAATTGGTGCACAATTGCATTTCCACTGCATCCTTCTTAGTGCTAGGCGAGGGCTGCCCCATCCCTCCCTTTACTAACCATAGAGGCATCAGACAAGGAGATCCTTTTCCCCCATCCTCTTTGATATGGTAATGGACAATCTCGGTAGACTAATAGAAAATGAGATCAAAGACAAAAGGATAGACACATACATAGTTAATGGGGTTGTCTCCATCTCCCATCTCATGTATGTTGATGATGTCTTGATTTTCTCTAACGCTAACACCAAATCTCTTAGGTCTATCAAAAAGATTTTTAATACCTTTTCCAAGTTCTCCGGACTTGTGGTTAATCAAGAGAAAAGTTGAGCAACCTATTCAAAAGTATATGCTAATTAATGATCAAGAGTTGCATAATATCCTTAACTTCCCAACCAAACCACTTCCTATTAGCTACCTAGGCCTTCTAATAACAGGTAAAAAGAAAACACATGTTGTATGTTGGAAGTTAATAGACCTAATCGAAAAAACCTTAGCTAGGTGGAAAGGGAGATACCTCTCCTATGCGGGTAGAACTCAATCAGTCAACTGGGTATTGCTTGGAAAATTCCAATATTGGGCTAATGGAACAACTCTACCATGTACAATTATAAAAAAGATCCAAAGTCTGGCTCATAACTTTATATGGGATGAAAGAAGATGCAATAGTTGGGAAAAGATGGCTCTCCCAAAGAAGGAAGGTGGGATTGGGGTTAAAAACTTCTTTGCCACTAATGCAACAACTCTGGTGAAAAGAGGAGAAAAAATATGGAGTCCAAACACCTTTATCCTAGTAGACTGGGTCAAAATTAGATATATAAAAGGTAGAGTGCTAGAGGAAATTGAGATTAGATCCACCTTAGATTCCCATATATGGAAAACAATCATAGCCAACAGAGATTTAATAGATAAGTGCATCAATTGCCTGAGCAACTATAGGACTCTTAAAATGAGGTATCTCAGGGTTATGACCACGCGATCTGCTTGGGAGTGAAGCCCACGCGATCGAGTCTGCTCGCATCTGCTTGCGATCGTGTCAGACGATCCTCGCGTTCCGGAAAGATCACAGTCTACTGCTCGCGAGGGCTTTTGCAGGAGGGTCAACGCGCGTTCCGGAAAACTGCTCGTGAGGTTTTTTTGCAGGAGGGCCTGGTCGTGAGGGTTTTTGCGGGAGGGTCAGCTCGCGTTCTGGAGGGCCTTCCTGTCTGCCATTTTTTCATCATACGATGTGGAACTGATCTTTATCATCGCGTTCTTGTCTGCCATTTTTCCTGTCTGCCATTTTTTCATCGCGATTGGGAGGCTTCACAGTACAGTGACAAGGTTTAGGAGGGAGTTGTTAGGGAGCCACCACAGATTTCTCCGACGAGGCTCATCTGGCCGGAGAAGCACCTCACAGTCTCTTTGCTCCTGGCCAATGCAGAACACCAGGAATTGATTGCATAGGAACAAAAAATTTTAATTACTCGATCATCCGATGAATGGTTTTTCCCGGAGAAAGATGCTATAGAGCACACCAAAAGAATGATAAGAGGCCTCCTGAGGCAGTCCTTAAGGAGGTCATTAAAGACATCAATCTCTCATTTGATTCAGTGTATTACAAGAAAAACTGTTCACACCCTTTGGAGACATCTATGATGGAAGTATGGGAGACCAACCTCCTGAGGGTATCTAGTTACTGTATAACTAGACTACATAGCTAATGGGAGAGTGTCAATGGGCTTTTGTTCATTTCTTGTACCTTTTTTATTTTTATACTCTTTTTATTTGTAAATTGGGCATTGCCCTTATTTTTTTAAATAAAAATTTTAATTGCTTAAAAAAAAAGGCCACCTAGGAAATTAACATCCCGCAGGACCCAGAATATTCAGACTCAATCTGGATTTTATGGAAAAAAGACCAATGGAAGGTGGCACCAATCCTGTTGGATAGGTAGATTAGCAGATACTTCATGCTAAGGTATACAACGAAGGAGGATTGGTGTTTTTTATCTCAGTAGTTTATGCAAGCAACACAAGGGAAGGTAGGAGACCTCTGTAGGACGTAATTAAGGTCATCCAACCTAATATCAACTCCTACCCATGGCTAGTGTTGGGTGATTTCAATGAAATAAGAACTTCAGAGGAAAGGAGAGGACTTGGGGTGGGAGTTTATACTCATGGAGGGCCTATTGAATTCATTGAAGCTACCGACCTAGCAGAGTTGATCGAGGTCCTCTCAATAGGGGGAATTCACATGGAATAATAAGCAGGTAGGGGATAGGTTTGTACAATCCAGACTGGACAGAGCATTCTCGAATAAAAAATGGATTACACTCTTCCCAGAGATAAGGGTAGAGTTTTGGAATGACTCTTATAGTGACCATGCCACAATGCTCATCTCAATTGCACAAATGGCACAGAAACCAAAGCCTTTCAGATTGTTCGATTCATGGTTGAAGGAGCAAGAGTTCCTCGACCTAGCCAGGAGAGGAATAGCAAAGCTGATCTGCGGCAATGGGCTATATTGCCTACAACAAAAATTAAAAGAAGTCAAAATGTCAAATTACTCGCAAAGTATTGGGCGACGGCCAAGGGTAGTGATGCAAAACAGATCACAACCACTAGGGAGGATCTCGATTCCCTAATGAAGCAACTAAACACACCAACCCAATAGCCCCTTCTATCCAAGAAAAGGTCAAAAGAAAGCAGGAGGAGTTAGTCAATAAACTCAAAACTGAGGAGGCTAACCACAAACAGAGGAGCAAGGTCAGCTGGCTTAGATTAGGTGACAAACACCAAGTTCTTTAGTCTTGCTACAACGTTAAGGAAGGCAAAAAACTCAACGCTTAAATTAATAAATGGAGAGGGTAGGGTAGTCATCTCAAGGGCCCAATTGGAAAAAAGGAGTATGGATTACTTCAAGGATATTTACAAGTGTTCTCCCTTCCCAGATATCTCAACACCCGTTATTTTTCCTAGGATTGTATCTCAAGATATGAACACATGGTTGACTCAACAACCCACAGAAGAGGAAGTTAAATCCACGTTGTTCGTATTTCAAATGGGGAAATCTCCAGGACCTGATGGTTTCACAGTGGGCTTCTTCAAAGCTCTCTGGCCGGAACTAAAACAAACAATCCTAACTTTTGTCAAACAGTTCTTCAACGGCAAACCCATATTGAAGTCGGTCAATCACACATTTATCACACTAATCCCCAAAAAACCCACAGCTACTGAACTATCGGACTTTCGGCCAATCTCTTGTGTCAACTTAATTTACAAACATTTCACCAAAATTTTGGCTGACAGAATCTCCAAGGTCTCCTTCGAGTTAATATCCCCTCACAAAACAACTTTTATAGCAGGAAGAAACATCTCAGATAACATAATATTGGCAAATGAGATGGTACATGGATTCGGGAGAATTAGAACCTCCAAAAGATGTTGTCTAAGTATTGACCTCGATCAAGAAGGCTTTTGATACAGTGAAATGGTAAGCAATCACACACACCCTTGACGCAATGGGATTCAACCCTCTGTTGTGCAGATTGGTACACAACTGTATATCCACAGCCTCCTTCTCGACAAGGTTTCAGATGCGCGATGCGCTACCACCTGAAGCACTTGAGCATATGCGCTAATGGCATTTTCGTAAATATATATAAAACTAAAGGAAATTCATATATTTTTTTATATAACTAAATCAATTAAATTTTTTAGTTAAAAATATATTGGATAGAAAAATTATTATAATACATATATTTATTAATTGTTATAACACCCTATAATTCATTGTAACACCAAGGTTTAAAAACAGGTTAACCAATGGTTAACCGGTAGGGGTATTTTCGTAATAATATAGCTCTTTAAATGACTAAGGTTTCTTTAAACTTATAAAAGAGAGGTTTTTATAAAAAGAAAATAATAAATAACCCAAGAGGCTTTTAAAAAATAATAACCCAATGGACTGGGTCTTCTTAAATACATCTATAACATCAAAAATACTTTATAAGAATAATTTATTTAACTACATTTTTTTAGTCTCACATCGATAGAATTTAAAAAACACAGAAAAGATTAGTCTATAAATAAAGATTTATTTTGTATAAAACAAATATGAAGTCTTAAGAGTGGGAAGAGCTTATATTAAAACTAATATAGCTCTTTCTATGGACCATTTTATAAGGTCTTAAAATAAATTTTTTTTTGGCCTTTTTTTAAAGTTATTTAAATAACTTAAAACAGGCCTGGATCCGACGCATATGCGCACGCACCCGGAACCTTGCTTCTCGGTACTAGTTGAGGGATCCCTCACTCTCCCCTTCACCAATTTTAGAGGAATCAGGCAGGGAGACCCATTGTCTCTTATCTTATTCGACCTGGTAATGGACAACCTTAGCAGACTAATAGAGAAAGAGATCAAGGATAAGAGGATGGATACTTATATCGTGAATGGAGCGGTTTCCATTTCACATCTCATCTACGCAGATGATGTGCTGATCTTCTCAAAGACAAATCCCAATCTGATGTAGTACATCCTAATCGGGTTAATCCCAATTGTGCCCTTGCTGTGGCAAGGAGAACAATTACTCTTAATTAAAGCCTTGGGCTCATCTCACCAGGTTCCCTTCCACCTGTTGAGATGCTATTATAAATAAAGCTAAGGAAGGGAAATAAAGGGTCATATATTTTCTGATTTTAAAGGTACTTTTACTCTCTCTCTCTTCTCTTTTTTCTTCTCGTTTTCTCTTCATCTTCTACTGTTTTATCTGCTGGTGGAATCCAGATCTGTGATCGATTAATCTCCGGTGGAATCCAGGAATTAATTCATCATCACAACAGCCGATCCTTACAGATCGACTATATCAGGTGGTATCAGAACAGGTTTTCGGAACAGTGTTTTCGGGGCTATTGTTCATCGCGGAACAGTAAAAAAAAAATCAAGGCTGACGCTCCTAGAAATGTCGGACGTTGTCCAAGGTTCTGGGTGCGCGCGCATATGCGATGATGCGCCCCCAGAGGGAGATGCGCCAGGCGCATCTCCCTTAGCCGGATCCGGGTAAAATCCGACCCGGATCCAGGCCTGTTTTAAGTTATTTAAATAACTTAAAACATTGTTTTGTTTTTATTTTAAAAAAAAGGCCAATTTTTTTTTATTTTAAGACTTTATAAATTTTTAGCATAAAAATTTATACATTGGTTCATGAAAAGAGCTATATTATTTTTAATATAAGCTCCTCCCACTCTTTAGACTTCATATTTGTTTTAGACAAAATGAATCTTTTATATAGACCAACCTTCTTTGTGTTTTTTGAATTCTATCGATGTGGGACTAAAAAAGTGTGGTTAAATAAATTATTATTATAGAGTATTTTTTATGTTGTAGATGTATTAAAGAAGGCCCAGCCCATTACGTTATTATTTTTTAAAAGCCTCTTGGGTTATTTATTATTTTCTTTTTATAAAAGCCTCTCTTTTATAAGTTTAAAGAAACCCTAGCTATTTATAGAGCTATATTATTACGAAAATACCCCTAAATGGTTAACCGGTTTTTAAACCTTGGTGTTACAATGAATTATAGGGTGTTATAATAGTTAATAAATATATGTATTATAATAATTTTTCTATCCAATATATTTTTAACTAAAAAACTTAATTAATATAATTTAGATATATAAAAAAATATTAATTTTCTATAGTTTTATAAATATTTACGAAAATGACACTGGCGCATCTGAGCGCATATGCTCAGATGCTTCAGGTGGCGGCGCATCCGGAACCTTGACGTTGTCACTAGAAAAGATCTGGATGATCTTAGAAAATCTCTTTCAGAATTAACAACAGTGGTGGAAACACTCTCACAAACAGTGAGAAGAGTGGTGATAGATCCATAGTTTAAAAAGCGACGCTTAAAGCGTCGCTTTTTTAGCTTTAAGCGGAAAAGCGCTCCTGGAGGAGTGCTTTCCCAATCGCTTTTTTTGGGCGGGTTATCGGGTCGTGTCGGGTTGGGTTATTGGGTTGGGGCAACCCATTACCCATGTGAAATAACTTAAACTATTTTAATTTCCCTTCCTACCCCTCCAATTTCTATCTAACTATATAAACTCAATACCCTTCTAATAAAACCCTAATTTCCTTTATCACTCTAATGAAATGGAAGAAATTTTTAGAGATAATATAGATATTGGTGCTCGTCTAGATGATTAGGTTATATGACTTGTAAATGTTTTTCAAATAATTTGGATGATGTCTTGAATAATTACAGGTTTATATATATTTTATATTTTATGATTTTATCATATATTTACAGGTTTAAGAAATATATATATAAACAGGGGGTATATATGCAATTTAAAAAAAAACATTTATTTACAATAATGCCATTATCGCTTTTTCAGCTTTAAGCGCGCTAAAGCGCTCAAAGCTGAAAAAGCGGAACCTGAAAAAGCTGACCGCTTTTCCGCTTTTTGAACTATGGATAGATCAACCACAACATTCCACAAATCGGTCAAGTACCAGTCGCAATCCACGTCACCTGCAAGTATCATCATCGTCTGAGTCAGATGAGTGGGATCCTCCACCTCACAAAATGCACGAGGAAGAAGGACAGGGAATCCATTACCAGCACCGCGATGGTAATAATCGTCAAATTTTTTTGACAATTATCGGCAAGAGGAGCACAATGTCCATAGAGCTCCAAGACCATTTGAAAATGAGTATGGAAAATACAGATTGAGGATGGAAATACTTCTGTTTAATGGGATCATGAGAATAGAAGAAGTGCTAGATTGGCTTACGGATATTGAAAGATTTTTTGAAGTCATGGAAATACCGGAAAACAAAAAAATCAAGCTGGTTAGTGTGAGGTTAAAGGCTGCAGCATCAGCATGGTGGGAGCAGACAATTACTTCTCGAGCTAGACAGCAAAAGAGAGCAATCAAGAGCTGGCCAAAAGTGAAGAAATAAATCGCAATCGATTTCTTCCTAAGGATTATCAGAGGGTCCTCTTCACACAATATCAGAACTGCCGTCAAGGTGTGAGAACAGTAGAGGATTACACAATGGAATTCCACAGATTAGCATCAAGAAATGTCTTAGAAGAATCGGAGGACCAGATGATAGCTCGTTTTGTTGGAGGTCTGAAAATGTGGATACAAGAGAAGATACTATTACACACAATATCCGACCTAGCAGATGCAATTAACATGGCTGAGAGAATTGAGAAATCAGCAGTCTCTTCTTCTAGGTATGCAACTTATAATTCAACATCTAGCAAGGGAGGTGAACCATCGGTTGGATCTGGTCCCTCTTACAAGGAGCCCAGAAACAAAGCACCCTTGTTAGAAACTCCTCTTAATAAACCAGATGTTCCATTGGATCCATATGGCAGACCTAGTTTGATCAAGTGCTACAAGTGCCAAGCTATGGGTCACAAGGCAAATGTGTGCCCACTTAAAAGAGTACATGTCTGTGATAGATGTGATGAAGAAACTGAAGTACCTATTGATCCAGAAAATGGGTATGAAGAGGAGGAACTAGAACCAGATGAGGGGAAAAGGCTGGTGTGTGTATTACACAGAGTGTACCTCAACCCAAAAATTACAGAGGGATCTCAGAGGTATAATCTTTTTAAAACCAGAGGTACAGTAAAAGGGAAAACAGTGGATATTATAATAGACAATGGGAGCACAGATAACTTAATTTCAGCTAAGGCAGTTGCTGCCTTGAAGTTACACTTGGAGGTTCACCCACATCCTTATCAACTTGGATGGATTAAGTTGAGAGAGGCAGCTAAGGTAACCCAAACTTGTTCAGTTCCAGTGTCTATTGGGAAGTCTTATTCTGAGAGCATCAAATGTGATGTGGTCGACATGGATGCCACACACATAATTTTAGGCAGACCATGGCAGTATGATAAAGAAGCAATTTATAGAGGAAAACAAAACCAATATATTATTCAGGTGAGGGAGAGAAGAATTACTTTAATCCCACTGCCTTCTGAAACATACTCTAAACAAAGAGAGGCTAATTTTCTTCTACAAAACAGGTCAGCATTTACTGAATCAGTTAATCAAGTGGGAGGAGGTTTAGCAGTAGTTCTGCATTGTCAAGGAGTTGTCCAAAGTCAGAAAATTCCAGAAAAAGTGAAAAAAAATGCTAACAGAATTTTCTGTGTACAAGTGATGAATTATCTACTAGATTGCCACCAGAAAGAGATGTTTAACACCAAATTGATCTAGTTCCTGGCTCAGCATTACCAAACCTTCCACATTACAGACTCAGCCCTAGAGAGTCAATTATTCTGCATGAACAAGTAGAGGAGTTATTAAAATCTGGACTTATAAAAATGAGTAAAAGTCCATGTGCAGCGCCTGCACTTCTAGTCCCCAAAAAAAATGGAGAATATAGAATGTGTGTGGACAGTAGAGCAATAAACAGAATTACAATCAAGTACAGGTTCCCAATTCCAAGGATAGATGACCTTCTGGATGATTTAGCAGGGTCCACAATATTTTCTAAACTTGATTTGAAGAGTGGGTATCATCAAATCCGTATAAGAGCTGGAGATGAGTGGAAAACAGCATTCAAAACAAAGCATGGTTTGTTTGAATGGCTAGTGATGCCTTTTGGGTTATCTAATGCCCCAAGTACCTTTACGAGGTTAATGACTCAGGTACTTCAACCTTTCTTTGGAAAATGTGTAGTAGTCTACTTTGATGACATACTCATTTATAGTAAAAATCAGTCCAAACATCTTCAACATTTAAGACTGGTTTTAGAAGCATTGCAGAAACAAAAGTTAAAGTTGAATTAAAAAAAATGTATATTCATGGTGGAACAAGTACTGTTTTTGGGATTTGTAGTAGGAAAGGATGGAGTCAAAATGGACCCAGAGAAAACAAGTGCTTTGGAGAAGTGCCCCCCCCCCTTCAAACATCACAGAAACAAGAAGTTTTATAGGTTTAGCTTCTTTTTACAGAAAATTCATAAAAAACTTTGGAGCTGTGACTGCACCTATAACAGATTTCCTCAAAAAAGGAGCATTTCAATGGACTGATGAAGCACAAAACAGTTTTGAAAAATTAAAAGAAAAGTTGAAAACAACACCTGTGCTAGCACTGCCTAATTTTGAGGTACTATTTGAAATTGAGTGTGATGCCTGCATCAGTGGAGTAGGAGCTGTTTTATTACAAGTAGGTCACCCAGTGGCCTATTTCAGTGAGAAATTAGCTGAAGGAGGAAATGGACAACTTATAAACAAGAGTTATATGCTGTGGTGAAAGCATGTCAGCATTGGGAGCACTACTTCATAGAGAATTCATACTCCACACAGATCACTTAGCTCTCAGACAAATCAACAACCCGACAAACTCAAATAGAATGCATGCCAGGTAGTTTGCTTACTTACAAAGGTTTGTCTTTTCTATTCAACATAGAGCAGGAGAGAGAAACAAGGTGGCTGATGCCTTGAGTAGGAGGAACTCCTTGTTAACAATTCTGCATACATCAGTACCAGCTTTTGGGGAACTTAAAGAGTTGTACAGAACAAATGAGGATTTTTCTGAGCAGTAGAAAGCTTATTCAACAAGTGCTGATATGACCAGATTTAAATTACAACAGGGATTTTTATTCTTTGATCATAGACTGTGCATTCCCAGAGGATTCGTGAGATTACAGATAATGCAGGAAATTCACAGAAGTGGGCTAAGTGGACACTTTGGCAGAGACAAAATCATTTTGCAAGTTGAATCAAGATACTATTGGTCACAACTAAAAAAAGATGTGACAAAGTTTGTACAGAGATGCCAAATTTGTCAAGAGGTTAAAGGAAATTCTCAAAATACAGGACTTTATTTACCATTGCCAGTCCCTTCTTCTCCTTGGACTGATGTGTCTGTGGAGTTTGTAACTAGCCTGCCAAGAACTCAGAAAGGCATGGATTTTATCTTAGTTGTAGTAGATAGATTTTCTAAAATGGCATATTTCTTACCTTGCAAACGCACTAATGATGCTAGCCAAGTTGCTAGTCTATTTTTCAGCGAGATAGTAAGACTCCATGGAATCCCAAAATCAATCACTTCAGATAGGGATACAAAATTCTTGTCTCATTTCTGAAAGGAATTGTGGAAAAGACTAGACACTTCTCTAAAATTTAGCACAACCTGTCATCCGCAGACTGATGGACAGACTGAAGTAGTCAATCGTTCTTTGGGGAATTTATTAAGGCTACTAGCTGGTTCACACCCCAAACAGTGGGATAAAAGCCTAGCTCAGGCAGAATTTGCTTTCAACTCTATGCCCAATAGATCTACAAAAGCAGCCCCATTTTTTACAGTGTATGGAAAGCTACCTCAACAGCTAGTAGACATGAGGGAATACAACAATTCAGTTCCCAAGGTGGGAGAAATGTTACAGAGTCTGAAAGATATTCATGAATGGGTTCATAAAAATATTAGAGAGGCAAATGCCAAGTACAAACAACATGCTGATAAATCTAAAAGAGAACTTAATCTGAGTGAAGGAGAATTTGTAATGGTGCATCTAAAAAAAGGTCGTTTCCCTGCTGGAAGTTACTCCAAGCTGAAGAATAGAAATTTTGGGCCATGTCAGATTTTGAAAAAAATAAATGAAAATGCATATATAGTGGATCTTCCAGAGGAGTTTAATATGTCATCTACTTTCAATATTTCTGACCTCAGGAAGTACTATCCACCAGATTCAGAGCAAGTTGAACATTTGAGGACAAATGTTGCTAAAGAGAGGTCACCTGATGTAGTACATCCTAATCGGGTTAATCCCAATTGTGCCCTTGCTGCGGCAAGGAGCACAATTACTCTTAATTAAAAGCCTTGGGCTCATCTCACCAGGTTCCCTTCCACCTGTTGAGATGCTATTATAAATAAAGCTAAGGCGGGAAAATAAAGGGTCATATATTTTCTGATTTTTAAGGTACTTTTACTCTCTCTCTCTTCTCTTTTTTCTTCTCGTTTTCTCTTCATCTTCTACTGTTTTATCTGCTGGTGGAATCCAGATCTGTGATCGATTAATCTCCGGTGGAATCTAGGAATTAATTCATCATCACAACCCATAGTCGATCCTTACATATCAGCTCTAAAAACAATCAAGAAAATTCTAGAGACTTTTTCCAAATTCTCAGGTCTCGAGATTAATTAGGAGAAGAACTCAGCAACCTACTCAAAAATATGTATGAATGACCATTCTCTACATAACATCCTCAACTTCCTAACTAAATCCATCCCTATCAGCTATCTTGGTCTCCCCATAACGGGAAAAAAGAAAACCCAAGCGACATGTTGGAAGTTGATAAACCCAATAGAAAAAATGCTAGCCAGATGAAAGGGGAGATGTTTGTCTTACGCAGGCAGAACTCAATTAGTGAATTGGGTCTTACATGATAAGTTTCAATACTGGGCAAACGGAATCACACTGCCATGCACAATTATTAAAAAGGTACAGAGCCTAGCCTATAACTTCATCTGGGACGGGAGAAGATGTAGCTGGGAAAAAATAACACTCCCAAAGAGCGAAGGTGGAATAGGGGTCAGGGATTTCTTTGCAACTAATGTTGCAGCATTGGTCAAAAGAGCAAAGAGGATGTGGAGTCCTAATAACCCCATCCTAGCAGACTGGATAAAAATTAGGTACATCAAAGGATTCAAAGGAAAAAATATTGGGGAAATAGAGTGTAGACCTACTCTGGACTCTCACATGTCGAAAACAATACTAGCTAATAAGGAAACAATAGAGAAATGTATAAATTGCCTGAGTAATTATAGGGTCACGCAAATTGCCCCCTCTAAGCACTCAGAAACATTAAGACCCAAAGGCATCTTACAAGAGATAAATCTAGGGATCTGGGCCAAAAAGCCTCCCAAATTCTCCATGTTGTTATGGAGAATTAAGTTCAAGAGTCTGAATACATTAGCTAGACTACAAAGCTGGGGACTCAACATAAATACGTCCTGCCCACTATGTGGAAGTGAGGAAGAAACATCACAACATCTATACTTTAACTATCATTACACTAGATCTCTCTATTGCTAGAGTCCACTAGCTGTCTTAACAATGCTGTTTGGACACTTAGTTGGCAAAATCCCCCACCTCCCGCAATAGATATTAGGATAGGGGATATTATGGAAACAATACAAAAATTCACCCACAAGTCCAGTTGTTGGGGGGTACACTGGACTATGCTAGCATCTCTTTCCTGACATATATGGTGTGAAAGTAGAATACAATTAGTTAACTGGATTATAGCCGGAAAGTATACTTATTGGGCGCAAGGTATGACTATCCCTGATTCTGTGGCTAAGAAGGTGAGAAGGTTGGCTTATAGATTTATATGGGATGGAAGGAAAGGGATCCCGTGGGCCCAAATGATCCTTCCCAAGTCGGAAGGGGGTCTAGGGGTTAGAGACCTTCCTATTATCACCACTGCAACCAATATTAAAAGAGCTTCAAAGTACTGGGATAAGAGCGATTCTATTCTGGTAAAATGGATCCAAGATAGGTATATTAAAGGAAAGGCGTTTAATGATA
>LFYR01001193.1:199147-392785 GCA_001185155.1 Zostera marina | reverse complement strand
CAGCACATTAGTAGACCTCCTGAGGTAGTCCTTAAGGAGGTCATTAAAGACATCAGTCTCTCCTTTGATTCAGTGTATTACAAGAAGAGCTGTTGTCACCCTTTGGAGATATCTATGATGGAAGTATGGGAGACCAACCTTCTGAGGCAGCGTATCTAGTTACTGTATAACTAGACTACATAGCTAATGGGAGAGAGTCAATGAGCATTTTGCATTTTTGCTCATTTCTTTTTTACTTCTATTTTATTCCTATTCCCTATTTTGTAAACTTGGCATTAGCCTTATTCTAATGAAATTTAATTGCTTCAAAAAAAAAAAAAAAAAAAAAAAATATGGTGTGAAAGGAATAGAAGATTAAAACAACACACTCTAAGGCCCCTAGAAATTGTCAGCAGAAAAATTATAAAGGATGTGAGCATTGCATATGAATCTACATCCTATAAGAAGCACAATCTTTTACAGATTGAAATACAAGCTATACACTCATGGGAGTCCAACCTCTTAAGGCTTCAGTCTTTGGCTAGTTAGTCAGGGCCACAACTGCATAAGAGATAGACAATGTTTTACATTTAATGTTTTTACATTTACTGTACTTGCATTTCCCTATATCTGTAATCTTGGACTATGCCTAACCTCCTTTTTCAGTAATGAAAGCTTTAATTTCTCAAAAAAAAAAACTATAGGACTCTTCAAACAGATCCTTCCAAACACTCTGAAAGACTAAGGCCTAAGGGTATCGTACAAGATTTGAACTCTATGTGGGCTGGAGGAGGAGACAATGTAACATCTTTACTTTAACTACCAATACACCAGGCGCCTCTTTACTCTCTAGCTAGTTAGTCATGGTCACAGTTGTATAAGAGAGCGACAATGCTTTTACATATTTTTATTTATATATTTATATCTTATGTATTTGCATTTCCCTACATTTGTAATCTTGGGCATTGCCCTACTCTACTTTCAGTTTCAGTAATGAAAATTTTAATTCATCAAAAAAAATATTGTATTTCAAACAAAAGAACCAATGATATGAACTATGAAGTCCTTTCTCGGATAGTAATAGTAACCAACTCCCTGGTTTAAAAGCCATCTTAAGTCTATTATAAATTTAGTTTCATACAAAAATTCTTTTCTTTCAAATTACAGATACAGAAGCAATTAGTTCCCATACTGCGTGATTATAATATGCGCCCTCAGGTATGTTTTTTTATTGTCATTTTTATTTATTGAATTTGTTTACGATATTTTGTTAGTGATTGCAGGCTCTGTCTTCCTATGTTTTCATATCTGCCAATTTAATACTCCATGCCAGTGAGGTCTCAATGCAGTTATCTCATTTGAATGACCTACTGCCACCTATAATTCCATTATTGACTTCTCATCACCATAGTTTACGTGGTTTTGCTCAGGTAATTCCATTCACATTAAATACATTTTTTAAAAGCTTGTTAACTATTCTTCAAATGTAATCTAAATGTGCGACCTTCTTGGGTGACTGGAAATTCACCAATAATTATGGGACCATCCATGTCTTGAACGTCTTATGAGTCCCTTCCCTCCATCCAGCCTACTTGATGTGTCCATTTGAAGGTTTCTGAAAGCTTTGCTTCTGGTAGCTAGAATATTGGCTGATAACAAGGTTTAAAATATCCTGACGTGTGGTGCAAGCCATCTGTACATTGGCATACTAGGGTATAGATGTCATGGTTGTAAAAGATGCAAATAGACACATATTGTGCACATTTGTCTGGATACACAGTGATTATCCCATCTTTAGTGGACTGAGCCCATTTGGGTCCAGTCCACAACCTCGTCGGGCACGGCACGGCCCATGGCCCGTAGGAACTTGTATAAATAGAATCATAATTAATGAAGGGACTTTTGATGAAATGAGGAAAAGAAAACATCTTAGAGTGAGAGTGAGCAAGTCACCCTCATCATACAACTAAGGAAGAATGTGCTGGCAAATAGTGTTTTATTTTAAGAAATAAAATGGATTGGATATAAAATCCTTCCGCTGTACAAACAAAAAATCCTAGACCACCATCTTCTCCTACAGCGACGTCCAGCTACTCCTGCAATCACTGAAACTCTATATTTTATTTACATGAACTTTCTATATGTTTAAATAGAGTACACTTCCTATGAGATAATAAAAATAAGATAATTACATTCTGACCGTCCATGTCCCATATCCATCTTTTTGCTATTTTCCCAATCTTGAGATTATGCATTGATTGTTATGATCTATTATGTCATTTTCTTTAATTTTAGTAGAAGCTAGTCCTGTTTAAATATTATGTTTACATATGATATGACTATTAATAGAACTTTGTTTGTATTTTTTTTTTGAAGCAATTAAATTTTTTATTTTAAAAAATAAGGGCAATGCTCAATTTACAAAAAAAAAAGTATAGAAATAAAACAGAAGCACAAGAAATCATAGATTAAAAAGCGACGCTTTTTAGTTTTAAGCGGGAAAGTGCTTTCCCAATCGCTTTTTCTGGCCGGATTTTCGGGTCAGGTCGGGTTTTAATTTCCCTTCCTACCCCTCCATTTCTATCTAACTATATAAATCCAATACTCTTCTAATAAAACCCTAATTTCTTTTTATCACTCACTTTTTTTCTACCAAAACCCTAGAGCCGCCGCCTGACCTCGCCAGAGCTTCCTTTCTTCGGCCGTTTTTCTCCTCTGATCTTCATGCCTACTAGTGGTATGAATGTCCTCAACTTTTCCATCAATTTCTCTACCTTCGGACCGTCTGAAAAGGGGAAAAAAGATGGCCGGAATCCGGCAAACCGGCCATCCTCAATTTTTTTTTTGGATGATGTCTTGAATATTTACAGGTTTATATATATTTTATATTTTATCATATATTTACAGGTTTATATATATTTTATGTTTTATCATATATTTACAGGTTTAAAAAATATATATATATAAAAAGGGGTATATATGCAATTTTCTAAAAAATTACATTTATTTACCAAAATGCCATTATCGCTTTTTCAGCTTTCAGTGCGCTAAAGCGCTCAAAGCTGAAAAAGCGCTCCTTGGCAAAGCTGAGCGCTTTGTAGCTTTTTAAACTATGCAAGAAATGAACAAAAGCCCATTGAAACTCTCCCATTAGCTATGTAGTCTAGTTATACAGTAACTAGATACGCTGTCTCAGAAAGTTGGTCTCTCATACTTCCATCATAGATGTCTCCAAAGGGTGATAACAACTTTTCTTGTAATACAGTGAATCAAATGAGACTGATGTCTTTAATGACCTCCTTAAAGACTACCTCAAGAGGCCTATTCACGTGCTGTCTATATCTTTTGTTTCTTTGCATTCATATATGCCACGACAAACACCCAATAGCATTCGATAGTAACTCCTAAGGGGGAGAGTGGTGCGTATTTTTTTGCGCTGCCTCCGTCAGATCCCCCAATTTAATATCTAGACTGGATTGGGTGGGAACTGGAATATTCATTATTTTCCAGAAAGTGAAATTCAGGTGCTCCGCCAACGGAATTAAAAGAGATCTGGAATAAGAACAGTTGAAGAAAAAATGATTCCTAGTTTCATCTTCCAGATTGCATAGTAAGCAAACAGGAGGTATTTGTACCCTCCAACTTCTCAACTTCCTGAACGTGTTTAGGTGATCCCATTTCACCCTCCACAAGAGAATAGAGAATTTTGTCGGCATCTTCGACTAAATTCCCTCAGCTAACATGTCTTTATGCTTTCTATCTCTTATACTTTCCACCATTCCCCCCAACTTATTTATCGGAGTATCAGATCTCCACACAATCGTATTATTGGCCCTACAATCCAAACATTTATCCACTAGATTCCTTTCTGAAATAAAAACTTTCCAGAAATGCGAATCCACAGTAGGCCTGATTTGTATATCATTAAGCGCCTTTCCTTTAATATACCTATTTTGGATCCATTTTACCAAAATAGAGACACTTTTATCCCAGTACTTTGAAGCTCTTTTAATATTGGTTGCAGTGGTGATAATAGATAGGTCTCTAACTCCTAGACCCCCTTCCGCCTTGGGAAGGATCATTTGGGCCCACGGGATCCCTTTCCTTCCGTCCCATATAAATCTATATGCTATCCTTCTCACCTTCTTAGCCACAGAATCAGGGATAATCATACCTTGCGCCCAATAAGTATACTTTCCAGCTATTATCCGTTAACTAGTTGTATTCTCCCTTCATAGGAAAGACATTTTCCACTCCATCTTGCTAAGAGCGCCTCTATTGACTGGATTAATTTCTAGCACTGTCCAAATGACTTTTCTTTCTCGTGATTGGTAATCCTAGATATGTTATAGGTAAATTTTTAACAGTATATCCTAAGATATCATGCAAAGATTGGTCTTCTGCACATACTTTTGAGAAGGTGGAGGAGCTCTTGCTCGCATTTACTTCTAATCTTGAGAACAATGAGAATTTCTCAAGCACCGCCTTAATTGCATTAAGCGATTTCGGGTTTGCCTTTGAAAAGATGAGGATATCATCCACATACATGAGGTGAGATATAAAAGTAGCACCATTCACCTGATAAATGTCTATTCTTTTGTTCTTTACTCCACTCTGTATCAATCTACTTAGAACATCCATAACCATGTCAAATAGAATAGAAGATAGAGGATCACCCTGCCTAATCCCTCTCTGGCTTTTGAAGGGAAGTGTTGGAGTCCCTTCCACCAGTACCGAGAATGACGCAAAGGATATGCAATTCCAAATCATTTTGCAGAATATAGGAGAAAATCCATACGCTTCAAGGGTGACGATTATAGCCTCCCAACATACTGTGTCAAAAGCTTTTTTAAGATCTATACTCAAGCAACACCTCTTGGGAGTTCTCTTTCTCCCAAAGCCATGAACCATCTCATCCGTTAGAATGGTATTATCCGAGATGAGCCTCCCTTGAATAAAAGCTGTTTGATTTGGAGAGATGAGTTCACTAGAGACCTTACTGATCCTATCTGCTAATATTTTTGTCATTAGCTTGTAGATCAAGTTGACACATGATATCGACCTGAAATCAGACATATCTGAGGCCGTGTTTTTGTTTGGGCACAAGCGTGATGAAAGTATGGTTAGCAGACTTCAACAAATGTTTGCCTTTGAAGAATTGCCTTACACATTCCATAACTAAGCCTTTAAGATCACCTCAAATTTTTTTTAAAAATTCTGAGGTGAAACCATCCCAGAATTAAAGGAGAACAGTGTGGACCTTACTTCTTCCTTTAACGGTGCATGAAGCAACCACCTATTCCTAGCTTCAGAAACTACTCTAGGAAATATGACAGGAATCGTCGGTAGTTGGGTGGTTGTATTATTGAACAAAGTTTTAAAATACCTAACACTGTTTTCTTCTAACAGAACCCTAGAGGTGGTTTGATTTCCGTCCGTATTGAGAATTTTAAAGGTTGAATTTTTAGATCTCCTTAGCTTTGTGGCGATACTAAAGAATTTGTTGTTTTTGTCTCCTAGTTTTAACCAAGAAACCTTACTCCTTTGCTTCAGATCTGCCTCCTCTTTAGCCATAAGCTCTTTTAATCTTTCTCTTATTTTTGCACTCTCCTCTTGGAGTGGGATAGATAAGGGATTCTTTTCCAAGGTTTCAACTGAGTTATTCAGATCAATCCTTGCTTGAGCTACCCTCCTCGCTCAATGTCCTTTTTCTGATACCCATTGCTTAGAAAGTACTTTAACTTCCTTAAGCTTTTGCTGCAACTTATACAATTCATTTCCATGTATTTGCTTTGCTAGGCCAGCCTTAACTATCTCTACATATGAGGGATCCTCCAGCCAAGAGTTAAATAGCCTAAACGGCTTAGCTCTTTTTTCCACCTGAGATATTGTGATTAGCATAGCTTTGTGGTCCATGGTTCCATTGTGAAATTCCACCCTTGCTCCAGGCCAAGTATCAATCCAAATTTTGTTTGCAAAGGCCCTATCCAACTTTGTTTGGGTTAAATTTGGCCCTGGAGAGTTATTTGTCCAAGTATATTCTCTACCTATTGAATCCAGCTTCAATAGCTGAGCAATATCCGTAGCATGTATAAACTCAGCAGGCCCCCCATGATTATATGTTCCAGATCCTTGCCTTTCTTCAGGTGACCTTATTTCATTAAAATCCCCCTCTACAAGCCACGAAGAAGAAGATATATTATAGATATTTTTATGGGTGCAGTGCTTTTGCACAATGCACACATAATGGCCTAAAATAGTTATTTGGGAATGCTTTTATCTGCTCAGAGCAATTAGGATGAAAAACTCTGAAGATCTGAATTTTGTTTTGTTTTCTTCTGTATTTTTGAAAGTTTATTATATTTGTGGAGATTTATGTTCAAGCTCAGAGAACCTGTTTGGGTATTATGTTCAAACAGAAATTTAAAAGTTTAATGGAAATTTTTATTCTATGTTCAGGTTTTAGTGTACACTGTTCTTTCCAAGTTGGTGCCTATTATTGATTCCAGTGATCTGAGCATCCTTCCCTTGGAGAAGAAATGCTTTCTGGATTTAAAATCATATCTTGCAGAAAATATTGAATGTGTCAGGTGTATTTTTTATAGAATAATTATTTAACAATGCTAAATTAACAAATTGAAGGGTTTCACTTTTCAGTAATAAAACTAAATAATGATAAATAACAACGGGTTAATGATTATAGTATTCTATTCTCTATTTTTTTATAATTTGGGCATTGTCCTTCATTTTTAATGAAATTTAATTGCTTTCAAAATGATTATAGTTATTACTCTTGAGGGAAGTAATCAGGGATGTCAGCTGCTCCTACAAACTAGTGTCATAGGAAGAGTTAATGTCTACCACCACGATTCAAATTTAGGAGACCAACCTCCTGAGTAAGCCTGTCAATCGGTCGAATTCAGATATAATATGAATAATAAAATTCTGTAGACTTGAATTCGAATTTGATTATTAATATAACTCGAATTAGAATCCCGGTATACCGTTTACAGACTTACTCCTGGGGTAGTTATCTAGTTACTTTACTAGTTATATAGGAAATAGTCGAATAGTTTGTACTAATTTCCCTGCCTACATCTTTATATGTATTCAGGGCATTGCGATCACTGCCCTTCATTTTTAATGAGAAAATTAAATTTCATCAAAAAAATGATTATAGTTATCAGGGCTTAGAAGCTTGGAGTTAATAAATGCTTGAGGAATATATTTTTGTGCTTTTGATGACTTCAATAAACTGTAGGTTAAGGGCATCGATGGATTTCTTTTTTGATTTTGATCCAAATGTCATTACTACACCTGCTGGAATTTTTAATGCTAGAAATGAGGTATTCGATTGATGAGTTTTGATGTCTTTTGCACTTTATTTTCTTCTAAAATCCAGTGGTTTAGTCATTGTGTCAAATTAGTCTCTTCTGATGTGTCTAACTGTTATTTTCTGTAGGCATATGATTTTGAATGTGTTGCTATGTCCCTTATGGAGCAAGTAAACGTTTTTCTTAACGTGAGCCAACCTTACCCACACCTCTCTTTTTTTATGTTCAAATGTTTAATTTCTCATTATTTTCCAAGGACAGGATGTAAGGGAAGATCTCAGATATTCAATGGCAAATGATTCAATAACTTTAAAGAATGAGAGTTTCAAAGCTAATGGTAATTGCAGGAAAATGGATGTGTTCCAAAATGGAATTTTAGAGAATGGGGTGACAGAAGTTCAGAATTATTCATCGACAGACTTCCAGAAGAAAATTACATTTAATAAACATGAGAGACAACCACTGAATGTGGACACTAATTGCTATTCTGGTATTGCGGAATTTCCAAGATCACTTATAGGTATGGAAGAGCCGAGGAGTACTTGTAAATAAGAAAATACCACTGGCCTAATAGAGAACATAGAAATGTTTAGATCGTCTAAATATAAAAATTAATTTCTGTTTGTTTGGAATATTTTCTTGCTTATTATATTAACAGTATAACACATCATCTCAATGAAGCAGAGATGGAAAAGGAAGATCTGCTTCTTGGTAATTTGGCACATTCAAGGTGTATAGAGATGAAAAAATTAAAAGAAAGTCGACAACAATTTATCCTTGTCGCTTCATTGCTTGATCGTATACCCAACCTTGCTGGATTAGCGAGGACATGTGAAGTGAGCTTTAATGACATATTCTATTTTGTATCCACTGTCTTATCTATTATAATTAAATTTTTTGTGACCAAATAATTTATTTTGTTCCTGCCACCAAATATTATAGGTAAGGAGATAGAAATAAGATTGCAGATGTATTAGGCCGTATGTACAGTTGCACACCTCCAATTCTCTAATCTGTTGGAACTGCTACATAAATTCCACTCCAACAAATTATAAGATAACCTTTCCTATGAACCCCTTGTCTCGTATAAATGGCTGAAACTCTTCAACCGGCAGGTAGATTTTAAACATGGATGGGTTGGAAAACAGATTGACCTCTGACATAGCATTATCACTTGACTTCATGATTTATACTGTCGTGAAGTCAAGGGATTACTAAATAAATAACTTTTGCTCCAACAAACTCAGATTAACTACTGAATTTGGCTATTTTTAGACTCTATCTAGACTTTATAAATTTATTTTTAGATATCTATATCAATTTATATTAAATCGATATATAGTGATATTTTAATTAAAAAAACCACGAGTAATTGTGGGATTCTTTTCACTGCATGTGCGCATTGAAAACCTACAGTGATTCCACTATTTGTTGGGAAATGGAGAATGGAAAAGTGTGGATTGAATTTTGGAAAACCAGACACCTCTTTTGGCAGTGCAGTGAGATCTTTTTTTTTTTTTGCAAATATTAAAAGTTTTCATTAAAAATAATGAAGGGCAATGCCCTGAAATACAATTGAATAGGAAAATAAAAATATGGTGGGGTTGATATTGTGATTTCCACTATATCGACCTTCTCCTATGTAGCTATCCTTCCTAGTGTTCTAACTAAGAATTTGGCCTCAGTGGGATCTTTCTCATTCCAAGGTATATAGGTGTAGCCTAGACTCTAGAGAAAAATACTTGCTTGATAGAATGTTTAGAGAGTTAGAGGTATATGGGCTAATGCCTAATGGCATCCTTTATTTTTACATCTGCCTGTGAAGAATTAGATAGTGGAATTTACCAACCAAGGAATACACAAAAAGCTGATCTATAATTCAGAACAGTATGTATGTCCTCTGTAGTGAAGAGGAGAAGAACATCAATCACCTCTCTTTCAATTTTCTACACATTAAAATAGTATGTGTGTCCTTCGTGATGAGGAGAATTGGAAAACATCATTCACATCTTCTTCACTGTGCCAAGAATTATGGAGAGTGTGATAAGGGATTGGATTCCAACAATAGAAATCTTTCAGAAAATAGAGAAATTCAGTAACAGAATACCAGAAATGTGTGTTGAGGGATTCATTGGATGCTCTTGGCCTCTTGGGGATTAGAATGTGCCACATTTGGAAGGAGCAGTGTACAAGAGCATATGATGATAAATAAAAAGGCTGGAAAAAAGTCTGGGAAAGGATCAAGATGAACTTCAAAGAGGTATTCAATGCAGAGAAATTCAAGGTCAAGATGGGAAATTAATTTAGACGCCAAACCATGTGTAGTTAAACAAAAGATATAGACAGCACGTTAGGAGGTCTCCTGAGGTAGTCCTTAAGGAAGTCATTAAAGACATTAGTCTCTCCTTTGATTCGGAGTGTATTACAAGAAGAGTTGTTGTCACCCTTTGGAGACATCTATGATGGAAGTATGGAAGACCAACCTCCTGAGACAGCGTATTTAGTTACTGTATAACTAGACTACATAGCTAATGGGAGAGTGTCAATGGGCTTTTGTTCATTTCTTGTACTTCTATTTTATTTCTATACTCTTTTTTTTTTGTAAATTGGGCATTGCCCTTATTTTTAAATAAAAAATTTATTTGCTTCAAAAAAAAAAACATGTGGTCACGTAAGAGTATATGGTCACATTTAAACACATTGCATAGAGCGTGCAAATTGCCTCTCTTCCTCTCAAAGATTGTTACATTAAATTTTACTGTGCTGATTTACGCATAATTTTTTTGTAATTTTTTTACCTTTCTCGTTTTCCCAGATATTTCAAGCAAGTGCCCTTGTTGTTGCGGATGCAAGTGTGGTTAAAGATAAACAATTTCAATTGATTAGGTATTTCCTGTTATGTTTTAACATTGCTAGTTTTTTACTTTTTTTATTTGGAAGAAAGTTATTTGTGACTGAGTTAAATAAAAACATACATTTTAAACACTAGTTGAGAAGTTTTACTGTTTTATAGGAAAGTATAAATGGGACACGACCTTTTTTTTTTTGAAGCAATTAAATTTCATTAAAAATAAGCTATTGCCCAGTTTACAAAAATAGAGTATAGAAATTTAAACAGAAGTAAAAAGAAATGAGCAAAAAACTCATTGACTTTCTCCCATTAGCTATGTAATCTAGTTATATAGTAACTAGATACGCTGCCTCAGGAGGTTAGTCTCTCATACTTCCATCATAGATGTCTCCAAAGGGTGACAACAACTCTTCATGTAATACACAACTCTTCTGTATTCATGTAATACACTTCTCTTAATGTAATTCAGGGCATCGCCCCTCATTTTTATAATGAAAATATTTAATTCTACCAAAAAAACATACATTTGCAAAAAAAATGAAGTTTAAAATTTAATTAAAATTCTCTAAATAATGGAATTTAATAAAGTTTGTTTAAATGATTTTTAACACTTAATTATTCTCTGATTTCTAGTAGGAAATAGAATAATAGATTCTGTCATGGTATATGTTGAATATATTAACATATATTGACTATATTACATGGGAGGGATATGGAGCAATTTTTTTAAAATAATGGTAACTTCATAATGGATCAATTAAGGAAAAGGATCCTGTGGGCCCAAATGGTCCTTCCCAAGGCGGAAGGGGGTCTAGGGGTTAGAGACCTACCTATTATCACCACTGCGACCAATATTAAAAGAGCTTTAAAGTACTGGAATAAAAGTAATTCTATTTTGGTAAAATGGATCCAAAATAGGTATATTAAAAGAAAAACGCTTAATGATATACAAATCAGGCCAACTGTGGATTTACATTTCTAAAAAGCTTTTAACTCAGAAAGAAATCTAGTGGATAAATGTTTGGATTTTAGGACCAATAGTAAGATTGGGTGGAGATTTGGTATTTCGATAATCAAGTTGGGGGAATGGTGAAAAGTATTAGAGATAGAAAGCATAAAGACATGTTAGCTGATGAAATTTGGTCGAAGATGCCAACAAAATTCTTTATTCTCTTATGGAGGGTGAAATGGGATCACCTAAACACGTTCAGGAAGTTAAAAAGTTGGAAAGTACAAGTACCTCCTGCTTGCTTGTTATGCAATCTGAAAGATGAAACTAAGAGTCATCTTTTTTTCAACTGTTTTTATTCCAGATCTCTCTTAATTCTGTTGGTTGATCACCTGAATCTCGCCTTCTAAAAATAATGAATATTCCAGTTTCCACCAAATCCAGTCCAGATATTAGATTGGGGGATCTGACGGAGGCTGTGCAAAAAATTACGCACCACTCTTCCCCTTGGGAGTTACTATGGAATGCTATTGGGTGTTTGTCGTGGCATATATGGACGAAAAAAAATAAAAAATACAAACAGCACGTTAGTAGGCCTTCTGAGGTAGTTCTTAAGGAAGTTATTAAAGACATCAGTCTCTCCTTTGATTCAGAGTATTACAAGAAGAGTTGTTGTCACCCTTTGGAGGCATCTATGATAGAAGTATAAGAAACCAACCTTCTAAGAAAGCGTATCTAGTTACTGTATAACTATACTACATAGCTAATAGGAGAGAGTCAATGAGTTTTTTGTTTATTTTTTTTTTACTTCTGTTTTTATTTCTTCACTCTATATAACTGGACATTGACTTTTTTTTTAATGAAATTTAATTGTTTCAAAAAAAAAAAAATTGTAACTTCATAACAGAGCACTAATGCTTAATTATGGATGATCAATCAACGAAGTAATTTTTTCAAGAAAATTATAATGATATCAACTAGACCATTTTTATTTTCAATTTTATTCTATATTTCTCCCATCATTGATTCATTTTAACAATCAAGTTTTGTACTGGTTACTTATGCTTCGATAATAATATTATTTTTGTGTTATTAGCGTGACAGCTGAGAAATGGGTGCCTATCATGGAAGTTCCAGTGGGCAGTTTGGAGGTTTTCTTAGGAAAGAAAAAACATGAAGGATTCTCCATTATAGGGTTAGAGCAGACAGCAAACAGTACTCCACTCGATCGTTACTCATTCCCTACAAAAACTGTCTGTCATCAATTCCCTATCTTTTAAACTTTCAAAATAACCCCAATCACGAAATTTGTCTTTCTGATTTTAGCTTCTTTTTACATGCAGGTGCTGGTTTTAGGACGTGAAAAAGAGGGCATCCCTGTTGATATAATCCATGCTTTAGATGCTTGTGTCGAGATTCCTCAGTTTGGGATTATTAGATCACTTAATGTTCATGTCAGTGGTGCAATTGCTTTTTGGGAATACACTCGGCAACAGAGAGGTAAATCAATCTGATTTATACAATCTGCATTCTTTTACATTTATCTTAATTGCAAGTTACAAGTGTGAGGAATTGGAGATGTTTTATTTATCTTACATTTCTCAAATTTTTTTAAAATAAAAGTAGTTAACAGTCCCAGTACTCCCATGCTTGTACATGGAAGTCTTTTCCACTGTTTTGTAGTCGAACACTGACTGCTTATACATTAAAACCCGATTAAATCTAATTTGGTGATTGATCTACAGCAATAAAACGACAAACTGAACATAATCTTAGGTGGTTCCCATGTCGTCCAACCAATATCATCCACTTCAATTCAATTCGGTGATGAAAAGACAGCATCTCTAGCTTTTCACATCGAACAGGCAAATAATCTATAATTTCATATGCACCCATTATTGTATTATTTCCGATTTAACTTCAATTCAAATTCCAAACACAAAACACCAACTTGGATTGAAGAAAAATAGAATATTTGCTGGAACCTAACAAGTAACAACAAATCAGTGAGACAACTAATATCGATGAAGACGAAAGGAACGAGTTACACGGCCCATACCAATGTGACCATCAATGGCCCATCAGTCCGTGACTCATTCATTGGTCGATTCAAGACAAAATTATAACAGTGATTAATAGTTCCGATATCTAATAATTCGATAAAAAGATATCTGATTTGATTTCGTAGTGATGCAATCTATGTCTGATATTTTAACAATAGATCCTATCACCGGAACTAAATTAACGAACAACGTGACGTGAAAGAGTGAATTTGTTTAGAGTGAAGACTGGATGTAATCAATATATAAGTAAGGTTTCAATATTTGACTGTGGGGTTGACTCTATCTTGTTTTTTTTTAATAAACATGATAAACCAGAAGAGTCATAAAATATGATCATTAAAAACATGTTAGCTGAAAAAATTTGGTCGAAAATGTCGACAAAATTCTCTATTCTCTTGTAAATGGTGAAATGAGATCACCTGAACACGTTTAAAAAGTTAGAAAATACAAGTACCTCCCGCTTGCATGCTATATAATCTGAAAAATAAAACTATAAGTTATCTTTTCTTCAACTGTTTTTATTCCAAATCTTTTTAATTTTTTCGTTAGGTGAACATCTGAATCTCGCTTTCTGAAAAATAACGAACACTCTCCCTCTTGGGGGTTACTATGGAATGTTATTGGGTGTTTGTTGTGTATATATGGACGAAAAGAAATAAAAGATATAGACAACACGTTAGTAGCCTTCTGAGGTAGTCTTTAAGAAAGTCATTAAAGACATCAGTCTCTCCTTTGATTCAGAGTATTACAAGAAGAACTGTTGTCACCCTTTGGAAATATCTATGATGAAAGTATAAAAGATCAACCTCCTAAGGCAACGTGTCTAGTTACTGTATAATTAGACTATATAGATAATGGGAGAGAGTCAATAAGCTTTTTGTTCATTTTTTTTACTTCTGTTTCTATTTCTATACTCTATGTAAACTGAACATTGATCTTATTTTTTTAATGAAATTTAATTGTTTAAAAAAAATGATTATGGATAATGAAAATTAAATGAAAATCACACAAGAACTTAGATAAACCCTCAGTGCTCAGTCCCTGTGGTTGATGTGACTAGTTTATCTTGCTTGGGTTACAAACTTACAATGCAACAACTATGTATTAAATATGAATTAATATCGGGACCAAGTTGGGAATTTTTATTTTAGACAAGGGACCGACCGATTAGGTTGCATTTGCACATGAACATGCATAAAACAAATGACCATCATAATTAAATTGATGCTGATTTTCCGATCCGTACAGTTGTAATAATAATTTTGAATGTACTTAGTTTATTTCAAATCCAACTTGATTAATCATTATTAAAGTATATTTATTTTTATTTTTATTTAATTACCACGTGATTTAAAAAAGAAATTGATTATTTTAAACGAATATTGTAATAATTAAATATGATTTTTTACATTTTAAAATTTTATCCATGTTGAAAAAAAATCCAAGATTACTATTAAAATTTTATCCAATGTGTTATGAGAATTATATGAAAACTTTTAATCTTGGTTTTGAAATCTTTATCCAATGATAAATGGAAAAAATATTATCATAAATTCATAAAAACTTCATAGAAGCTCATCATCTAAAATGGACCTTTCATTTAAAAAAAATTGTAAACTTTTTTCAATCTCGAGATTATGTAAGGTAGAAGGGGAAAAAAATTAAGATAAAATGAACGGACAGTCAAACTTTATTATATATACGGCATATATAAATTTTATACACGCTAAATGCGTCATCTAATCTTAATCGTTCAATTGACATAGTTTAATAACACCTTACATACTTTAAACCCTGTCAATTGACTAAAATAGTACTATAAATAATGTAAAGTATATGGTTGTTCAAACATTAAATAATGACTGATGGCTAATAGTTCGACTGAGAGTGATCGTTGGACAACAGACACGTAAGTCATAAGACAACAGACATGTGGGTGGTCAGAACACATCATGAACAACAGATATCTGATGCGAGTTGTTTATCGGAAAGTGTGATTGCAGGAAAAAGTACAATTTTACAGTCACAAAACAGTGTTATGATAAAAATTCATAAGTGAAGGTATACAGTATGATAGACGTGAAACCATTGAATTTAGAATGGTGGATTCTTAGAGTTAATCAATGAGAAGTGGTAAAAGTCTAGAAGATTTAATTGAGATAGTTTAAATAAGATATTTTGAGACTTTTTAACATATGTTTAATGATTGGATACGAAATATCTCATTAAAATATCATACCAAAAAATCCGGTGAAGAAAATTGAGATTAATTGAATGATGTATCAATAACAACTACCAAATTTATGATCAAAAAAATTTAAATATTTAAAGCCTATATATATAATAATTCATTAATAAGTTTGGATAAATTCCACGAATAAATAAATGTACATAATAATGATAACATGCAGCATTTGCTTCCATTGAATGAATAATCATATATTCATATTAACTAGTAACTAACTAAAAAAACAGTTAAAAAATTTAGAACGCGAAAATCCCCTTTTAAAAATGGTTAAATTTCACTAATCCCCTTTTAAAAATGGTTAAATTTCACTAATCTCTTTTTAAAAATCTGAAAAAGAATTATGTAATCTGGTCCCACCATCTCTTCCTAGAAACATCCATCTTTTGCCGGACATACATTTGAGTCTTGACCGACCAAACCCACGTCCTTAAAAGTAACCTTTTTAAAATATTTCCGGTCAAATAAGATAACTAAACTAACTAGTTCACTTAATATAAAGTCAAATAAGATAACTAAACTAACTAGTTCACTTAATATAAATCCAATTTAAACACCGACAATTAAAATAGTTATAACAAATGGACACACTACACGTACATCGTATCTTAAATGTGCCGTTGTACGTCATCAAATCATGACCATTAATATTTAATCCAATAGTTAAAATAATATACTGCATAAGACACTAACACATGTACGACGATGTAAAATAATATACTGCAAAAGACATTAACACATGTACAACGTAAAATAATGTAATGCAAAAAACATTAACACATGTACGATGCAAAAAGTCGATCTAATGGATAAGATCCACTTGACACTGTATGAATACTACACACATCTAATTACCTATATTAAATTATTAATCACACCATTAATTAAAAATCAGAGAGACCACATGCAACAGCAGCCGAGGAGTAAAATAATTCGTACCTACTTTATTCAACGCAAAGGAAGAAATGAAAATATTCAAAGATCAAATAAATGAGAAAAACCAAAAAAAAAAAACGCACGGCGGCGGCTGGTAAGAAAATAAAATACAGAGAGAGAGACGTCCTTTCAGAGAAAGGTATGGGCGACTGAGTGACTCGATTCACCGTCTTTCCCATCTCTATAAATTCCGAAACTAAACATCGAATCTACTCACACACTCTCTCTTTCTCTTTCTTTTTCTCTCTCAGACGTCGGAAAGAAATTGAAGGACGCCGGAAATTGAGGGTTGCCGCCGATGGGATTTCCAATGGGATACACGGAGTTCATGATACCCAAGTTTTTTCTTCATGTTATCTTCATCTTGAGTTACATCCGTAGGTTTATAACGTGGTTCTTCAACACCATCGGTCTGGGAGATCTCCTTATCGACAACGTATATTCTTCACCTACCGACACTTCTCATCAGACCACTCTTCCATGGACTGCCTACGCTGAGTCGCAGCAACATCGGTCGAAAAAACCACTCTACGCCTCCGCCATCCAAGAGGCGATTCCGGTGGTCAAGTACAACGACAAGTGTGGAGATAACGGGGAGGAGAAAGAAGAAGAAGAAGAAGATAGCTGTGCAGTGTGCTTACACGAGTTCACATCAGGTGTTGAAGTACGACAATTGACTAATTGCAGACATGTGTTCCATAAGTGCTGTCTTGATCCTTGGATCGAGCTTGATCAAAGGACATGTCCTCTATGCCGGACCTCACTTCTTCCCGAAGATCTCGTCGTCGGAGTCGGAGTTGGAGTCGGAGAGAGTAATTTGGGTCTTCTCTCTTCTTCGTATTTTTATCACGATGAGCAATACGACGATGAGACTTTTGGGTTTATGATGCCTTCCAATTCTCAAACTGAGCCTTATTCATGGGCCTCTTCCACCCCTACTTCTCCTCTTTATCTCTGATTCTTACAAATTCCTATAAATTCTGTACATACAACAATTTTTATAAATCCGATCACCAATGTATATTAAATCTTCTTCGATCAAATTTTTTTTTAATATAATTTCTTCTTCAAAAATCTTTCAAATTTCTACTCGGAATTGAATCAAATTGCAGTGTTGTTTTCTTGCCAGGTTTCTATGTGTGCTAAATAAATGAACTCCTTCAGTAGCCTAAGCCCCAACTTATCCTAAATCTGATCCAAAATGGGTTTAGGACTTTAGGCCATTCAACATGGTTTAAAATTCAAAATTGGGTCATGTAGCTTTTGGGCTGGGTCGTACTAATTTGATCACATCTTTTCCAATTTTCGATATAAATTATAAATAAATCAAAGATTTAAACCCAATTTTTTTAAAAACTAAATAAATCTTTTATCCGTTTTTGTATCTGTTTTCGATTTTCGGATTCCCCAAAAATGATATCTGAAAATTACTCGGACGAATTCGGATTTCTGCAATATCTGTCGTTAAAATCCGAATTCGATTGATAATTCCGGATTCGGATATTCGAATAAATATTAATTGACTTTTGAATATTTAGATTTTAGGATAATTAATTGGCTATTAATTAACTTTATCAAGAATGATTTTATACTTTTATAATTTTATTTTAAGGTTTTTATAAAAAGTTATCCGGGTATCCAAAAATTTATACGAATTCGGATTATCTGAATATTATCCAAATTCGTTACCAGGGTAACCAAGGTTTGAGTTGCTATAACGTCTCCATAACGCCAAGTATATTTTTAAAAAATTCTAGATATATATACAATAACTAGTGATCAAGTTAAATCAATAGTTTTAGAAATGGTGAGATCTGAAAGAAAAATCTATATAAATACTAATCCTATTTGGGTATTTGGACAGATCCTAACCTAGATCTGTCTAAAGGTCCACTTCCCATAGCGCGGGGAGATAGCGCCGTCTATCCGTGTAGCGCTACTCAAACCTTGATTCTAACAGTTATGTGATCAAATGTATTTTAAAAAACAATGAAAGATTTGGATTAGATCGATTACATGTATTTGAGGATAATTAATCCAAAGGCAATGCTAATAAAAGTTGCAATGGCTATCCCAAATATGCCCACTAGAATACTAGGAACAATCAAGGAACTCCATCCTTTTGCTGTTGTCATGCCACAAGCTGTGGTTGGACCACCAACATTAGCATTTGAAGCCACAAGTAATAGCTTTCGATCTAAACCAAGCAACTTTCCTACTCCAAGTATGAAGACTAAATGTACAGCAACTTGAATAAAACTAAATGCAAAAATCTCAGGTGCAGTGTTTATCACATTCCAAATGCTCCCATTAGCACCGACTACAGCAAAGAAAACCTGTTTGCAGAAATGCAAGATATTAAATCATCGAATAATCTTAGTCTAACTGTCAAACACACAAGGTGTTGTTCTATGCATGCGTTTTGAAATCGAATTGCTTAAGAGACCCATGATTATATGAGAACCCATTAGGTGAAACTCAGTGGGATCGATCTTTCGTCCTGGATGTCCATTTCAAGTTTAGAATTTAGAGATCTAAACTTTAGGGTTTTGTGCCTAAGCCCTACATGTTTGGATATCAATCCACACAAGTATAAAATGTAACAGGATTAAGAAATATGTGTATTAAAAGGTAAAAATGAAAAATTCAGGTAAACAGCCACAGCTTACCTGCATAAGTATTAAGGCAACAGGCTCCCCAGCAGGTGCAAGACGACCAAGCTGCACTGGAAATAGGCTAGCTAGAGTTACAACAATTGCTGTAATACAGGGAAGACTGCCTCCTTTGAGTCCTAATGCATTAGCGGCATAAACACCACACTTGCAGATGAGAAAAGATAAAGAAATTGCTGTGGCTGTATGTAATACATGTAATTTATCACTTGGATCAGATTCTGTGTCTGGAAGACCCTCTGTAACTTTTCCAGGTCACATAAAATGATGATGAAAATCAAGAAATAGATAAATAATCATCATCAAAATTTATACCATCAAAAGATAATGTAAGAATTCAATCGTCTACCTTGCACAGATACATTGTCTGCAGCTTCTGGTGAGATTTTGGATGCAAGAGCAAATAACGTTGTAAAATACATTGCACAGATAAGATTGTCTGCAGCTAACCCAGCTGCCAAAACAGATGGAGAAACTCCAACAGCCTCTGATACAGCAACATAATTTACAGCTGCAAAAATATAGAATAATTCTAAATTTGATCCTAAACAAGTAACAAATGAATAGTAATAATACCTCCACCAATATGTCTACTCATCAAAGCTGCAGCGATCTTCCAACTATCTTGCCCGAGAGATCTCATAGGAACCAACGAATATGCAACGAGAGTACCAATAATTGTAGCAACTGCTTACACAGAAAGAAAGAAAAAAGAAACGAAATTGATCGACAAAATAATGTAAGAAAAAGAAAGAGGGGCGAATCTCGATCATCTATCTCACCAGAACCGAGCAAGAAAGAGAGAAACAATTTCCCAGTAGAACTGACAATTTTCCTGAGATCAGCATTGAATAGAAGAAGTGGCACAGCCAACGGAAGCAAGAAGTCCATAACAACCCTGTAGGCCGACGCCTCACTCGCAATAATCCCGACACTCGTCGCCGCCAGTCCTACCAGAGTACTTACAAGCGCGCCGCTAAGCGCCTTTCCGACTTTCGTCTCTTTCTCGGACCAAATCCCGAAGGCCGCAAATGACAGGAGAACTGTCCATATGCCCCAGTGATCGTGCGATGAGATGAGAGGGGTGTTGACATGGATAGTGGGAAGAGCAAACGGACGAGGTAGAGGGAGACGGCGACTTTGAGGTTTAACACAGGATCGCCGGTGAGTGACGTGATGGAATGACAATGACGATCGATTTGAACAGAAAATGGTGAAAGAGGAGTAGATATTTGGTTTTGACAGGAAATAGGAGATGGAGTGACACGAGGCCATTGCTAACGATTTCAAATCTGCAGTCTTCAAGATGTGTCTCTAAGACAAATACACATGCAATGAGACAAAAAGTTAGATGTGGAAAGTAGAATACAGGCCGACAATTTGATGGGCGAACTTCATGCCATGTAGAATTTTCGGATTCGAATATTTCAAAAATCTATCGTCAAAATCCGTTTAAAAATTTTAGATTCAAATATCTAGATATTCGAATAAATATATATTGACTTCCAAATATTCAGATTTTAATAATGGTGATTTTATATTTTTATAATTTTATTTTAAGATTTTTATAAAAAGTTATCCGGATCGGATTCAGATTTTTATATCCGAATTTTATTCGGTCGGATTCGAATATCTGGATAATTATTCGGATTCAGACACTTGCATATTCGATCTGAATCCGACCAATTTACAGGCTTAATACCATGTGAAAGGAGTATTAAAACTCAAAACACTCGGAAGTCTTAACAAACTGAGGAACATTTATTGGATGAAGTAAAAAAATAGTTTTGCAATAAATCTAGATGGTTTAATTCTACATGTTCTTGAGGACAAAGAAACCAAAGCCAACGCTGACAAAGGTTGAGATGGCAATACCAAAAATTCCTGATAAAAGAGCAGGCAATACCAAGGAATTCCATCCCTTGGATGTTGCCATACCACATGCTGTAGTTGGTCCACCAATATTGGCATTTGAAGCCAAAAGTAACAATTTTTTATCAAACTTCAATAGTTTCCCAGCTCCAAGAAGCACTGCTAGATGAACCAAAACTTGGATCAAAGCAAACCCCAAAATATCAGGCACCGTGTTTATAACATTCCAAATGCTTCCATTGGCTCCAATCACAACAAAGAATACCTATATTTTGATGTAGCAGGAGATTAATATTATTCATACATCGAGACTAATACAGCAGAACTGGTGTTTTTATTCTTCCAAAAAGAGTATAAAAGAATACGTGGTCTCATACTTTTTCTATAAAATCCAGATCTTGTATTTTTGCCCTATCAATATATATGAATCCAAAAGATGTAACATTTTTTAACAAGAAAGAGTATAGGACCTGTAATAGTATCAAAGCAATTGAATCTCCAGTGGGTGCAAGACAGCTGAATGTCGTGGGGAATATCGTAGCCAAGATGACAATAAGCGCTGTTATGCAAGGAAGATCGCCCCCTTGAATTCCTAGGGTCCTTGTGGCTTGTGTAGAAAATTTGCAGATGGCAAAAGATATAGCAAAAGCTATGGCAGTTTGTAGAATGCCTAATGTAGCTTCCTTGTTAGGATCCACACCAGCTAATTTATCTGACAATGACACAAGGCCAAACCCTTAAAATTTCACGACCGCAGATCTTCAGGAATGCTAGCAGCCCTGCATGAAGTTCCTAATCCCAATCTACATTTCTCAATAAAATCCCAATCTATTAATAATTATTTATTAATAATCTTGTGATGTATGTTTGCATGAAGTTAAAGATTATAAAAAAAAAAAGATTTTACATCAAATTCTACATTTACAGGAATGATTACCACTTTGCCTTAGGTTCTTAAGCAGATCCAGGTCTGATCTGCTTAATTTCTCAAATGAAAGAAGGTTAAAGGAAACCCTAGCTTTCATATCCCATTACCCAAATGTGTAGTCTGACTCTTCCTAAGATCTAATTACCATAGTATTTTAAAACTTTTTTTATAACTATGTCAATAATTGAAATTGAGTTGAAGTTGAAGTTCATCACAAGAGAGTTGAAGTTGAGTTGTTTTTTAACCTTATATCAAGTGTAATTTTCTATTATTCCATAACATATAATTTATAAACTCAAAGCATAATCAGCATACAATTTAATAATTTGTTACCATTACCATTCACTGACGTAGAAGTCTCTGGAGGGATGTTAGCTGCCAATGTAAAAAGTATAGTCAAATGCACCATGCAAATTATATTATCTGCAGCAACACCAGCTGCCAAAATTGAAGGAGATAGTTGTAAAGCATCTGAGACAGCAAAATAATTTACAGCTGCAACAAATGAGAAGCATGGAAATATTTCCATAAACAAGACCATCACCAAAAATTATAATAATGATTCATCACACATGTAAAAAATACCTCCACCAATATAACTACTCATAAGTGCTGCTGCAACCTTCCAACTATCTTGGCCAAGAGATCGCATTGGTGCCAGAAAATAAGCAACCAGTGTACCAATTACCGTTGCAACTGTTTACAATACAATAAATTAAGAGTCAGTGTCTGGAAGTTTATGGTTTGTTTGGTTTGTAGTTTACATTTTACAATTTCTAATAGAAAGAAAATCCCCAATTGAATATAAATTTTCCGGAGATCTAATATTGGTTACCTGAACCCAGCAAAAACGCAAGGAGAAGAGATCCGGATGTCTTGATAACTTTCTTGAGATCCGCATTGAACAACAACAATGGAATAGCCAAAGGAAGCAAGTAATCCTTGACAATCGTATACGCCGGCGCCTCACTAGCGACAATCCCTAAACTGCTGGCAGAGAGCCCTAACAATATGCTGACTACCGCCCCACTGACCACCTTGCCGAACTCTGTGCTCTTCTCGGAATAAATCCCAAACGCGGCCGTGGACAGAATGAATGTCCACATGCCCCAATTGTCGGTTGGGGAGATGATGGGGGTGGTGACATGAATGGCGGAAATTGCACAGAGATGGGAGTTAAATCTTCGTGAAGGGTGTGTGAGGCGTAAAGTGGAAAGGAAAGGAGGCGATCGTAAGGTTGGTGATATTCGACGGAAAGAAAATTGGGAGACGTAGATGGAATTTGTCGCCATTCTTGGATTTTTTCACCCCTTCTGTTGGATTATTATATAAATTCCCGCCACTATTTGTCTTTTTTTTTATTTGGTTTCGGAACCTTTTGTTTCAATTTTCAACATTGACGGCGACTGCTTTGCTCAACTGAGAGTTTCCATTCCGGCATTCCTGATTCAACATGAAACGATCGATCATCTGATATGAATCTTCTCCACCGTAATCATCTCTTCTCTCTATCTGAGCCTTTCTGCTTCTTCACGGTATTCTTCTTGATTTTTCCAACAGCTTTATCGACGGACTTCTCTCCGACGACCAACATCTTACTCAACTGTGGGTCTGATAGAAGCGTGACAGAGGAAGGTCGGTCTTTCTTACCCGATTCGTCGGATTCGACTCAATTCAGACTGTCGGGAAGGACCACTTCTACATCTAAAATCACGGACTCGGTGACTGGTGGAATCTCACAGACTGCACGGGTCTTCACAGATGAATCTACCTATGAATTCACCGTACAATCAACCGGAATTCACTTCCTCCGCCTTCACTTCTTCCCGTTTACAACAGACACCGGCAGTCTCTCCGACGCTGTCTTTCAAGTCAACGTCCTCGACAAATTGGTGCTTTTAGCCAATTTCTCCGCTACCGTTCCTATCGTGATGGACTACCTTCTATTCATCCCAGATAAAAACAAGATGAAACTGGCATTCATCCCAAAACCCTCATCGAGGGTTTCAGTCGCGTTTGTTAATGCTGTCGAGCTCTTCACTGCGCCCAAAGACCTTATTGACAATGAAACAGACAATGTTGATCTAACCAAGACTGTCATGGAAACCGTTCATAGGATCAACGTCGGCGGTGATCTATTGACTCCATTCAACGATACAGTATGGAGAACGTGGATCAACGACAAGGAATTCCTCTTAAATCCGAATCTTGCAAAAAATTATACCAGCCATAAAATCAACTACCCAATTGATGGCCTACGGCCAACGCCGGAGTTCGCACCTAAACCAGTGTACTCCACATTGGAACAAAAGAATTTGGTAACCGAAGGTTCTCTGACAAACAACTTCAATATAACTTGGATTTTTCCGGTGAGCTCAGGGTACAAGCACTTCATTCGCATGCACTTCTGCGACATTGTATCACTCAGTGTATATACACTCAAGTTCAATGTTTACCTCAATCAAGAGAAGGTGAAGAATGATCTCCATCCAGGAGACATAACGCATGGAAATAGTGCACAGCCATTTTACCGGGATGTCATAGTTCCTGCTCAAAAGAATACCAAACTTAGTGTCAGCATTGGATCATCGGAAGAAAACGGCAATGCGATTCTTAATGGACTGGAGATCATGAAGCTCAATGATTCCAGTGGAAGTCTCATAACTGGGTTCCACGTGGAGAATTCCGTAGGTTCCGGAAAAAGTGATACGAGCGTCATCGTCAAGGTGGTGATATCGACGGTCGCCGTGGTGTTCATCTTATTATTAATAGGTGCGGTTCTCTTCATTCACCTTAGGCGTAAATATAAGCAGAAAGGGAAACAGAAAAAAGAAAGTGACGCCGGCCGTACAAGTGGGGAAACTGGATATCCTGCCGCCATTGTTGACAGTAGCTCGACAGCATCAAAACATCATTTCGACCTTAGGATATCACTGGAAGAGCTGATATTCGCTACAGATGACTTCGATGAGAAACGAATCATCGGCTCCGGTGGATTCGGGAATGTGTACAAGGGTAAATTACGACGAAATGGTATGCAGGTAGCAGTGAAGCGTGGGTTGAACACTTCCAAACAAGGTCTCCCGGAATTCCGAAATGAGATTATGCTTCTTTCACAAATCCATCACCGGCATCTCGTCTCTCTTGTAGGGTACTGCGATGAGAATGATCAGATGCTCCTGGTCTACGAGTACATGAATAACGATACACTGAAATCTCACCTCTACGGCGGTGGCGACGGATTCCGTCCACTTACATGGAAACAGAGACTCGAAATCTGTATCGACGCCGCCAAGGGTCTACACTATCTCCATACAGGTTTCTCCCAGGGAATTATACACAGAGATGTTAAAACATCGAATATATTACTCACCACTAACGAAGGTGGGGAAGAAAACAACTACCTAGCCAAACTCTCGGACTTCGGTCTATCCAAAATCGGACCTGACGCCGGAGAAACGCACGTGAGCACGATGGTGAAAGGAAGCTTCGGATACATCGACCCAGAATACTTCAAGACGCAGAATCTCACAGACAAATCCGATGTTTACTCATTCGGAGTGGTCATGTTCGAAATTCTCTGCGGCAGACCTGCCATAGACCTATCGTCGACAAATAGCAGAGAAAAGATAAATCTGGCGGAGTACAGTGTTGACATGTACAAGAGAGGAGAATTGGAATCAATCGTGGATAAGAACTTGGTTGGAACTATCGGTGCTAATTCTCTGAGGAAATTTGGCGAAACTGCAGAAATGTGTTTGATAGAAAAAGGTCGTGACAGACCGAAGATGACAGAAGTGCTCTGGAATCTACAGTATATATTGCAATTGCACGAAACAGAGAGACGACAGGAGAAGAATGAATTTAGCTAGCCATTAGTTTCGCTGCAGTGAAAGAAGAAGAGAGAGAGAAAAGTGTGTGGCTAAAGAAAGGAAGAAAAAACTCACAATGGGGCTAAATTATGTATATATATATATTGGATCATCGTCTAGCTTTTGGATCGTAATGAGCTTTCTTCTTCTTACGGAAAACCAGAGTAGGACCTCCACCACCTTCTCTGAAGGGCATTCCGAGGAGAGCGAGTAGTCTTTGAGCTTCTTTATCTGTATTGGCAGTTGTGGTTATGCACACATCCATACCTTTTTGCTTACCGAGTGCCTCATAACGTATCTCAGGGAACACACTTTGGTCACGCATGCCGACGCTGTAGTTCCCATGCCCGTCGAAGCTGTTAGGGTTTAGTCCTTGAAAATCTCGTGTTCTTGGTAGTCCCATGTTTATAAGTCGGTCGAGAAATGAATACATCATCTAAAGATGAAATTCAGATTTCAAATTACGCAACAAAACGGAATAGGAGTAGGAATGGGAATAGGAATGCTCACATCTCCACGGAGGGTGACGGCGATACCAACAGTGGCACCTTCTCTGAGTTTGAATGAAGCAATAGATTGTTTGGCTTTGGTTTTCACTGGTCTCTGTCCAGTGATTGTTGCCAGATCTTTCATCGCCGCTTCTAATCCCTTGGAGTTCTGATCGGCATCTCCCATTCCGCAGTTTACCACAATCTTCTCTACCTTCGGAACCTAGATTGCATTCAACCAAAACATTGGGGAAATCCTCCAAAAAAAAAATCCCAATTCGATGATTCATTTTTCAAATACCTAACCTGGTGGATGTTTATGTAAGAGAATTCCTCCTTCAATCGAGGAACGATATTCTTGATATAAGTATTTTTCAAACGGTGGATAGTTTCGGCCTCAGATGCGTCTACGAGGACTACACCTGAAGATGAGGTCTGTAGTAGGTTAGGAGTGGGGACGGAGACGGCGGCGACGATGAGGGGACGATTTTGGTAGCGAGTTTTGATTGAAACTGAGCGGATATTCCGGGGAAGGAATGTAGATCGACGGAGGAGAGGAAATGTGGGGAATGTCGTCGAAAGAGAAGCGGTGGAGGACGCCATAGAGGGAGGGAGAGTGCGAAGAAAAGAGTGAACCAACTGACGAAAGTTAAAGATAAGATTTTTTTTTCTTGCCTTTTTTCTAATAACACCCTGAAATTACAAAAAAAATATTTCATAATTACTTTAATAAATATCAAGGGGTGGTGGCGCAGTTGGCTAGCGCGTAGGTCTCATAGCTATTAAGAGTGATCCTGAGGTCGAGAGTTCGAGCCTCTCTCACCCCATTAATATTTTTGTGTTACAACAAAAAAAAAAAAATTGAATAAAATGAAGTCGATTCTGAATTTCTAATTCCTAAGAAATAGAGATTGTAAGGTATGCTAATTGAAATGTAACTACGAGCTGAACTCTTCTCGTTCCATTTGCTCTTTTAAATTTTGAAGAGGGCCGCCGGCCGGTCTTTTCTTTCTTTCTAACAACGACAGTTTGTTTTGTTAAGGTTTGCGCCGAATTTAAGACACATACCTTTGCATCCAACATAACATGCAGAGTTGATTGTGATCTCGACATGTACCCAAGTTGATCTCTTCCTGTTCTTCAATGGCCTCTTCATTGAGCAACATGATCTGGTTGGAATATACAGATTTGGCCAAAGCTCCACCACAGCTTAAGTTCAGATAAAATCGCCATCAGAAGAATATAATGTAGAAGAAGATTAAAAAGGAATGTACCTGTTACAGCCAAAAATGATGACAATCGACAGTCCTCACAATCGACAAATCGGCCAATAATCGACAGATCGGCAACCATCCCTCTCCGAACTGAGGCTAAGATGGTAAATTAGCAATAGTAGATCTTTTTATTTGAATTAAAACTATCGGGTAATATATAAATTTCAAAACAAAAAAAGAGGTGCGATCACATGCGATCCACCTCACACCCTCCGCGTTGATCCAGCCACGTGATCTTACGATTTTATAAATCAAAGTACTGGAGATTGCATTATCTCAACCTTGCAGGAAATGATCATAAGGAAATGCATCAGATGGACGGAAATCAGTTTCAAGGAAGAAAAATTCAAAAAGCCACACAAGAGGAACACGAAAGTAAAGGCATTGCACCAATGGGATGATCCAGTTGCACAAGAGGAACACGGAAGTGATGCTCTTCAGTTGTTGATCCACAACATGGAGAAAAAATGAAGTTAAGATTGATTAACTATCGGGCAAACTCGTCTCCTTAGATAAAGAGTAAGTATAACTATATTTAAACCTTAATTTTTTTTCTCTTAATATATTAAACAACTTACTCAAAAAAAAGTGTCATTTAGGCCTTCAACAACATTTGAAGACTGACTCGATATTTTCTAAAACAATCTATGTTTTGGACAATAGGAAATGTAAAAACGATCGAACGAGCACAGCATAGATGCTTTGTAAAAACCATCTATGCTGCAGCCAATAGTAGATCCAAGAACGAACAGCCACACAGCAAACAGGTACTAGAAGTTGGAGTTAAGGTCACATCACTCACATGGCCTGGTCTATTCAGGTATGAATCATAGCCGTTGTTCTCTTTTTTGTTTTAAGATTGATAGGAATGTGGTGGGGTATCTTTTATTCTCAGCCATTGAAATATTCATATGGACTATTCTGTCCTCGATAAAATTAATTTCTTAAACGTTTCAGTATTGGGTATTATTCTGTTAATTTACTAACAACCAAGTACAGGTGTCATATTAACCACCAATTTAAACTGGTTTTCTGAAGATGTGGCTTTAAATTAATTACTAACTAAGCCCTAAAGGCTTTAAGTAATTAAATTTAGCACCAATAGATTTGGGCGGTGGTGAAGGTGTAGTAGTTATTGGTTGTTATTATCGGCGGTGCTCAGAAAGATCGTTTTATGTTGCCGGTTACTACCGTGGGAAAGGATGATGGTAGCGGTTCGTTCATCGCTCCAGCTCCTGTTTCCGGTATCGGATTATCTCAGAATACCGAATTCGTATCTGATGATGCTACTACTACTACTACTAAGAAGGTTAGAAAGCCGTATACGATAAAAAAGACTAGAGAGAGCTGGTCGGAACAAGAGCATGAAAAGTTTATTGAATCTCTTCAACTGTATGTATTTTTTTATTTTCTTTTCTGTTTTTATTTATTTATTTTGGTATTAAATCTGGGGTTTATTTCGTCGATTCTCTCTCGATCATGCTTCTTTCGAAATTGGGGTTTACTTTTTTTTTTTTTTTTTTCAGGAGCCACCAATTTGATTTCATTTAATTTAATTATCATGTCTGTCTTTCGAAATCCGAAATCTGGGAGGTTTTTTTTTTTATTTGCCCAATTTTTCAATCCTGATTTTATGTTCGTTCGTTTTTCAGATTTGATCGTGATTGGAAAAAAATTGAAGCTTTCGTTGGCTCCAAAACTGTCATCCAGGTTGTTCGTTTATACTAACTTCTTTTTAGGAGTTTCATGTATGATCTAGAATTTAAACAACCCCAGGTCCATGATCCGGGGTGGAGCCTTACTGGATCCGCCCTTGTTTTTCGATTTTGAACTCCTCCTGAACAGTTAATTAAAGAACAAGTAATGTAATTATATTTCAATTGAGTGTTTGATCTGTTTTGCAGATAAGAAGTCATGCACAAAAATATTTTTTGAAAATTCAAAAAGACGGAACGAATGATCATATTCCACCACCAAGACCTAAGCGAAAAGCAGCACATCCGTATCCACAAAAGGCTTCAAAGAATGGTAGGATGCATTTTACTCCCGTCATCTTTTTTATATAATCTTAAGATATCTTTTATTCCCTAACACTTAAGTCTTATGTGGATGTTATTGAATCCGAAGTATGTGCAGACACCAAATCATCTCAATTTTCCAATCCACTTCAAGCACCCTCTTATAGTGTTGTTTCTGAGCAAGGATATTCATTCAAAAGAGCAGTTGTAGATTCATCTTCCATACAAGGGACACCTAATGCCATAACAATTGCGCCTTGTTGGTCTCAAAACACCACCACACCGATTAGCATCGATAATGCACCTTCTTGGTCTCAAAACACCACCATACCGACGATTAGCATCGATGATTTGCCTTCTTGGTCTCAAAACACCACCATACCGACGATTAGCATCGATGATTTGCCTTGTTGGTCTCATAATACCACCACACCAATTAGCATTGATGATTTGCCTTGTTGGTCTCAAAATACCACCAAACCAATTAGCATCGATGATTTTCCTGGTTGGTCTCAAAACACCACCGCACCGATTAGCATTGATGATTTACCGATTAGTATTGATGATTTTCCTGGTTGGTCTCAAAACACCACCGCACCGATTAGCATTGATGATTTACCGATTAGCATTGATGATTTACCGATTAGCATTGATGATTTTCCTTGTTGGTCTCAAAACACCACCACACCGATTAGTATCGATGATTTGCCTTGTTGGTCTCAAAACACCACCACACCTATTAGCACTAATAATATATCATCTGGCAAAGGTTATTACCTTTTTAAACTCCACTGAAGTAAATAAATTTCAATCATAACTTAACTACCCTTTTTTTTAGATTTTACTAATGATTGGAGACATGTAGGATCTTCTAAAAATGCTCCGAATAAGAATTTTTGTAGTAGCAGTGGCAAAGGTTATTATCTTTTTAAACTCTACTGAGGTAAATAAATTTCAATCATAACTTAACCACCTTTTTTATATATTTTACAGATAATCAGGGACATGTAGGATCTTCTAAAAATGCTCCGAATAAGAATTTTTGTAGTAGCAGTGGCAAAGGTTATTATCTTTTTAAACTCTACTGAGGTAAAAAAAATTAATCACAACTTAACTACCTTTTTTTTAGATTTTACAGATGATTGGGGACATGTAGGATCTTCTAAAAATGCTCCAAATAAGAATTTTTATAGTAGCAGTGGCAAAGGTTATTCTCTTTTTAAACTCTACTGAGGTAAATAAATTTCAATCATAACTTAACTACCCTTTTTATATATTTTACAGATGATTGGGGACATGTGGGATCTTCTAAAAATGCTCCGAATAAGAATTTTTGTAGTAGCAGTGGCAAAGGTTATTATCTTTTTAAACTCTACTGAGGTAAAAAAAATTAATCACAACTTAACTACCTTTTTTTTAGATTTTACAGATGATTGGGGACATGTAGGATCTTCTAAAAATGCTCCAAATAAGAATTTTTATAGTAGCAGTGGCAAAGGTTATTCTCTTTTTAAACTCTACTGAGGTAAATAAATTTCAATCATAACTTAACTACCCTTTTTATATATTTTACAGATGATTGGGGACATGTGGGATCTTCTAAAAATGCTCCGAATAAGAATTTTTGTAGTAGCAGTGGCAAAGGTTATTCTCTTTTTAAACTCTACTGAGGTAAATAAATTTTAATCATAACTTAACTACCCTTTTTAGGTCTTACAGATGATTGGGGATATGTAGGATCTTCTAAAAATGCTCCGAATAAGAATTGTTGTAGTAGCAGTGGCAAAGGTTATTTTTTTTAAATCCACTGAAGTAAATAAATTTCAATCATAATTTTAATTACCTCTTTTTTAGAGTTTACAGATGATTGGGGACATGTAGGATCTTCTAAAAATGCTCCGAATAAGAATGGTTGTAGTAGCAGTGGGAGTCCATCCGAAACATGGCCAATATCTGAAACATCAGAACAGATACGTAATATACCTGCAAATCGTGGTAATATGATCATATATTCTATTAAGATGTTTAATGTGTATTCTGATCATGTCCTGCTTGTCCAGCCATACCGGATTTCGTTCAAGTGCATCAGTTTATTGGTAGTGTGTTAGATCCAGACACAGAAGATAATCATATGGAGACACTGAAACAGATGGAATCAATTGATGTTGAAACGGTACCATTTTCTGCAAATTCATCTTTTTGAACTTGTATTGCTTGGTTGAATACTTACGCAAAGCAAAAACTGCAGGTGCTTCTACTTATGAAAAATTTAACCGTGAATCTAGAAAATCCCGATTTCGAAGAGCATGTAAGTTATTCTGCATTCAATCTGTTTGAAATAAGAAAAATATGATCTCTAACATATAAGAATCTGCAGAGAAAATTGTTGTCATATTACAGTGATCAAATGCAATGAAACCGTATCAAATGATAACCAGGATCATCCATCAGGTAGAAGAGAGAGAGATGAATTTACCAAGCTGGATTATGAATTATCTATTTGTAATTAAAGAAACTATATAGTATTCCTTAATATTTAAATAGCATTTTGGCTTTATTTTTGCAATGCCAAATTTAATCCCCCACCAATAATCACCACCCAAATCCTGTACATCCTTATCAGGAGATATTATAATTTCCTTATTTTAGTAATAATTAATATGATGGAGAGAGTTTATATTTAATGGTGGTGGCTCTGTGTGCGATTACAATCACTAGATTGTTAATTTTTCCCAAAATAACAGATCTTGTATTTTGTATTATTTACTCTCAGTTTTAAATATTTTATCTTAATTATTATTAATATTTCTAACACTTGAATCAAGGTAAAATCGTTAGTTTTTCAGAAAATTAAAGAATCTAAGACAAAAGAGATCACATGTGAGCTAACTTTTTTGTGGAATCATAAAACAATCAATTAAAGATCCAAGGATATATATGAAGATCTATTTACAAAGATCACAAGTGAATGTCAACTTCCAACATCTTTTGTGTAAGAAATCAAGGAACCATCAATTGAGATTCAATAATGAAAATCAATTTGTCATGTCTAAAAAAAGATGGGAACACTCAAGAAATAGTACGTTCACCACATTCTAGTAAATTTTTGAGTTCATTTCTTATACTTGAGATTTCAAATACCTCAAAACCAAGCTTCCAAGGTTGTGTTGGAAATGGAAAGTGTGTTAGTTAGTGGGTTAGAAAGAAATCTATAGGTTCAGGAGTATATAATTTCAGATAAACATTGTTGTGTTGGTGGAATATCAAAATGGTCAAAAAAAATTGCAGATGTTTATTTTTTTACTCCAAACCAAGGTACATTTAATATTTTCTTTCCCTATATATATGGTAAGCAGCAGTGTCCATTTAATGTGAAGGTTTGGAAAATCTTTGACCATTTAATAAAGTGACATTGTTGAGATTTCTATAATAAAATCCAATTAAATTTAACCATCCAGATTTAAAACATCAAATAATATTCATTTTAAATATATTTTAAATGAAATGAAATTAAATTATATCCCAATTCCCAACAATCTCTAATTTATTAAAAAAATCTAATTATAATTTTTATATAACTTATTTTATTCCAATTTTGTCTACATTAAAAGATTTCTCCATGTCTACATTATAATTTTTCTTTCTTATATATTGCCACACATATTGTCTGTGTTATTCAATATTTTCTTAGAAAGTCTCTTGTCAAACATCAAAACTTAAAGATGGCCGTGTCTCGTTTTATGTTCGTTATTGCTCTGTCGATCGTTCTAACCTTTATCCATTCTTCAGCAAATGCGACTAATCGTCATCCAACACAACATGCTTTTGATTCAAAGAATATTGTCCAACCATTGAAAGTATTCGACCAGGTAAAAGATGAAATAATCTGCATACCTGAAGACTGTAAAGTTGACGGACTATGTGTTCCTTGCCCGGTTGGGAAAAAGGTGCCTCATGAAGTCGGTGATGGAAAAAATGGATTGTTTTGCCCACCAGATGAATGCCCAAGCGATGACGATGCTGGGCAGTGTGGACCATGCTAAAAAATGGCTTTATTAATAATCATGCATGTAATAATTTCAATAATGATTATGTTATGTATACGATAAGTATTTTATATCTGAAAAAGAACTTGATTCGAATAATTCTAATTTTATACAATACATTCAAGTATTAACACAATCTGACTCGTTTCAGACGAAAACATCTATATTTTTACTAAGTATATTGCTTATTTCTTTTTTGCTTTCGCTATTTAATCCTAAACCGATTTTGAGCTTTTTACCCTTGCGCAACTCTATTGTTTCTTCCGAGTTCCGAGGGTATTGGTTTTTCAGTGGTTTCCAGGTATTTGGGAGTTGAGTTTTGCAGGACCTCGAGGGCTTTCTTTTTCCTTGGCGAGATTGCATTGTCCTGACATTGGATGGTCGATATATTGCATGTTTTGACTACGATTTGTGATTCCCTAATACAACATTTTCCTTCAGGAGTTTGGAATTTTATACATTGATAAAAAGAGGATGTTACAATGCCAAATTCGTGCAGGTTGATTCTTCGTAGAATTGCGTTATAAGCCGAGATGAATCTAACAATTGTGAATGTTATTCTCTTAGGATCGAGTACTTAACTTGTCTTCCCCTAACGTTATTAATAATGGAATATTTTCAACCACTGGGATTTTTACTTGCCCGAAATCCTTTATCGGGCAATGACAAATTTCCAAATTTTCTTTTTTCAAATTCGTGTTAGTCTTAAACCTGCTTTAAAGGCCATCAAATAATATTCATTTTAAATATATTTTAAAAGAAATTAAATTATATCCCAACAATCTCTAATTTATTAAAAAAATCTAAATATATTATATATCTTATTTTATTCCAATTTTGTTTACATTAAAAGATTTCTCCATGCAAAATAGAATCATCCACATAATTTTTCTTTCTTATATAATGTCACACATATTATCTATGTGTTATTCAATATTTTCTTAAAAAGTTTCTTGTCAAACATTGAAACCTAAAGATGACCTGTCTCGTTTTATGTTCGTTATTGTCTTGTCGATCGTTCTAACCTTTATCCATTCTCCAGCAAATGCGGCTAATCGCCATCCAGCACAATATACTTCTGATTCAAAGAATATTGTTCAACCATTGAAAGTATTCGATCAGGTAAATGATGAAATAATCTGCTTACCTGTAGACTGTAAAGTTGACGGAATATGTACTCCTTGTCCTGTTGTGAAAAAGATGCCTCATGAAGTCGGTGATGAAAAAATTGGATTGTTTTGCCCACCAGATGAATGCCCAAGCGATGACGATGCTGGACAGTGTGGACCATGCTAAAAATGGCTTTATTAATAATCATGCATGTAATAATTTCATTAATGATTATGTTATGTATGCGATAAGTATTTTATATCTGAAAAAGAACTTGATTCGAATGATTCTAATTTTATACAATACATTCAAGTATTAACACAATTAAATAAGACCAACACACAACTTATCTTTTGATCATCGTGGTGTAGAATCAAGATTACAATGCTTATTATATTTTAATAATCATGTTTAATTAACCTTAATTACTCTAGTGAAATCATTCTAGATTAGACTTAATTGATATTACACCTTTAATTATATAATTGACGATAGTCAAAATATAGATCAAAGTCAAAATCATAATCTATGGTCAAATAGTCAACATGTTGAATTATTTATATTCAACAATTGTTTAGTCAAAAAGTCAACATGTTAAAATATAAAGTCAAAATCATAATCTATGGTCAAATATAAACTAATTGAATTATTTATCATGAATACAATTTGGTCAACATGTTGAATTATTTATATTCAACAATTGTTTCGTCAAAGAGTCAACATGTTAAATGCTTTATCTTGATTATTATTAATATTTCTAACACTTGAATCAACAGAGATGTTTAATCGGATTAGTATTCAATCTCTCTCTAGTACAAAACAGATATTCAATGTAACGTGTTCTCCCCCTTTTCAGGGGGTCGGTATTAATAATCCTTCTGTTATTTCCAGGCCAAGTCTGACCCAAATATTCCTGGACCGTACCGCTCTGGCAGGCCGGGATTGGGTCGACGACGAACCTGGGGATGTTCCTGGGCCACTCTATCGGTCTTGATCGTGGTTTGGCCAATGGCAGATTTGGAGATGCTCTGGTGGGTCGATGACATCATTTGTGCTCAGTCCGATGGACTTAGTCCGTTGATGTTTCTATTGGACCACTTCAGTGGGTCGACGGTATCATCACCTGATATCCCTACAATAACTTTTTAATTTAAATAACTTTTTTTAACGTAGAATGTGATCATGAGGGTAATTTCTTTGGCAGATAATACAGGATAGGGAGACGGATAATACAAGATATATCAAACACCTTCATGGTGAACAGGTACAAGGTCAGAGGGACCACTCGAGAGAACGATTAGCGAAAATATGGGTTAAAAGCGTCCAACCGGCTCCAAGTTGATTTATTTATTATTAGTACGATTTACTTGTAATTCAAACTCGGTAAGAACTTGTATTAAAAAACTGCAATATCTAGGCTAATGGTAGGTTGAAATTCAACAAACAGAATTCTGACTCACCAAAAAACATAGAAGGTAAAGATGTGAAAAATGAAATGACCCAAAAAGTTATATCTATAAGAGGATCTATCTCTTAATTAGGAGAAGGACTTTCTTTGAAAGTAAAAACGATATGAGTAATCACTTGCATGTAGTGGATTGAAAGATGATGACAAAGTTTTCCTTAAGAAAAGGAAAAAGATGTCAGAAGCACATCAAGGTTTTTTCACCGCCTATTATCCAAAACCCACTACGCAAAATGATGAGACATAGTTCGTTTTAAAAAATATCGAGTCAGTTCCCAAAGATTGTTGAAGGTCTAAACGATCGTAAGATTACTTGGCTGAATCAATGCGGAAGGTGAGGGGTGGATCGCATGTGATCGCATCTCTTTTTTTGTTTTGAAATTTATATATTACCAAATAGTTTTAATTCAAATAAAAGAATAAGTTTAGAATTTTTAAGATGATTTTAATATGAATTAATATAATTTTATAAAATAAAATAAAAATTAATCACATAAATCGGATCCTTTATGGGAGGGATTAAAAGGACTCGGACCCATCCCGTTTGAAGACGGGTTTAAACTCGGATCCCGGGCTCATTAAAGATTAAAAAAAAAGTTAAACATTGTAAATCTGTAATAATCCAAACAGTAAAAATTAGTTATAATCCCACTTTCAAAGAAGATTAAACAGTACTTATGAGTTGTAAGTTAGTTTAACATGATACACTGGTGCAAGTCTCTGTTCCCTTGCAAGTCACAATAGACCCGGCACATCTGATCACCATGATACACTGGTGCACCCATGGCTGTGGTCCTCAAAACATCCAATCCATGATCCATCTTGGTGTCCGAAAGCTACATTTTTTGTTTTTTACTCACAAAAGCGGGCAACCGTGTTCTCTGCCGCTTGACTGTCCTTATCCTTGCCGCTTTCTTTTTACATACATACATACATACATACATACATAGAGAGAGATATTAGCTTAACTAGTCGCCTGCTTCTCTGTAATTCTAAAAATTTGGTCTTGGGTCGTTTGAAATCCTGAATCCACCACCGGTTATGGGACATAAAGACATCTATGATGCGAACCTTGTTATTCATCCATCTGCAAGTGGATCGTCCTACTTCTCTGTAATTATATGTGGAAATATGGATATTTTTAAATTCTTCACGGTTGGTGTGGTGTCTACTCATGTGTTCCGTCCGATTCACTCCCCCCTCCTGTTGTTTTCGGTTTAAAACCAGGAACTTATCGGCAAGAAATTCCGGGACCATCGAAGTTCTTTAGACAACAATTGCCACAAATGACGCGTCTGACTCGGCCCATGTCAATTTTCTGACCCACATGACATTACTTTGTGTCTCCTCCCCTCATGGCCCTAGAACAAAGCCATTTCTGATCATGTTACATCAGACGACCCAAGACAGGGAGGGATACTTTTTTTGGTTTAAACCCTTATTTTTTATTAAAACGGTTCTGATGCGGTCAGATGCGACTGAATGCGTACAACCAATTCATTTTTGACTACTCGGATCATGTGGACACATTCAGTCTCAACGTCGCACCTGATCTTGAGCCTATTTTTTATATATTTAGAATAATTTTATTTTATTTGAACGGATCAGATTTAATCAAGTTTCTTTTAATCTGATTTAACCATTGAGAATTGAGATAAATTTCATAATTTTAAATGACGTATTATGGTATTTAATATTTACCGAATATTGGAATTATGGATTTTTTTTAGTTGAAACTATAAATTTCAATAAAAAAAAGGTGTTATTACATACGATCCACCCCACACCCTCCGCATTAATCCAGTCAAGTGATTTTACGATCATTTAGGTCTTCAACAATCTTTGAGGAATGACTCGATGTTTTCTAAAACGAGCTATGTCTCATCGTTCTCGCGTAGTGGGTCTTTGACAATAGAGGTAAAAAACTCTATTGTGCTTCTGTCATCTTTTTCTTTTCGTATGAAAAACTCTGTCATCACTTTTCGGTCTATTACATACAAGTGATTACCCATATCGTTTTTACTTTTAAAAAAATCTCTTTAAAATAGATATTATGGACATTAAATGGTGAGTTATTTTTTTTATTTAATTATCGAATTAAATGAAAATAAAAAGACAACAAAGGCCCAAAATAGCAAAGACAGCTATAAATATATATATTATTTTAATAAATTTACTATTGATTAATAATTTAAATGAATTAAGCACCGCCGGTACGAGATTTTTTGCAATGGAGAACGGCCTCGTTTATAGATTTCTCATGCTCCTCGTCGTCGATGGCAACCACGGCGGCACGGCGAGGTCTACACCGCTCCGTCTGACTACGAGTGAGTTTCTTCCCTAACTCCTTCACCTGCTTATATAAAGGCACCGCAAAACATAGATACTTCGAAACTTCCGTCAGAAAATATCTCCATCGCCTCTCCGGGGACGATAACTTATCCATCGCCGGTGTGGTTGGAAACTCATGCCTCCGGCTCAAAGAGAGAAGAAGTTTAGTAGAACCCGGCACAAGGCTTTCAGTACTGATGAGAGGAGAAGGAAGAGGAGAAGAAGAAGAGGAATTCATGAGAAGTTCGTTCCAAAAGTCACCGTCGGAAAAATACTCTTCAGCATCCTTTGTAGTCAAATGCGACGATTCTAGCTTTTCCAACGTCCTTCCCTGCGCGTCATCATCGGCTAGAGTCCAACGGAACGAAACGAGGTTTGGGTCGATGTCTATGAACGACGCAGCGGTGTCTATGGAGTCATCTTTAATGCTTATCAGCCATCTAAACGAGAAACTTTCAAGCTGAACCGAATCCAATGCCATTTCGACGGGAACCCAAGATCTCCGGTGATCGCCGGGACAAGAAAGCAAGAGAGCAAAAAGAAAGGAAGAAAAGAGAGAGCGCATGCAAAGTTGTGATACCAAAGTAGTTTTCTAAACCAAGTTATATACAACTATTCTGATAGTGACAGTTCTGAAAACTTTAGCTTTTACTCTGTTATCGTTACCCGTTTATTATTGCATCGTGCTCCTCGGTTTTATCAAAATTTATCACGATTCGATTTATTTTATTATAATTCATATTTTCAGGGATATAGATGCAATTATTCCTAATTATTATCCATTTGAATGATTGAATTATTTCTAATATCTTCAATCTTAATTTAATTTATGTCACTTTGAAATTTTAATTGTTATTATTATTTACTAATTACTAATTTGAATTGTTATTACCATAATACCATCCAAACATTTTTGTAAATTCTCGTATATTATAAATGCGTCAAAAACATTAATACAACGTAATACGGGTAACGAGTACAACTTGAGCATAATGTAACATACCAACATATAACTCGTTGTACAAAGTTTAGTTGTTAATAAATAATACATCGTCAGTCGACGGATTAGGATTTAACAGCCAATGTATATAAGTTTTGACACACCTGAAACCAGCTTATTATAAAATATCTCAAATAACATATTTCAGTAGAATTGTGTACCTGGTAAATAATAACTATGAAAGAAAAAACTTAATCTTTCAGTATTCATCGAAATATCCAATGGTAGGAACCTCGATGGGACCACTTCGAGATGTGGTCTATCTCGAAACTTGGAGTCGTCGATCTTGATCTCAAGGCGGCTGATTACAGACAAACACAAATCTGACTGACATATAGTTGCGGGTAATGTCACCAAAACCAGTTAGATGATGGAAATCCATCACTATATACAGTGGCATATCTAGGAATTCTCGACAGTGGGGCGAATTAAGGCGATTTTTTTTACTAGCGTAACCTTTTCAACCATAAAAACTTATAAAAATAAATATTAAATATATTCATTAATTAATATTTAAAATATAAATAAACATATTTATTAATTTAATTTAATTAATTTATAAAAATTTCAAATATATTAAACATTACTTCAATATCCTACGACGATAACACATATCATTAAATATTTTTAAAATTATTTCGTTGTTTATATGCAACCGGTGGAATATTAGGTGATTTAGGAGTGAATTTTAGGGGATTTAGTTGGGAATTTTAAGTTGAAAGATATATTAAAAAATATTTTATAATTATATACCGTAAACTTTAACCTTTCTAAAATATTAATATAGTGTAAAAATTATATTGAATCCCTTATATAATTATAAATTACATATAAGTCCTTTAAAATTGTCAAATTTTAGGGGGGGCAGATCGGACTAAGATCGAAGGATGGAGATTAATCGACATATCCCATTAATTTTAAGTGTTAGTTTAGCTTTATACTTGCTACTTTAATTTTATAAAAGTGGTTTTTTTCTTCTCCTTTTGTTAATTCATCATTAAATTCGAATCAATTATTACTTTGATATTTTTTCATAATTAAGATGTGATGTTATTTAAACTTTAGATTAATTATTGGTGATTAGTGGTTAGCGAGAATCGAATGATCAACTAGATCTTCAAAAATCAAAATAAATAACCAGAAGCGGATCTAGGGTTTTGTCTTCACCGAACTGAAATTACAAACAAAATATATTGAAATTCAACCATGGAAAATAGAGGTTTCATATAATCAGGTCATATAAAATAGTATGATTAGAGTGTCAAATAAAGTCCAGCTCGACGAGCTCGGCTCATTTAAGCTCGGTTCAAGCTCGTTTAGCTTAACGAGCCGAGCTCGAGACTCGTTAAGCTCGACGGACTCGGTAAGAAATATAAAAAATTAAAAAAATATTATATAAAGAAATGTAGCACAGTTGGTAAAATGTTTCTTAACCTGTGAGAGGTCATGGGTTCAATTCCTCACGTCTTCAAACTAATTATTTTAACCTGTAAGTTAAGTTCGAGCCCAGGTTCACGAACCCGAGCCCAGATAATACCTTAACGAGCCCCGTCCGAACCCAGATAATACCTTAACGAGCCGCGTCCGAACCCAGATAATACCTTAACGAGCCGAGTCCGAGCCCAGATAATACCTTAACGAGCCCCGTCCGAGCCCAGATAATACCTTAACGAGCCCCGTCCGAGCCCAGATAATACCTTAACGAGCCGAGCCGAGCCCGAACCCAGATAATACCTTAACTAGCCGCGGGCCCAGATAATACCTTAACGAGCCGAGCCCGAACCCAGATAATACCTTAACGAGCCGAGCCCGGTTTTGCTCGTTTCACACTCTAAGTATAATTAAAGAAATTTAGAATATTACGTTAGAATATCACCAAAATATGTTGGTCAAATGATTAATTAGGTCATGCCATTAAGATTACTCAATAGTGTCGGTTCTAAGAACCATGTTTAATCAAAGCTCGTCGATTTCATCTGAGTCATTTTATGTTAACAATCTCTTTAATTATGAAAGATATATTGGTAAATGTTTGCAACCATGTAAGCATTTGACAAAAGGGTGGAGCAAAGTAGAGGTATTTAAAAAAGTTATGAACATTTTTCATTAAATACAAGAAGTATAACTTATAATTTTACATTATTGAATTGTCGTATGGACCGTCACTAAAACTTATTTATTGAAGACTAAAGATGAATGATCGATCGACGTTTCTACAATGCAAAATCATAATTCTTCTCTTCATCGTACTCCTCGCTGTTAAACTTGCACTGGAAAAATCAGTGAGCCACCTAAGGTTTTTACCTTGTCCATTTTTGAAAATATTGAGCCTTTGAACTTACAATAAACCCACCTGTTTCCTTCACCAATTCTCAAACCAAATCCACAAGTAAGTTACTACTTGTGCAGTGAGAGTATTGGATGAGGATAACATTTTTTGAGCAGCTTCTTTGTAAGTTAATCTTGAAATGGTGGCAATCGATCTAGATATTCTTTGGAAGAACACTTGTAAGATCGATTTCGTACCAAATATCGATGGTCAAAATCATAATCTATAATATTCAATCTCATTCCAAACTCAGTCCATATAAATAGTGTGAAAAATCAGAAACATACAAAACAACAAAAAAACATGTTTGTTTTATTTTCTTATGTGTTTTCAGTTTCTGATTTTCATTTTTTTTGAATTTATTCCATTTACGCCCTCAGACGCCTTGAATTTATTACACTATAAATTTATCAATCAACCACATCCACATTCCACCAATGACTAGGGGTGAGCATAACCGTCACGTCTCCGGCCAGTCGGATAAGGGTATGGGGACGATTTTCATCCTCGAAAAAAAATTTCCTCGGTCACATGAACACGGCCGGTCAGGTTAAAATTAAAAATCAATTGTGTTTATAACCATCTTTTTTGTTTTGACAATCAAAAATACCCTCGATTTTTTTGCCAAATATACCCTCATCATTAATTCAAATTTTATGTTATGCCACAGCTATTTTGCGGGCATACAACTAAGCCTGACAATTCGTGTTGACACGATACGAACACGACTGACACAACTAATTTTTCGTCGACACAAACACGACACGTGTCAAAAAAATTTAACACGAACACGACTGACATGACACGACTAGGGTGTCAAACGAGCCGAACTTTTGCTTATAGAGCCGGGCTCGACTCGTTAAGGTATCATCTGGGCTCGAGCTCGGCTCGTTAAGGTATCATCTGGGCTCGAGCTCGGCTCGTCAGAGACTTTTCAGACTCGGGCTCGAACTCTTCGGGCCCGCAAGTCTGGACTCGAACTTAACCTGCAGGTTAAAATAATTAATTCAGAAACATGAGGGATTGAACCCATCATTTATGCTACATTTCTATTCTCTATAAATCTAATATTTTTTTATAATTAATAATCATTTGATATTACTATTAAGGCTGTAAATGGGTCGGATCTGGGACGGTTGAGCTGGACCCATGAACTTGGCCCGACCTGGTCTGGGTCGGGTCCGGGTCCAGGTCCAGTACTAAATTGTCTGGACCCAGACCCATAAAAAATCCGATTCGAGTTCAATACTAAATTGACTGGTCCCTGACCCGACCCAGACCCATAAAAAAATCCGAGTCTGGGCCAGGTCCGATCCAAAAAATAATTTTTTTACCTAAAAAACAATAAATAATTAAGAATATAAAAATAGTTAATAAATTTTAGTAAAATAAACAAACAAATATTGGTGTATTTATATTAAATCCTTAAGTTACTAATATATTATACAATATATATTAAAATATTTATATTTAAACCCTTAATTTACTAAAATATTAATATATTTTGTTTCTAACATTTAAAATAGCCGGGTCCGGGTCCAGCCAGGTCTGGTTAATCTGGACCCGGACCACTAATTGACCGGGTCTAGACCGGACCTAGTCATCCGGGTCTAAACCCTTTGACGGGTCCGAAATTGGTCCCAGGCCCGGGCCCTGACAACCTTAATTACTATGTTTAATATATTAGATATTTAATATTTTTATAATATTATATTATATTTAATTAATAATAGTTTCGTGTTATCGTTTCATGTCAATTTACGTTTCTCGTATTTTTAGAGACAAACACTAAACAAACACTATTATTAATCGTGTTAAAACTTTCGACACTAACCCGACACTATTATAAACGTGTTGTCTTCGTGCGTGTTAAAATCGTGTCGTGTTGTATTTTTTTACGAATCATGTCTGTTATTGCCACCCTTAAATTACAACCGTTCCACTATCGGGTATTGTCAGCTGTCAAATCCTGCAAAAATCTTCTGAAAGATAAGAGTTGTGATTTCTTTATGTCCTTGTGATTTGAGGAGATGGTGCCATTGCGGCATCGATTTAACGATGAAGACGACGATTTGAAGAGACGACGACGGCGATTTGAAGACGGAGACGACGATTTAAAGAGATGACGACGGCGATTTAAGGACAGAGATCGACGACGACTGGTGTTCTAACAACGTCGATACAAACAACGTCAGAAGAAGAAAAATGAAACATATATATACAATATTTAAGACTTACCAAAGAGGCAAAGACTCATCAAATCAATTTTATAGCTAAATGTTATGGGTAACCGGTAAAATGTAACAGACAAACAAATAAGATGTTATTGGTTTCAGAACATAATAATTGCTTTATAAGAGGGGTGCATTAGGAAAAATAATAATGACGTCTAATCCACACTAAGTAGGTTTGGTGGGTATTTTTGCTCTCCAAGCCATCTAAGGTGGCTATATCTGACGATCTGAACAGTCGGATAAAAAGATGAGTGCCAAAAGTCGGGGAGGAAGATCGCGCAAGAGTGGTTCAGCATAGCCGCTTTTAGTTTTTGTATTATTGAAATAAGAAAGTAAAACGTTTACAAAAGAGATCGCAAAAGGGAGCGAGATCAGAAGAGATTAGAGGAAATGAAGTAGTAATTAAAAACTAACTAGGGTTTCTAAAAGCACAAATTGTGTCATTTATACCTAGGGTTTTAGTTGTTTGGGTCTGAATTTATATTTCTTGTTTGGTTCTAGTCATGTACATCGGACTCAGATACTCTGGTATTTGAATCCGGATAATCTGAATCCGTCTGAATAATATCCAGATAATCTGAATCCGTCTGAATAATATCCGGATAGAAAAATTCAAATTCGGATAACTTTTTATAAAACCTTAAAATAAAATTATAAAAGTATAAAATCACCTTTAATAAAGTTAATTAATAGTCAATTAATCACCTTAAAATTCGAATATCTGAAAGTCAATTTATATTTATTCCGATATCCGGGTATCCGAATTCGAAATTTTCAACCGAATTCATATTTTAACGACGGATATTACAGATATCAAATCCATCTGGATCATTTTTGGTATCCAAATCCGGATTCAGATACCAAAAATCTCGAAAACGGATACGAATACGAATTTCGATATACCATTTATAGACTTAGGTACTAGGTCTAGTGGCTTTAATAATATTTCAGTATTATTTCATCAAATCCAACCTTATTTTGTAAGACACTATCATGAGAACCTTACCTAATCTTTAAAACTCAACCGTTGGATCAAAACATGGTAATTTTTTATGTTTTAATTATTTTGCAAAACACGTAGAGATGAAAACGTGCAATTTTTTTGATCACATGAAATTTAATAAACACGAAAGAACGGGCGTGATTGATAGAAGAAGCATAGTGGTCGATCGTGTAGTTGAATCTGAAGATGCAAAGCTACGTCATTTTAATTAAATGAATTAATTAATCTAAATAGAATTATTTAAGCAAAGTCTCCCATTAAAAAAATATTAATTGTTTATAAATAATTGCTTAATTAATTGATTAATTCTAGAAAGCGTGCATGCAAAAAAGAGAGGTCATGGAAGGATGGTTTCTAAAAATCTATATAAAGCTCATGTGTCACCTTGGTTTCAAATCATCCATCCATCATCTCTTTGTCTCGTCAATTCGATTGCATTCTCCGGCGACCGGTTCAGTTTTATTGAGAAATCATGACGCGTCAATTGACACGCATGCTGAGCACGGCGACGGAAGAGGCAATTGGTGACTCGCTCTCTAACCATTCCGACCAAATCAAAGCTTTGTTCAAAAAGTTGATCGAGCATGGTAAGGGAATGTTGCAACGTCAAGATATTTTGGCAGATTTGGGTACGTATTACACTGATGGATCTGAACACGACCAATTTGCTGAGATTTTGAAATCGTGCCAAGAAGCTATCGTTCTGCCACCTATGGTGGCTTTTGGCGTTCGGCCCCGACCTGGTATCTGGTACTACGTTCGTGTCAATACCAGTGATCTTAAGATTGAGACATTGAATGTGACCGACTACTTGAAGTTCAAAGAAGAGCTTTTGGATGGAAATGACAGCAATTTCGCTCTAGAGTTGGATTTCGAACCTTTCAATGCAGCCTTCCCACGCCCGTCCTTATCCAAGTCCATTGGTAATGGAGTTGAGTTTCTGAACAAACACATTTCCTCCAAATTGTTCAAAAACAATGAGGCTGTCACTCCGTTACTCAGTTTCCTTCGCGATCGTAGCTACAAAGGGATGGTAAGTATATATATATCATACATATAGGAAAAGGATCTAGTGCAGCCATACCCTATGCGGTTGGGTGCTCTCGCTGGATTTTAACCCTTTGATAAGTTTTTAAAGGTCAGAATCAGATGGTCGCACCTGATCATGGTTCTATACATGGGGACTACCTCCATTTGGTAATTGAGTGCGGTCATCTGATTCTGGTCAACCATTTTTTTTAAACGATCAGACATGACACACTAGATTGATAAGCGACACCTAGCCGCACCCAATCTGGTCGCACCAATCCTTTTCCGTATTTTATAATATCGTATAAACCCCTTAAATTGGATGTTGTTTTCTATGGATGCAGTCGATGATGTTAAACAACAAGATTCAAAGTACTGACGGTTTCCAATCTGCTCTAAGAAAGGGTGAAGAACACCTTCTTTCCCTCCCTTCCGACACACCATACTCCAGCTTCGAGCCAAAGTTTGAAGTTTTAGGGTTCGAGAGAGGATGGGGAGACACAGCAAAACGTGTTCTAGACAACCTTCACATGCTACTTGATCTTCTGGAAGCACCAGACCCATACACATTTGAGAAGTTCTTATCTATAATCCCCATGGTGTTCAACGTCGTCATTCTTTCACCACACGGCTACTTCGCTCAAGCAAACGTACTTGGGTACCCTGATACCGGAGGACAGGTGGTTTACATTTTGGACCAAGTTCGTGCATTGGAGAAGGAGATGCTCTTGAGGATCAAAGAGCAAGGATTGGATATCGTCCCCAAGATTCTCATCGCCACCAGAATGCTACCTGATGCTGTGGGAACAACATGTGGGGAAAGACTGGAACCAGTTGAAGGAACGGAGCATACCAACATAATTCGTATCCCATTTCGAACCAAAGAAGGAGTCGTGCTTCGCAAATGGATTTCGAGATTCGATGTGTGGCCTTATCTTGAGACGTACGCGGAGGATTGCATCAAAGAAGTCACAGAGGAGCTTGGTGCGAAACCTGATCTGATCATCGGAAACTACAGCGATGGGAATCTTGTCGCATCGATCATGGCCCATAAAATGGATGTTACCCAATGTACAATCGCGCATGCACTGGAGAAAACCAAGTATCCCAACTCCGATCTGTATTGGAAGGAAAAAGACGATCATTACCATTTCTCATGTCAATTCACCGCCGACGTGTACGCCATGAACAAAACTGATTTCATCATCACCAGCACCTTCCAAGAAATTGCTGGAAGCAAGGATAGTGTCGGACAGTACGAAACCCACATTGGGTTCACAATGCCTGGGTTATATAGAGTTGTTCAAGGAATCAATGTGTTTGATCCCAAGTTTAACATCGTATCACCTGGAGCCGATATGGATATCTACTTCCCCCCGACAGAAAAATCTAGGAGACTCACAGATCTTCATCCTGAAATCGAAGAACTCCTCTATAGCAAAGTAGACAACACTGAGCATAAATTCGTACTTACTGACAAGACCAAGCCGATAATCTTTTCCATGGCAAGGCTCGACCGTGTGAAGAATCTGACAGGTTTGGTCGAGTTGTATGGTAAGAACCCAAAGCTGAGGGAACTGGCCAACCTTGTCATCGTGTGTGGCGACCATGGAAAAGAATCCAAGGACAAAGAGGAGCAAGCTGAGTTGAAGAAGATGTATAGTTACATCGAAGAGTATAAACTGAATGGACAGATCAGATGGATTTCTGCACAGATGGATCGGGTACGTAATGGTGAACTTTACCGTGTGATTGCTGACACCAAGGGTGTGTTCGTACAACCAGCTTTCTATGAAGCATTTGGGCTCACTGTTGTGGAATCCATGACCTCTGGATTACCCACCTTTGCAACTCTGCATGGAGGTCCTGCTGAGATCATAGTTGATGGTGTTTCAGGGTTCCATATCGATCCGTACCAAGGAGACCAGGTATCAAACCTACTTGTCAATTTCTTTCAGAAGTGCAAGGTTGAGCCTAGCCATTGGGAGGATATTTCTCAAGGAGGTTTGAAGCGTATCTATGAGAAGTACACCTGGAAGTTGTACTCGGAAAGACTTCTCACATTGACGACTGTTTATGGATTCTGGAAATACATCACCGGCGATGACAGGCTTGAAAGTCGTCGTTACTTGGAGATGTTTTATGGACTTAAATATCGTACTCTGGTAAGTAATCGATTAACAAAAAACACTTAACTTTTTCATACTCAACTCTTTCTTTCCTTTCATTGCAGGTTGATAATGTTCCTTTGGCCATTGACGCGCCATCTAAATCTTCATAGATGTTGTTGTACGAGCAAGTAATTTCCCGGAAGGCCGAGTGTTTTGATTTGGAGTTTATATACGTATCATATGGAAATTGATTAAAGTTTCCATTTTTGTTTTTGTTTTATTGTTTTCAGTTTTACTCTTGTATTGAACTTTTATTAAATTTAAGGAACCATCATCATGTTTGTTATATTATTTAGTTCTTGATTTACTGATAGTGTGCGAACAATTGCAATGCTCATTGATTCAAGTTGTGATAATATAACAACTGCTGACACAGAACTGTACACCAACTCTTTCTATCAACATGGATTAAAGTTTCGTTCGTTTTATGTCAGACCCCCAGAAGGCTCTCACAGAAACGGAACTAAAAGTCTTCGTCGTTTAAAAGATCATTCTGTCACGAGCGGAACCAAACTTGGACACTTCTACAAAGGTAGACAGAATGATCTTAAACTATAAAGTGAGTCGACGACCTCAAGAAGAATCATTAAACCCATGGCAGGTTCGACGACTCCAAACAGGTTTACCGGTTTAAATACAAATCGACGACCTCGAGCAAAGTTGACAACTTTAGGGACAGTCATTGAACCAAGCAGTAGATTAGAAGACACTAAGAAGAGTTGCCGACTCACATAGTCGACGGTTGTCAATGTCTGATATATACTCATTTTTTTTAGTTTGAAATCAGTTGACAATTTATTGACTACTCCCTGTCTCTCTCAACCTTAGACTTTGGTAGATAAACATGTCTTCAATTTTAAAGTTTATCTACATTTTTTTCATTTCATATTTTTTTACTCTATTTATCTCATCTTGATTTTACGTATTTTTATAGAAGATACTTTTAAGATATAAATTGGGGAAAAAAACCGATGGATCCAATGTCTTTCTCATCTTTTAACCGGATTGATTTCTCATCTTTTTACAACTTCGTAAATAAATAAATAAAACCCTAAAATCTAAATAGTAAATAACTAAATATAGTCTCGCCAAATTAGAAAGGCGGATCGGATCCCAAATCAAGTTGCTCGATCAGACGGAGAGTGATCTTGGATGATCTGTAATCTTTCTCCGTTCTTCTCGATTCGGACTTCGATTTCCAGGGCGTCTGTTGCTTGTACTCTCTTCCATTGCAAACGATCATCGCACCTCGCCTTCAATTCAGCTCGTAACAGTAGTGGCAACAAGCGCGGTATCGGAACAAATATGGCGAACTCTGAGTTTTACAAGTTTGGTCCTTACAAGATTTCTCCCTCTGAGGTCTTCTATTTTACTCATCTTTCCTATGCGATGGTTAACCTGAAGCCAGTTATACCAGGTGATTGTCATTACTTCCCCGTTAATCAGACAACTTTTTTTGGATTTCTAACCCTATAAAAACTGGATTTTTATTTAGTGATGATTTTCAAATGATTTTTTTTTGCAAATGGTAAATTTTTAATTTCTATATACTGCCAGATTGTTTTGAACTTTATGAATTATTTCCTGCTTTTACTTTTTGTAAATCGTATTGCATGTTTTTTATTTTGCAGGTCATATCCTTCTGAATCGGCATTTTTTTATCAACAACATTGCACCTTCACTCCCTAATCATTACAAATGTAGTTATGTTATTACCAGTTTTTTTTATCTCAATCTCTCCTGCTTTATATTCAATATGCTTCCATAAAAGTTGCTAGTGAATGTCTGGTAAGGGTTTATTTATGATGATTGAGGATGGTGATATAAGATATACTTTACCAGTTTTAGGTATAGTATGCATTGTCAGTTATATACCTCTTTAAGAACTTCATCATGATTCATGTCTGTATTATAATTTTCAATTTGTTATTTGCATTGGTTTCAATAAAATCAGTGGTTGTAGAATTGCAGACAATCACTTGATGTAGTAACAATGTTGTTTCTTATACTATAGCAATGGTTGCAATTTTACAAGTGTCTACATTTTGGGTAGGACAATCTCCTGTATTTTGAGCATCTTAACACTATTATATACATGTTCTTATTTGTCCAAGACGCGAAGTGAAGCGATTTGTTGATCTAACGACCGATGAGACAAGTGATCTTTGGAAAACTGCAAAGAGTGTCGGGGTTAAACTAGAATCTTACCACAAAGCTTCTTCAATCACATTTACAATTCAGGTTAGTTTTTAGAATTTGGTTATTTAGTCAACTATTTTAGTTAAAGTATTTTCTTCTCAGGTGGAATTTGATTGGGATTATAAAATTATCAGAAACTCTGATGAGACTGTATGCTTCTATTCTCATTTCAATGCCAACCATTTTTCTATCTCAGGATGGGCCTCAGGCTGGGCAAACTGTCCCACATGTTCATATTCATGTCCTCCCAAGAAAGATAGGAGATTTTGAGAAAAATGACGAAATTTATGATGAGGTAAGACATTGTATTCAAGTATTTAGGATGTCCAGCAGATCAGCACTCTTTTGTTTATTCATTTATTTTTCAAATTGATAGATTGATAATAAGGAGAAGAAGCTCCAGGAAAAACTTGATTTAGACAAGGAAAGAAAAGATAGAAGCTATGAGGAAATGGCTCAAGAAGCAAATGAATACCGAGCACTTTTCTCATAGAAAACTTGGTACGAAATTAGGTTGAACTTAATTATAGAATTGTTCTGTGCTTGTGTTCAATCAATCTATCGTCAAATTATCAGGGCATTAGAATTGGGTACTTGTAATAAAACCTCGAATACAACCAATCAGTCTATTTTGTATGCCCATTTTATGAATTGAACATTGATTCTTGAGAAACAATGAATTGGGGACACCTCCAAGCTATGGAGTTTCCTCTTTCCAATGTTTTGCACTCATACTACTAGGTAATGTGCTTTCACTTTTCGATGAGATGTGAGCCTGAGTAAATACAGGTTTCAAGAAAAGACTACATATGGAGATTTTCTCAACTGATCACGGTAACTATCAAGGTGACTGAGGGTTCAAGATTCTTGTTGTGCACATAATTTTCATTGATATATTATATGATTCTAGTATATTTAATTTTCACCTTTCGTTATAAAAAAAACATAATACAGATTTTTTATCATTCTTAATTTGTAATTAGTATCTTTGGTAGCGTTGTTAATTTTAGGTATTCGGTTCGTTTTAATAAACAAGTGTACTCTTGGATTTGGATTCGATTCGTTTAATAACTGAATATGAACTCGAATCGAATAGTTCGTCGAATACCGAATTTTTTTATATTATCTTAAAAATAAAAAAAATATTGTTTATAGTCTTTTTTTTTTGTTGAGTCAATCTTTAGTTATTTTTTCTTCTTGTTGATTAAGAACCAGAATGTTATCATCCTAAAGTCATGGCAAAAACTAAAACCCTAGAAACTAAAAAATTAATACATACTATATTAATAAAAAATTACAAAAATATATATAAATTATGAAATATATAATATAAATTTATAATAAAAAATTATATAATATAAGTTTATAATATAAATATAAATTAATAAAATATAATAAAAATATTAAACCAAATTTACTTAGGTTTTGGTTTGGTTAAATGAATCCATTTAAACGTTCGATCGAATAATTTCTCGAATACCGAACTTTTTTTTTGCAACGTTTATCTACTTATGGCTAAATACTGAGGTAATTTAGCTTAATGTAAATCTACTTAATAGAACGACTGTGATGGAATATTGGACGGTGGTGACCGAGTGTTAAATAACTCTTTTTCTTGCAGGCAGTCGGTAGAAGTTTAAACAATAATAATTAAAACCCCTTTTCTCCTCCACTTCCTTCCCTCAACCGAAACATCGATGTCTGTTCTTCGAACCGTGCTTTCCAACGAGGTAAACCTCTGACGCTCTCTTCTCTTCTTCGAATCGATTGTTCAAACGATAAACGTTCCGTCGATATCGGCAACGATTTGTTTTGAATTTGAGGAGAACTCGTTCAAATTTTATTGTCGTGTGTTTTTCTCCGATCTGTGATTCTGCTCTCTATTTGTTTGAAGAATGTTTCGATGTTTGTTGACGAGTTCATCTATGAATCGATAAACTTCGTTCGATGATGGAATTTTGGGTTTGATGTTTCTTCGTCTTTTTCTGTCTTACGGATCGTGTGATTTGTAGGTCGGACTTCGCCTGCTGGTTTCCCCCATCAGTTCCAATGTTGTTGTTAGAACGGCGTGGTGAGTTCTTATAATATCTAGCTTTAGACTAGGGTTTTTGTTCACATTGTAATGATTATTTGTGTGTATAGATTTTTTTTTAAATGATTGCATGAATGTTTGTGTATAAAAATAACTGTGACTCTGCCAATGTCAAAATCAATTATCTAAAACATTAAAATATTAAATACTTTCCAATTACCATTATCAGAAAAATAAGACAGTTGCCACTACACACATTCTCTGTGAACTTTCGTGATTTACTCATGTGGAATTCATCTGCCTTGTACATTGCAGTTGCACAATTGGAGCTGCTTTGCCTGTTTACTCAACGTTTAAGGCGATTGAGAGCAAAGATCATCATGAACAAGATAAATGGATTTTGTACTGGGCAGGTCTGTATTTTTATCAAGTTGTAACTGTTTTAATTCTCATTAACTGACTTGCTTATTGGATTTAAATTGATTGTTACTATTATATAGTAGTGATGTTTGTGTTGTTTTTTAAACAGTTTACGGATCTTTTGGCCTTGTTGAACCTTTCTCTGACAGGATTCTTTCCTGGTATGTTTAATGGTTTTGACAAACTGTAATTGTCTTCTCCTTATCTGATATTATGAAAATATTTCTTTAATTTTTTAGAAAGGGTTCAAGTGTAATTTTATCAATGTTGATTTAATACTTGTATCGTGCAGGTTTCCACTTTACCATCATATGAAGTTTGCTTTTCTTGTTTGGCTCCAGCTACCCTCTACTAATGTATTTATGTTCTTAAAAAAATTGTCCTTTTGATTTTTTCCCCCCATTTTAGTTAGATTTTTAATACTTTTATGTTGTCAACTGTCCCAAACCTCTATGTTGTTTCGGGATACACAGTTAGCTGGATCTTTGGTGGATGCATGTAGGGATCTCTCTTAAGATCTAGCTAACCACTTATAAGTGAAAGGTAGAGTTATGTAGGGAAGAGCAATAACTGAATATGGGTAGCACTAACTAATTCTATATCTTAAATAGATACTACGAATAATGTAATAATTAGCGAACTATATCACTGAGACACTAAAACCATTAAAATACATGAGGAAAGAGGCAAAATGTTGAGGTGCTGTCGAATTTTACGTCCGTTAAGAAAATTAAGTATTCAAATACTTGACTGAAATTTGAACAACTGAATTAAAAAACTTAAATATTTTTTAACATCTTTGTTTGTAATTTGCATCAAGCTTTTCTGTGTGCTCGCATATGATGATATACATATGTATGCGCACATCTAAGTTGAAATCTTTAAACATTTTTTTAACATCTTTGTTTGTAATTTGTATTAAGCCTTACATATGCATATGTGCATGTAACAAATTAATTGAAATCGTTTAAATAGACAATGTTTTAAACTTAATGTTTTTACATTTACTGTACTTGCATTTCCCTATATCTATAATCTTGGGCTATGCCCAACCTCCTTTTTCAGTAATGAAAGCTTTAATTTCTTTAAAAAAATGAATCGAAATTCCCCATGAGCAAATCCCCCATCGCCTAAGATGGTAGTCTTCTATTTTGAGTTCTTAAGTGAATTCAGGTCGGGTCCATTCTTTTTTTAATGAAGATAAAATTTCATTAAAAATGAAAAGGATCTTGCCCAGGATTACAATATATACATTATACATAAAATAAAAAGAAAGAAAGACCCTTAACAGACAAGCACTGTTTGTATAACAAGTTGTGTCATCTAGAGGTAGCAATAAAGAAAAACATGAGAAGTACACAGATATATCGCTTAGAGCAGAACAATAATGCATCACAGGATAAAGTTATGAGCATGTCCAATGCCTCATTGTATTCTCTTCGGCCAAACCCAGATCAGGTGGATTCGCTTTAACCTCAAAATAGATTTTAGAGTCCCTTATCACCTCAGCTATAACAACATCCTCAGATTTAAAGTTGTCAGTTTTCCACCTTCTATTCCTCTCCTACCACAGGTGTCATGTAATGCCTCCAATAGTCCAATTAATGTTCAAAGTAACATCCAGCAGTTTGAGCCAGAGTGCCAGACCTTAGAGATTGGATACAATCTAACACATCCCCCAATCTAATGTCTCCAACTTGTGGTACCTGCAAATTCATATTCCTCCATATAATATGGTTGGTATTCTTAGAGCAAGCTATAAGAATATGTCTAGAAAAAGGGCAGTTGAAAAAGATATGATCAATGGTTTCAGGCTCTTGGTTACAGAGGATACATAGGCTAGGAGCAGGAACTCCCCATAATCTGAGGGTGGTGAAGGATGAAAGGTGTCCCCACCTCAGCCTCCATAGGAAAACTGAGTATTTGGTGGGCTTTTTGGACCAGATACCTTTTGCTAAGGGGTCAGGTTGCGTAGGGGTTGCTAGTGCTTCACAGAACCTATGTAAGGAGCTATCCCCTTTCAACCCAATAAGACTTAAGTTGAAATTACTACCACAACTCATTAACCTATCAATGTCAGTTTTGCACTTAAGAATGATTTTCCACATAATAGAATCCCTAGAAGGGGAGACTTGGATATCCCTCAAACTCCTATACTTGATATATCTATCCCTAATCCAAAGGGATAGGATGGATTCACTGTTGGACTAGAAGTAGTGAGCTCTTTTTATGTTGGAGGCATAAGCAGAAGCTTCAAAGTTCCTGACCCCTAATCCCCCTACTATTTTGGGTAGGACCATTCTATCCCAAGGGGAGGATTTCTCACCATTCCAAATGAACCTATATGCAATTTGCCTAACCTTAGTGATAACTGAATTGGGAAGGGAGGTTTCGTTTATCCAATACGTGAACATACCTGCAAAGACTCAGTTCACTAACTGAATTCTTCCCCCATAGGATAGACACCTACCTTTCCATCTAGCCATAGTCTTTTTCATTGGCTGAATTAGACCAACACATTGCCCCAAGTTCTTCCTTTTACCTGAGATTGGCACACCTAGGTAGGTAAGAAGTAGAGGCTTAGGAGGGAAACCTATGATTTCGTGCAAGTGTGGGAAGGAGTCAACCACCTTAGACTCTTAGAGTAGTAATGGGCACTACTCTTATCATTATTGATCTCTAGGCCAGAGAACTTAGAAAATACTTCTAGTATTTCCTTATTAGATTTCAGGGACTTCAGGTTTGCCTTAGAAAATATGAGTATGTCATCTGCATAAATAAGATGGGCGACAGATCTTGCACCATTAACCTGGTAAGTATCTATTTTCCTCTCATCTACTCCCTTCTGGATGAGTCTGCTCAGAGTCTCAGACAATCCATAACCAGACTGAAGAGTATAGGGGAGATTGGGTCTCCTTGTCTTAGTCCTTTGTGGTTTTTAAAAGGCCTAGTGCTTCCACAAGGACAGAGAATGGTGCAGATTTTATGCAGTTGGATATGCGGGTTATGAAATGTTGAGAGAAGCCCATTACTCTAAGGGTTTCCAAGATTGCATCCCAACTAATAGTGTCAAACGCCTTCCTCAAGTCCACGCTTAGCATGCATCTTTTGGGGGTTCTTGCCCTACCAAACCCATATAGCATTTCCTCAGCCAGAAGGGTATTATCAGAAACAAGCTTTTTCATGCGACGCCTAGGCGTCGTATAGGCAACCATGCGCTGGAGCGGATTAGGCGGGTCCGGGTCGGGTCCGACCCGGATCCGCCTAACCCAATAGGTCTGTTTTATTTTAATTTTAATTTAAATATAAGGCCCAACCACCCATTTAAGGCCCATTTAAATAAGAGGTTGAGGGTTTTAAAAAATCCTAACCTCTTTTCTTTCTTGTTTCTTGCACCTTTCTAACCCTAAATTCATAGAAGTCTTATAATCTATGTATTTACATTTTAAATTTTAGATTAATAGTCTATTACTTTGTATTAGTAATTTCAGGTTTTAAAATTGATGTATATATTTTTTTAAATGTTTCTGAATTTACCCATATTTTTTAGCAAATATATATAAGTTCAGGGTAAATTTTGCAAATTTACCCTATTTTCAGGCGACCGCCTAGGCGTCGCCTGAAGCGCCATCGCATGACCGCATGGCCACCTAAAAAACCTTGATCAGAAATGACCCTACCTTTTATAAATGCTGTTTGGTTGGGTGAGACCAGCATATTGGCCACCTCATTTATCCTATTGGCTAGAATCTTAGAAATGATCTTATAAATGAGGTTCACACAGGAGATGAGCCTAAAATCAGCCAACTCAGAGGCAGTTGGCTTCTTGGGCACTAAAGTGATCCAAATGTGATTAGTAGCTTGCAAGAGGGGTTTCCCTTGGAAAAATTCCTTCACACAAGCTAGTATTATAGATTTTAGCTCAGGCCAGAATTTCTGGAAGAAGGAGGCAGTAAAACCATCAGGGCCAGGGGCTTTACCCGAGGAGAAGGGAGAATAGGACCTCTCTGACCTCCTTCTCTAGAGGCCTATGTGATAGTCAAGCATTCATTTCCTGTGATACTACCCATTGGTAGGAGTGGGGGGCTACTACTAGGGGAGTAGGGGTCTCTGTTGGGCCTCAAAGATTTTGGAAAAATAATTCACACTTCTCTCCTCCAGCTGACTTCTGGTGAGCAGCTGGGCCCCTTCGTTATTCAGAAGCTTTAAGGTGGAATTTCTTGATTTCCTGATCTTTGTAGAGAGATTGAAGAACTTGTTGTTGGCGTCCCCCAGTCTCAGCCAGTTTACCTTTGATCTGCTTGAGGTCAGCTTCCTCATTAGTCATTTTGAGCTTCAGACTTGCTTGCAGGTCTCTAACCTTTCCTTGTAGGAAAACAGATTGGGGATTCTTGATAAGGAGGGCGGCTTCCTTATTCAGATTCTTCCTAGCCTGCTCTACTTGTTTGGAGGAATTGCCTAGCTTCATGGACCACTCCTTGGCAAGACTTTCACCCTTTTCAGCTTCTGTTGGAGTTTGTAGAAACCATTTCCACATATGGGTGTGCTTATCCCTTCCCTGGCCAGTCTTAAAAATTCCTCATTATTTAGCCATGAGTCATAGAACCCGAAGGGTTTCCTTCCTTTTTCAACTTAGGAGAAAGATATGATCATTGTAGCATGATCACTGGAATTTCCTCTGTAAAATTCCAGCCTAAAATGTGGCCACATATCAACCCATTGGAGGTTGGTAAATGTTTTGTCTAATTTACTAAGCTTAGCTGTGGGACCTATTGAATTATTTGTCCATGTGAATTCACCACCTATAGAGGGAAGCTCGATCAATTACGAAGCCAAGGTGGCCTGCAGGAATTCAGAGGGTCCACCATGGCTGTATATTCTTTGGGGGACCCTTTCTTCAGGACAAGTGATCTCATTAAAGTTACCCAAAACTACCCATGGTGAGTTGTTAATAGAGTTACTGATTCCTATCAAGGTCTCTCATAATAACTTCCTTTCATCTCGACTATTAGAAGCATATACCACAGTGAGGAGAAAAGAGAAACCGCCATCATTACTTAGAATGGTTAGGTCTATTCTGGCCCGCACCAAATAACAAATTATATTTTAAATTTTTGATAGATTTAAATCTGTTAAGATAGAAATCGACAAACTCAAGGGCAGTTGCCCCTGTAAATCAACAAACTCAAGGGCATGTTTAGTACATGGAACTTATTGGGTGTCTAAAATAAGGTTATTTTGATTGGGAATTTGACATTTTACATCTATATTTTGCAACAAAACCATACAAGATCATCCAATTAATAATGCTAAAGAAGTGGCTATCAAGGACAGTCAATATGTTAGATTTATTTAATGCAACACTGTTATGTTTGTGTTTTTTATTTGTTTCCACGTATTTTCTCTGTTTTTGTTATTGTTCTTTCTTTGTATGCCACGATGTTGTGTTGATTTGTTGTTATTATATAAATTCTTTTAGTTTGTTTTCATATTTATATATTAGGTTGGACTTAAGTTTTTTGTACTTTATTGCTGGGTGGATATTCATGTATTTGGGATATTGTGATATTCATGCTTGTGTTCCTTTTTACAGGGTTCTAGGCATTTATATACAAGGTATTTACGGCCGTTCCTATTGAGGCATCAAACTAATCTTGATCAAATTGTGAATTTCCTACATGATGAAATGGTAACTAATTACTCATTTGTGTTGACTTTTTATTTTGATTAAATGGCTCATGAAAACATAAACATTATATAACGTTTTTCTTAGATAACAGTAACAGTTGATTTTATTTTTCAATATTCAGGTTAGATTATACAGCAACCACCAACAAGAAATTCAATATTTCCAAGTTCTTCTGGGAAAATGTGCAGTAACAGGTATTGCATGCATCAGTTTGAAAGATTGAACGTTTGCTCTTGATGCATATTTTAAATAATTTTATTTCGTTCTTTTCTTTGATCTCTCTTTTTAAAATAGAGTTTATTTTATTTTGGTGTGTCATTAGTCAGTCTTTAAACATATTTGATGATCCATTGAGCAGGCCAACCTCTTTGAGTCTTAGTATTAAAACAATGGATTAATGCTATTATAATTTTATATAAATCCAGAATTTAGGTTAATAATTCATATTATTTAGATTTTATAATTATGGATTTCTTTTGGATTTTTGCCTTGATAACGAAGGTAACTTAATCTCGGTTTTCATACATTGGTTTCAGCCAATGCAACCGGCACCAAACCATGTGTTTTGTCATTTAATTTCAATGCTGCCCTCCACTAGTTTTAACTTGTAGTTTTGATATGATCCTTTCAGTTTCCCGGATGCTTGGAAGTGCAACTCGTCCTGTGCTACCACCACAAGATCCTAGTTTAATTGAACCCCCAAATGGACCTGCATTTCACATCCAGGAATCAGACTATGATCATAATGACTGATCAGCTTTGGCATTCTGATTCTGCTACGTGGATACAACAATTACTCGACCTGTCAAAGTGAGCAATTTTCTTTCTCGGATCACATCTCACTGGTATTATTGACCAAATGGATTGCCAAATTGTACAAATATCTTGTATTGCACTTCCAGTTATCTAAAAAGCTTGGTATGCCGTATTGATTGTAAATATGTTGCCTTGCGAACAATCCCAATGTTTTATGGTTATGAATATATTCGCAAGTGCAAGAATAATTTCAATTTTCAATGATTTGATTTTATCTTCAAGCTACTAATAATGCATAGAATAATAATTTACAGACGATATTAATAACGATCAATGGAAGAAATATAATGTTTCCAATAACCTACTACGGTTATTTATAGTTGCAGGCCCTTATTCTCTATATACAACAAAGTGGGCATTAATCAAAATTCAAAACAAAAATAAATATGCAGTGTAACGTAAATTTATCATTTTAGAATGCATCTTCATGTCATACTCATACCCATTTGTGTGGCATGCTGCTACATGCTGCAATATTCGGCAAAGTCGAAGAATCACTATTGGCATGATTTTCACAGTGACTCGAAATACCTGTATTACCACCTGCCAGCATTGTCATCAGACTTCCACCATGCACCCTACCTTCCGGAACAAAGAGCTTAGAGTTCTTAGGGATAATGCTATGTTTGAAACCAATCCAGCCAAGAGGGGGACTGTCATACCGCTCTTTCATAGTGTTATCAAGTGCACCAAATCCCAAAGTACCACCACCATGTATCTTCCGATCATGTACAAGAGAACTGTGTGCAGCACAAAGACCATCACTGTTTTTAGGATATCGGTCACATAGGGATCCCGATGGTATACCAAGAACTGAAGCCATTTTCCCCCAAGAACATCGTTTGCCACCTCCATGAGCTTTACAGAAATCAGTGCTGCCTTGAGCACACTTACTGCAACCCTCAAACTTACATCTTTTACCACCACCATGGCTAACACAAAATGCTGTACTTCCTCTTGCACTGCTGGGGCACTCCGGTATAGCACATCTTTTACCTCCACCGTGACGTACACAAAAAAGCGTCCCACCATGTACGCTCTTTGGGCAAACATCATCACCACATTGAAATGTGCATCGCTTCCCTCCACCGTGTCCCTTACAGAAAAGAGTACTTCCCTCAGCTCCCTTGTTGCATCCAAAGAAAGTGCACCTCTTGCCACCACCATGCGCTTTACATAGCATAGTGCTCCCTTGTGCACCCTTTGTGCAAGAGGGATATTGACAACGGCGGCCACCTCCATGTGAGATGCATCGTCCAGTGTAACCTTCGGCACTCTTGGTACAACCTTCCTCCTGACATCTCTTGCCACCACCATGCTTGATGCAAAATCCAGTTTTCCCTCTAGAAGCCCTAGTGCAATTTTCATAGCTACAACGTTGTCCTCCACCATGCGCAATGCAGTAATCTGTACGTCCTTCGGCACTTTTTGTGCACCCAAGAAAATTACATCTTCGACCTCCACCATGTGATTTACAATAGACAGTTCGACCCTCTGCTCCCTTCACACAGCCCTCTCTTTGACACCGCCTGCCCCCACCATGGCCAATACATAAACCAGAAGCACCCCTAGCTCCTTTTTTGCAATCCTGAAAGAGACAAGTTTTGCTGTTATTGTGACGACGCAACTGTGTGAGAACAAACCCAGAAATACAAGAAGTCTTTTCTTGAATAGCTGTTGCAGATAATGGGGTAGCCGGAGATGCAACAGGTGAACGAATGGAATCAAAAGATGGAAGTATTAAACCACCACCACCTGATTTCCATCTTGATGATGTCGATCCATCATCACCAGTAACTGAGGCGTCAAATGATTCATGTAGTTCCAATCTATTTTGATGAGTGACAGCAGAGAAGGATGATCCTGTTGGGAGACTTAATTGCAGGTCAGCCGCATCAAAAGCAGGTTTATTGGGGCTGTTTGTGTTATCACTTTCAAGATGGAGCTGAAAATTAAGGTCCAGGTCCATGGAAGTCTCTTCGTCGGTTTCTTTGGCAGAAGACATTGTACAGGCAGTGGTAGAGCTCATTTTACTATTGTCAGATGAATTCGAGGGGCGTCCCACACCAATTATAAGTGAGAAATCATCTTGAAAATTTTTAATATCATTATCAACATCACTCCACTTCCTCTTATTATTCCCCTTGCTGCTTGTATAGAGACTGGAAGAACCTGAATTGTCAAGACTCAAAGTGGTATCAACAAAATATCTATCTTTGCTACGAAAACCAGCTGGCTGGAATCTAGTATCCATCCCACAATTGGACGAGAATCACTTAGAAATCTTTTAGAAAAATACTGTAAAACTGAAGTTTGGGTTTTACTTGATGAATGAAATCTATGCATAAAATATCGTAAACTCGAACAGCCTTCAAACGATATGCTCCCCCACTAACGAAACCAGATGTATCTTTGCGATCCATTCTGAAAGAGTTTTTTTATATATATAGATTCAATCAATGGCTGTCTTTCACTGGACAATGCTTGTGCTATCCATCATAAACATGAAAAATAAACCAGTGAGTGGCAATCAGTGAGCAGAAAACCTGTTTCAACGAATCAACCAACAATCTTAAAAGAAAATCAGCAAAGATCCAACCGATCTTTCCTGCAAACCACCAACAAACTCCTCCAGAAATCTAAAAAAAAAAACAACGAGAGAACTAATTAATACTAGAAAAAATCGAAAAGAAACAAAAAAACAGACTAATCAGTAATCACACACCACAACAAACAGAGAAGAACAAAAACATCGAAGGAAAAAAAAAAAACCGAGAGATGTGTCACAAGAGCGAGTTCACCAGAACGCCGCGTCCGACGACAGAGAGAAGAAGAAAGCGCCGATCGGTGGTGGAGAGAGACGGAGAATCTTTTTTCTGTTTGTTGTTGCCGCCGTGTTCTGTTTCCACCGTGGAAAGCGAAACACTATCGCCAGAAATGAAAACCAAGAAAGAAAATTGGGTGGAGAAAAAAAAGCGGTGCGAAGACAAACGGCAGTAGGCAGATAGTTAAAGAGGAGAATAAAATAAATGTAGTGGAGAGAAAATAAAAAAATGAAAGTGACATCAAAATCCAATTAATGTCATTAAAAATGAAAATGCTTTATTTATTTCATTTACAAATTAAACATATCTAATAACTAATATTATCTCTACCTTATCTAACTCACATACCTAAGTACTCACCCACTCAACCATATTAACTTCATTAACTGTCACTGTTAACGTTGATTCATCGTCGATATTTAACGACAAGTCGTTGTTATCGGTAGACTGTAGAAATTGAGAAACCTGATTGACGAACAACTTTATATCTAGTATTTATCGTTGTTACTTAAAACATTCGTCAAGCTATCGATATTCTGTTGTTAGCATATGCGAGTATGTGGATTTTTGCTACCCTCGCTGCCAATTTCACATCTATCTATTTGATGAAATATTGCAAATCGAATACGAAAAATCAACCCTTTCATGTTGATTGTATTTGTAATCTTAACCTTGGGCGATTATTCTAAGTGCTTTCAGTTTATTATATCCTGAGCAAGTTTTTTTTCGCCCTCAAAGCACAAGATAGTGTTATAGGACTTACTGATGATACTCTCATCCATTGGAGTGACCTAATAGGAAAATACTGATGGTTAGGGATGTTAACCGATGATTCGGTTTGGTTCAATTCGTTTAAATAAACGAACCTACTCTAAGATTTTGGTTCGGTTCGTTTAATAATCGAACTGAACCTAACCGAATCCGAATCGAACAGTTCATCGAAAACCGAACTTTTTTTACATCATCTTAAAAATAAATATTTTAAAAAATATACATTGGAATCTAAACGACAAAAACCTTAAAAACTAAAAAAATAATATATACTATATTAATGAAAAATATATAATATAAATCTATAATAAAAAGTTATATAATATAAGTTTATGATATAAATATAAAATAATTAAATACAAATGTTAAACGAACCGAATCGTTTGTCGAACCTTAACCAATTTTCGGATTCGTTTAGCTAACCCAATCCCACCAAATAAAAATCGAATAGCTAACTTTATTTTTTTTGGAATCCCAACCCCAGCTCCTTAGAATGGCTCAGGTCCCCAGGTCCATTCTATCACCAGTCCCGAGATGAGAGAGGACAGTTGTTAAAACTCAAGTCCATAATCTAAGTGTTTTGAGCTTATAACTTACTTTTAATATTGTCCATCCACGTAAGACTCCACTATTGTCCATGTTTCTTCCATATGGAACTAGTGGTCCATACTCTATCATTGGCTCATTCATTATTGTAAATTGCATATATCTCCTTCTAACATATGACATCATTTTTCTATAAATCATATTTATCAAAGGACTAAATAAAAATTTAACCAAAAAAAATATCAGTAACCTTTTCATTTTCATCCTCTCCTCTTAAGAAAGGAAAGAGAACACAGATATTTTTCTCTTCAGAAATCTCAGATTACTTCCTTTCTCCCCATCGCATCTCGTATCTCCCAACGCGTCGTCTCCTTTGGCTGCTTCTCTGTCAAAAAACTAGGGTTCGAGCATCAGTCGGATTTTTCTTTTCCCCCAATCGATCCATGGCGTCTAAAAGGATCTTGAAAGAACTCAAGGACCTTCAGAAAGATCCCCCCACTTCTTGCAGTGCAGGTAAATCACATCCCTGATCTCAAACTATTTAAAAAAAAAACAAGATCTACCAGATTTCCCATCTGTTTTCTTTTAATTTTCTTGGATTTCGATTTCTGTTCTGTGATCTGTTGTCAGTTGAATTACTTCTTCGTTGATTCCATGATTTCAAGATTTTCATCTATCTTTGTTGCCATCTGACATCTTACAGGTCCTGTTGCGGAGGATATGTTCCATTGGCAGGCGACAATTATGGGTCCTCCAGACAGTCCTTATGCTGGGGGAGTGTTCCTAGTCACCATACATTTCCCTCCAGATTACCCTTTCAAGCCTCCGAAGGTGTGTATATATCTATGTTCTATCTATTATCAGGAATATGCAAATAAATCACCCTTGTTAAATGACATACCTTCTATTTCAGGTTGCCTTCAGGACCAAGGTTTTCCATCCAAATGTCAACAGCAATGGAAGCATCTGCCTTGACATCTTAAAAGAACAATGGAGTCCAGCTTTGACAATCTCAAAGGTATTTTAAAAAATATCAGTTATTCAGTTAAGCTTGCTTACTGATTTGATTTTTCTTCTTCTTTCTGCAGGTATTGCTTTCGATATGCTCCCTGCTTACAGATCCGAACCCTGACGATCCATTGGTTCCTGAAATTGCTCACATGTACAAGACAGACAGGAGCAAATATGAAACTACTGCTAGGAGCTGGACTCAGAAATATGCCATGGGTTAATTAAACCAATCGACGGACAAATCTTTTCTTGTTGCTATGAAATTATTTTCTGTGTTTATTATCTACTTTTCTGCTCCCCAGTTGAAAATAAACATTGTTAATTAAATCTATAAAATGCTGTGCTTTTCATTCAATTTGATTAATGATATGATTGTGGTGGGTGATGGGTAGAGGAGTGGAGGGTGGGATCCATCTTTATTTTAGATTTTAGATATTGGCTGAATTCATCAGCATTCATGAATCATGTATTCAGAACGTCGTTAACTCTACCTATTGTCTTTGTTTTGCTTTGCTGTTGAGTTTGTTTATACAATCGTGTAAAGCATATTATATTAATGGAGGAATCACACTAAAATGAGAATTATATTATCATAAATTTGGATGATTCTCACACTTTACTGTAAATTAACTACATCCAGAAAGATGGAAGATGTTATTATTAAAGGATGGTGGAACACAGATCGAAAAGGATGAAAGAAAAGTGTGTAAGCATCATTATAGTCATACATAACTTGTTGTGTATGGAATGAAATAAGTAGAGTTCAAAAAAGCTTAAAAGATGAGGAGGCGTTCATTGGATGGATTAGGTAAGTGAGGACCAGTGCCACCAGCATCAACATGTAAGCAATCCCTTGATCTATTGAGTTCCCTGTTCAATTTATCAACCGGGAGAAAAATCACCTCCAAAATCAACAGAAATTCCGATCTAACAAATCGTTGTCTGGCGTGTCGTGATCGGAAATCGTAATCGGAAGAATAATAAATTCTCATCCAGATCAAGAACTAAAAGCAGAAGAGAAACTAAAAACTAAGACTGAGACTAAAACTAACCATGATTTATCGGTGCCGGAGCGGGAGCCTTTGCAAAAACAGCTGGCATGGAAATACCGAAAACAATCGCGATCACCGCGACTGCCCCGAATGCATCTCTCACCATATCTTCCTTCCTCCTCTTCTCTTATCTAACTGATCTGATCAATGATATCAGGTCCTTGTAGCGCAGATTGTGGTGGTGGCAACGATATCCGATCCGATCAACGAATGCAGAAAAATAGAAGCCTCTCTCGATCGCCGGACGTTAGGGTTTTGAGGAAACAAATGCTGGTATGTGGTGGTGGCAACTGCATATATTTATAGCAAGGAGAGAAGATGGATGGAAGTCGCCTGAAAAGTAAAAGAAGAAGATCGTGGAAACGGTGAGAAAAAACCGCCGTGGCGATGTTTTTTATCCAAGATGGGTCCCACCACCTTTTCTATTTTTATTTTATTTTCCCTCATTAATATTTTTTTTCCATGAAATTGATATCGAATATAATTAACTTAGAAAGTTTAGAATAATTACGGATGCTAAATTGCTAATGACAAACAATGATTAATTAATCGATTAATTAATGCGAAGGCCACAGAAAAGCACCCATGGCAAGCTCCCTTTTGCAAGCAAGATCGCCGGTGGTCGGCAACCCATACTCTTTGAGAAGATTATCCACCTTCCACTCCGGCATATTCTCGTAGTCCCTTCTATTAAACCTAGGATAGTGCAGTGGCATCTGAAACTCAGTCGACTCACCTTTCTCTTCCCCGTCTCGCTTTTGCAGCAGTACAGCAGCTCCTCTTTCCTGCTTCCTTTCATTGGCGACCCTCGCCGTTCCCGGAAAACATCTGCGCACCGCCGCTACCACGAAGTCCATGGCTATCGGTGCAGCTCTAGCTATAGCTAGCCTGAAGATCGATCGAACCCTGCTTGGTGGGTTTGATTATATATATAGATATATAGTTGGGAATTACGTGGAGAATGAGGTTCGAGGAAATTAGTCACGCATGTTCCGTGCCCGTAGATTCGTGCATTCTTTTTTCGGTTTGAGGAAATAACTGTAATAATTAAATTTGACAGTTAACGGATTTGGTTGGTTTTATTTCTTGGGAAATTAATGGTATAATGAGATATTTAATTGAATTGACAGGAATTAATGACTTAATGGGAATATTGTAATTAATCGGTTTGGAAAAAGAAGCCAAGTCGGAAATTCATGATTCATCTGCCTTCGAAGTTGAGACCAGCATTTTAAGCGTGAATGCGTGATGGGTTTTTTTTATTCATTTTATTGGTATTTTTTTTTTACAATGGTAAGAAATAAAAAAATAATACAGAGGTTAGAGAGATTAATTTAACTTATATTATTTCTGAAAGTTAAAATTTGATTTTTTTTTTATGTACGTATTTTTTTAAAAAGTTAAACTACAACCAGTAATATATAATGGGTATCATTCGTCCCCAAGACGGATGACTCCAGACCAACTGCGATGGGTTATCGAAGTTCGCAAAGTTAGGGTACGTGAGGTACCACACCTTATCCAATCGGGACGTTCGTCGAGGTCGTAGAGATTCCGCTCGCCGAATTGGATATATTTGACGGAACCGTGTCAGTTTCAGGTGAGGCCGGACATTCGTCGTTGGATTTGAAATCCGACGAATCCGTGGCCCATCCGCAGCTTCAGCTGCGGACGTTCGCAGGTGAATCTGGTTGTATATAATGGATAATTATCAGGTGTGTCATGGTCCCCATGAGCCAAACTGTGTCAAATGTATATGGACCTTACGATCTTCATCTATTGATCGTAATTAAGTTATACACAGTCTACTACATTACGTACGACGTTTAGTTTATATATCTCGAGATGCTACATGATGTTAAACAGTAAAACAATTAGTAGTTAGGGATTAGTTAAAGATAAATGTCTATATAAACCAATGTAAACTTGATAATTATTCATTCAATCAATGAGTCATTTTCCTTCTCATTCTATTTGGGTTTCATCTTCACAAAGCACTGAGTTTCCTAAGATGGTATCGGTTGTTTCTCTTCTGTGAAGGCGATCCGATTTCTCCCAAAATCAGTTTTCAATTTCCGATCACGATCCGATTTCTGATTGAAGCCGGCCTTCCGTTGTGATGGACGATCGTTCACCACGACGCGAGTTTCTTCTTCTCAGAACGGACGCGGATCGGACACGTGAACTGCACGGCGATCTCCAACACACGAGCTGCACTTCGGACGCGGAACGGACACGGAATACCTCGTCTCTGCTCCTTGCAGGGCCCTGGAGTAGTAGTTATATTGGATGAGACTACCTCGAAGGTCGAAGATATAATATCGACGATAAAGGATAAGGGAGGAGATCGAAGATGAACACATTAGTGTTTGTGGTTAATCACCGATGAGTGAACAAATAACCAAAGTGTATAATATATACTCTAATATTTCCCCTAAAATTAGTATTTGTAAATTAACTTTGCCTAGCTTGATTTTTAATTTGATAAACCTTGAAGAAGGAAGTGGCTTCGTGAATCCGTCTGCCAATTGCTCCTTTGTTGGAATATGAATAATCTGCATAAGCTTCTTCTTGACCAGTTCTCGAACATAATTAAAATTGAGTGTCTTATGTTTCATTCGTCAATGAAATAACTGATTATGTGCTAAGTGCTTTGCTCCCAAATTATCGGTCCATATCGTAGCCGACTTGCACTTTGAAATTCCTATCTCATATAATAAGTTCATCACCCATTCCACCTCACACGGTGCATCTGCCATGATCCTGAATTCTGCCTCAGTAGACGACCTGGCAATAGTGGGTTGCTTTTTGGCTGACCAAGAAACTAGAGTTTTACCAAGAAAAATGGCAAAGCCTCGGTGCTTCTTCTATCATCAACGCATTCGGCTCAATCTGCATCAGTGTAGGTATTAACGTCAATTGACAAGGAAAGTGAGATTAGGATTCCATGTGACGACGTTCCTCGTAAGTATCTCAAAATTCTTTTTGTTGCTGCCCAATGCACATATGTGGGTTTTTGAAGATATTGATAAAGCTTATTTACTACAAATGCCATGTCTGGTCGAGTGTTGACTAGATAAAGGAGTTCCCCCACGGTCGACCGATAGAGTGTTTTATCATCAAGAGGAGTACCATCATTCAAACTTAACTTGGTTGTGGAAGTCATCAGAGTGGGTGCCGGTTTGGCTTCATGCATATTTGTTCTCTTGAGATCACACGTATATTTCTGTTGTGATAGAACATACTTGCCAGAATTGCCAGTTTTGAGAAATTCCATACCGAGAAAATATTGAAGCTTACCCATATCCTTGAGTTTGAATTCCATAGAAAGCCTAGTGATTAAGCTTTGGATTTTTGAGGTGGATGAACCGGTGATAATAATGTCGTCGACGTAAATTAGCATGAACAATACCGATGTGGATGTTTGTTGACAAAAAAGCGACGAGTCGAACAAGTGCCAGTAAAACCGATTTTGCATAGAAACTCACTTAGCCGTTCATACCAAGCCCGTGGTGATTGACGTAATCCGTATAAATATCTGTGAAGACGACATACTTTAGAAGGATGATATTTGTTAATGAACCCCGGTGGTTGAATCTTATAAACAACCTCTTTCAAATAACCATTTAAGAATGCGTTATCGACGTCTAGTTGTCGAATGTCCCAACCTTTTGAGATGGCAAGTGTAAGCATAATGCGGATAGTTGGGAATTTTAGCACTGGACTATATGTCGCATCAAAGTTGACTCCTTCCATTTGCGAGAAACCCCTAGCAACCAACCTTGCTTTTCTCCTTTGTAATGAACCATCTTGATTTCTCTTAATTCGATACACCCATTTGCATGAAATAAGATTTGCATTAGAAGGAGCATCGACTAATGACCAATGTCTTATTTCTTCTAAGGGCCTCGATTTCTTGCTCCATGGCTAGTATCCAATCGGATGAAGTGGTTGCTTGTTTGATTGATGTTGGCTCGATAAGATCCGGAGACGTGAATAAAGTATAGTCTCTAGACCGGCCAACACTCTATAATTTGTCCGAGTAACATTTTGTCGTGACCTTCCTACAGGCGTCGGGGCTGATGGTGTTGAGTTATTGGAAGATAACGAAGTGGGAGAGTTGCTTGTTGAGGTGTCACTACCAAAAATCAGCACAGTTCTGGTGGCAAATTCCGGCGGCCAGGGCGCCGACAAAAAATTATGGATTCCGATTTTAACTGAAATGGTCCCGGCGGCTTAGCTGCCGGCATATTTTTTTGAAAATTATACCCCGGCTCACTTCTTCCCGACCGTTGGGGAAACTGAAGTTGGCGGCCAGACCACTGGCATATTTTAAAAAAAAAGATACCGTCGGCCTGACTGTCAGCTCATTTCTCTCATTTACAAGGGAAAATTATGTCGGCGGACAAGTGTAACATTCCGGCGGCCTGGCCGCTGGTCGTATCTACCGACGGCCAGACCGCCGGGAGATGGACGCCAGAACTGCGCTGGTTTTTTGTAGTGTGTTGATTCTTGACGGTGATACATTTGGGGAAGACTCAAGTTGAAGACGACTTTGAGATATAGTAAAATCATGAGTCATCGGGCTTGTTGAAATTGGTGAGACGGACCCAGTTTCCTCATGTGGGATGAGTGAGATTTGTTGATCAGAATTTGAGACATCTATATTTGATGTTGTGAACACACCCCATGGACTTGAGTTGCTAGGTGCTGGAATTTGAGAATGATTTTGAGAAACCTGTAAATTTTCAAAGAAAAAAGAGTTTTCGAGAAAAGTACAATGTCGAAATATATAGTATTTTTGATTTGGAATATCAAGTCCTATATGAGACGGGCTATAACCTAAAAAAACACATGACTGAGAATAAAAACTGAATTTGTGACGGTTGTAGGGTCTCAACAATGGAAATGCTTCACACCCAAAAACCTTAAGAAATGAGTGTCCCAGAATGATATTGAAAAGTTTTTGTAAAGGTGAAACACCGTGAGTTTTAGAAGAAATACAATTAATTGAGAAAACTAAGGTGGAAAAAGCAAAATTCCAAAAATGAAACGGAACCTTACTGTGACTCTGTGAGCGAGGAGAGTTAACCCTGTATCGAAAGATATGCCATATCTTTCTTCCGGCTGTCCCGTTTTATTTATGAGTGTGGGAACATGCTCGTCTATGGTGAATTCCATGTGCATTTAAATAACACGCAAGTGCCTGAAATTTTCCACCATAGTCTGATTGAAATGATTTTATTTTACAATCAAGTTGTCTTTCAACTAATGCATGAAATTTTTTGAAAACATCAGCAACTTCAGATTTGAGTTTAATGGAAAAAATCCAAATAAATTTCGAAAAATCGTCGATGAAGAAAACAAAATAGCAATGTTCATCATGAGATGAGACCGGAGAGGGCCCCCAGACATCACTATGAATTAATTTAAGTGGAAAATGAGATTTAGAGTATGGAGAAGCAAGATGAGATCTACTTGCCTTACCCAAAATACATGACCTACATTTATTGAATTTAGAAGCACTCAAAGGAAGATTGTTTTTGGAGACAACTTGATGCACTATAGACTCGTGCAGGTGTCCAAGTCATTGATGTCAAAGATCAATCGAAGCGCGAACCGAGTGAAGTGAAGGATTAAACAAAGAGGGCACAAGCTTGTAAAGATGGCCATCATGTGCTCCTTGAAGTAGCACCTTGTGTGTGACCTGATCCTTTACAAAGACATGAGAAAAATTAAACTCAAAATAACAATTATTATCATAGCAAAATTGTTGGACTGATAATAATGGAGTGTTTAAGGATGGAATGTGCAAAATATTTTTAAGTAAAAAAAGTAGAGGCTCCACTTGAAATTTTACCATCTTTCATGTGTGCAATTTTTAATTTGTCTCCATTATCTCGTTGGGCTGACCTGAGTCCATTGTAGACATGTGGAGTGGTGATGGACTGCACATGTGGCGTGAAGTGATGAGTGACGCCCGTGTCAGGAAACCAAGTTGATGTGGTATGTTATGAGATTTTCTTGCACCTGATTATTTTGATTTGGCTGAACCCTGTATTGACATTTATAGACTGTATCCTAAAATACCACAAACCGGACATGGATCTCTTCTTGGCTAGACTGACTTATTACCATGACCACCACCAGAACGTCCTCGACCACCGAACCGGCCATATTTTGTAACTCCGTCGAATGTTGTCAATGTAACTTGTGTTTGATTTGCCAAGATCGTTAGGTGTTTCATCCGAACTCTAATCTCATGGCTGGTCATTATTTCTAAGAGCTCCTCAAATGCAACCGATGTTTGTCGAATGGCAAGAGCGGTCACTGCATCACTGTAATCGGGACCAAGATTATTGTATACCGTCGCATTAAAAATTCGTGCAGGAACTGGAGCACCTGTGACGACTAATTTATCTGATAGAAACTTAGCTCGTCGGAGAAACACGACCACGTCCTCTGTCGATTCTTGCTTAGTATTTTGCAGTTGCATCTGAAGTTGAAGAATCCGTGATTCCGACGGTCACCCAAGAGAAGCAGCAAGAGATGACCAAATTTCGGCTGTTGAATTTAAACCAATGATTGTGGGAATGATTTCTTTTGAGAGGGATGATAAAATCCATCTACACAACAACTAAACTTTTCTCCACCACGCCAGAAAGATCAGATATGTTGGTGACGGTGGAGGAGAAGGAATCGACCTGTCGATAAACGATTGTAGTCCAAAACAATTTATAAGAGGTTGAAATTGCATTTTCCAAACCAAATAGTTGGTACTTTTGAGCTTTATATGAAGAAAGCTCTGGATCGAGCCGAAGGACGGAGTTTCGACGAGCAATTCAGGGTTTCCGAAGAAGTTTCCGACGATGTTTCCGGCGACTAGAAAAGTGGCTCCGACTTGATGTAGAAGCGGATCTGATGTGTTGTCTAGAGTCGGATTTGATGTCTAGAAATTTCCTCCGGTTTGATTTGGGAAGATGCCGCCTCCTGGATGTCCGATTTGAGGGACGCCAAACGGAAATCGCGGAGCTCCGTCGAACGTGGAGTTCCCGATTTGAGGGTCGCCGATCTGATAGAACGGTTGTTGCAGAGTCGCGCCGGCCTGATTCAGATTTCCATCTCGAAGAAGATGACCGCCGAATTGATTTAGGAAAGAGCCACCGAACTGATTTTGAAGATCGGCGCCGGCCTGACGGAAAAAATTTCCACCGATCTGATTTGAAAATGGGTTTCCTGTGAAATTAATTGCAGGAACTGAGTTCGCGGAAGTGTTGTTGATGAAGCCCATTGTTGCCATTGGGTGGGTGATCATCGGAGCAGATACGATATTCGCCGGAATCAGAGTACCCGAAGGATGCAACGGAGCTGCGGCCGTAGGATCAACAACACTCTCTGATACTATATTGGATGAGACTACCTCGGAGGTTGAAGACAAAATATCGATGATGAAAGATGAGGGAGGAGAAGATGAACACAATAGTGTTTGTAGCTAATCACCGATGAGTGATTGACACTATTTTATTATTGTATATATATACAATTGAAGATGTAATAATCCCATAACAGATTGGGTGTGTTGTTACAACAAATAACCAAAGTGTATAATATATACTCTAATAGCAGTAACCGGTCTTTGCTGCTCCTTTGTTTCCAACACGAGGACCACGTTTACAACGAACTCGGAGCTGACCACATACAAGAATAGTCTGCAGGGTGGCTGCAGTGTTGGGAGGTTTGCGAGTTGTTCTTTTAGTTCTTTGAACGCTTGCGCGCATTAATTCCTCCGACCATGCCACCATCTTCGATGCTACGTGCTTTGAACGGGCGGCATCGGTTCGCTCTCCGTGGTAAGAATCGGCTAAGCGCCGTGACCCGATTGTTTAGTCTATGTATCTCTTTGATTATTTTTGGGGAGACCATTGCCATGACTGCTTTGACTTTCTTTGTCAGTGGTTTGATTCCGTTCGGAGTGATCTTATATCCAAGGAACTGCCCCTTTGTCACCTCGAACACGCATTTTTAGCCTTTAGGTGTCACTACAAGATTCCTGAAAGTCAAAAATCGTCGCTAAATTGATTTCAGCGACGATCGCTAAAACTTCGTTGTAGGTTTCATCCAAAGATGTAGGCCTGCCCTCCAGATGTTGGCGAAGGTTTCATCCAAAGAATGTCACGTGTTCGTTTCAAACCCCCGTCACCCAGGGTATCATCAATTTATAATTTAATTACATATACTGAAAATTTTATATTGTTATTAACTTTGAAGATTAAACTACAATTTTTTAAAACTTAGGTTTTTGCCGTATTACCAATTGCGACTGTTTGAGTGAATATTTTTTTTCGATAATAAATCTTATGAAATGAAATTATTGTAATTGTATGAATGATGTTTGTTTAAATGATATTTTAATAACGTATGTTGAAAATAATTTATTTTTTAATGTTAAGAATTATTAGTATATAAAATATAGAATGTAATTAATTAGTAGTTAGGTACAAATACAGTTAGACAATCAAGTATAAAAGCACAAGGAATGCAGTGAATTAATCACGATTCCAATCACAATTCAATACATCAGTTCTTCATCCTCTCCTTCCTTTATTCTCCTCTCCGGCGATCATCGCCACTCTGTTTCTAATATGGTATCATCGCCCGGTACCGATGCTTCCGCAAACTCATCTGATAGAATCGTCATTCGCGTAGGGGAACATCTTCATGTGAAGAAGCTCTCATTTGTTACCCTCAACAAGGATAACTACGTATCGTGGAAGGCTCAGGCCACATGTGTGCTCATTGGCACGGATTTGCTAAAGTATGTGGAAGGTGAGATATCAATCTAAGTGAATCACCAATTTTTGTGCGACAGGACCAGCTGCTCCTGGGATGGCTCTTCCAGTCACTGTCGTCGGACATTCTATCTCGGGTGGCGAGTTTGACATCGTCCGCCGAGGTCTGGAAGGCTCTGTCAAAGTTGTATTCATCCGGATCAATCACCCGGATCTTGTATCTCCGACGTCAATTTCTGACGATGAAGAAGGAGCCGACGATGTCAATGTCGACATACATTTCTCATGCCAAAGCCCTAATCGATGAAATGCAGATGATTGGGGAAAAGATCACAGAAGCAGATAAGATGATTACCGTCGGCGGCGGCTTGGGGCAAGAATACACGACCTTCACCAACTCCATCACAACACGATTTGACGCAACGATGACCCTCGTCGACCTCCAATCACTCCTCATGGATCAAGAACTTCGCTTATCGGAAGAAAATCGCGGCTTCACATCGACGTCGTCCTCCCTGTCGGCGTCTGCGTTTTCCGCGAATGTGGCGTTGGAGAAAAATCGATTTGGGGAAAATCGTGAAAACAAAAATCGATTTGGGAAAAGTAATGGTAATGGGTCGTGCCAATATGAAAATAAATCTGAAAATTATAAGTCCATCAGAAATGCCCCATGTCAAATATATAATCGGAAGGGGCATGGAGCATTGAACTGTTTTGACAGGTTTAACGCCAAGAAATTTTCTCCGACTCACAACAGGAAAATGGTTGCAGTAGGACTATCGTCTCCATCGGCAAATTTTGCTGCCAATTTATCTGAGGCAGGATCGGCTATCTGGTACCCAGACTCGGGTGCTTCTATTCACATCACAGGCATAAGAAATAACTTGCAAGTGGCTAAACCATATATTGGTCCCACGACTATCACTACAGCTAGTGGTGACAACATACATATCTCTCACTCAGGAAAGTCGGAATTTACAAATGGACAGAAAATATTTGTGATGAATGAACTATTATGTGTTCCTAATGCTTCCAAAAATTTGCTATCAGTATATCAATTTTGTATTGATAATAATGTGTTTGTGGAATTTGATTCTCAGAGTGTGAAAGTAAAAGATGTGGCCACTAAGGAGGTACTCTTGGAAGGGGACCAGGAGAATGGCTTGTATCGGTTACCTGTTCATATAAGCCAAGGTCCGGTGGCACTGTTGGGTGAAAGGACGACAAATGAAATTTGGCACTGCCGGCTGGGTTATTTACACCAAAAGGCAGTTGATCAATTAGTAAAAGAGAAATTAATTCAAATATCCGGTAAAGTTGTAAACTGTTGTAATTCGTGTAGGATAGAAAAGTCATCTGCCTTACCTCATCGTATTAAGTCAACAATGTATGATAAATCTCTGTCATTAGTTCTAGCAGATATATGGGGTCTAGCCCATGCGTTTCATCTAAAGGATACCGCTATTATATAAACTTTGTAGACGCAAGTACAAATTACAACTGAGTTTTTCCACTTCAAAAAAAATCACAAGTTGAAGAAATATTCCTCAAATTTAAAAAGATGGCTGAAAATCAAACAAGGTGCTTAATTAAAGAATTTCAAACTGACAATGTGTTAGAGTTCAAGAAAATGACCCCAATGCTTGAGGAGTTTGGAATTATACATCGATTCTCGTGTCCCTACAGTCATCAACAGATGGGGACAGTTGAACGTCGACACAGACATCTGGTTGACACTGCAGTCACGATTCTTCAACATGCGTCACTACCAAATAAATTTTGAGATTTTACGGTACTAACAACCACTTATTTGTATAATCGTAATCCATCAGTTGTAAATGCAGGAAAATCCCCCTTTGAGAAACTATCTGGAAGAAAACCAGATTACGAGTTCTTAAAAATATTCGGGTGCAAATGTTACCCGTGTCTACAACCATATCGGACTTAAAGCTGGACCGCAAATCTACACCGTGTATTTTCTTGGAATATCCGGTTAATCATGAAGGGTATATTTGTCTAGATCCAGTAGCTGAAAAATTATATATCTCAAGAGATGTCAGGTTTGAAGAGAGTGATTTTTCACTAAATAATTGTTTGGACAGAGATAATTATGATATTTGTCCAAGAACTAACATTTCAGGTCCAGTTACTATTGGAAGCCCTGAAATAATACCAGGCCCGGTTACCAATTCAGGCCCAGTCACGTTGGAGATTATTGAAAAATAAATCCAAGCCCAAGTCAACAAATCCAAGCCCAAGTCATGATGATATTAATAATAATATGGAAGAATTACATGCAGGTCCAAGTCATGATGTTATTATGAGAGAACTCCATGAAAGTCTAAGTTGTGAAACACCAACTTCTAGCACGGGTCCGGATAATGCTTCATCTACGGAAGAAACTCAATCTGCAGATAATACGAGTATCTCATCGGAAAAGGCTGGTCCAGAAAATAGAATGGTGACTCGAGCCCAACGTGGGATTGTCAAACCCAATCCAAAATATGGACTCTCGGTATCACCTAGCGACATTGCAGTTCCAAAGTCACCAAAGCAAGCTCTATTGATTCCGGAATGGAAGGCAGCAATGGTGCAAGAATTTGAAGCACTCTAACGGAACAATACGTGGAAATTGATTCCAAGAAATCCAGATGATAACATCATTAATTCATTGTGGATCTTTAAAGTAAAACAAAGGGAAGATGGGTCGGTGGAAAGACTAAAAGCACGATTAGTCGCAAATGGACTCCGGCAGATAGAAGGATCGGAGTATAACGAAACGTTCAGTCCAGTAGTGAATCCGGTGTCTATTCGATTGGTGCTCACCATTGCAGTTACGAATTCATGGAAATTGTCCCAACTCGATATCTCCAATGCATTTTTACATGGCGATATTGCAGAAAGAATCGTTATTCAACAACCTATGGGATTTGTCGATCATAAGTTTCCAAATCATGTATGTCTACTCAATAAAGCGTTGTATGGATTAAAACAAGCGCCGAGAATGTGGCTCAAACGGCTTCGTCAATTCTTGATCACATTAGGGTTTGTTCAAAGCTGCTCGAATCCATCATTATTTTTATTACACAAGACTAATCCCGTTAAGTGCAAGATATATTTGTTTGTGTATGTCGATGATATTGTTATCACAGGATCTGATGAATTTACGGTAGAAAAAGTGATGGACCAACTAGGGGACGAATTTGCAGTACGAAAACTCGGCTACATCTCATACTTCTTAGGAATTCAAGTGAGAAAGGTAGAGGATGGATTACATCTATGCCAAACTCAATATCTCGTGAACCTACTCAAGAGTATTAAACTCGACAACATGAAGCCTTCAACTACACCTATGTTGACCAATCAAGATCTCTACTCCGATGAAACACCGATAGAACAAGTTAAAGATTATCGACGTATCGTGGGCTCACTTCAATATCTCATGTTAACAAGACCGGACATTCAATTTGCAGTTAATAAGCTATCGCAATTCATGTCATCTCCAAAGCCTCTTCACTGGACGGATATGAAGAAAGTACTCAGATACCTCTTGGGCACTCAATCGTGGGGAATAACACTTGGGAAAGTCAATGATCTTACAATTACAGGATATTGCGATGCAGATTGGGCCGGAGACAAAATTGATCGAAAAAGTCAAACAGGATATCTGGTATACATTGGCGATACATTGGTTGCATGGAGTTCTCGTAAGCAAAGCACGGTCTCACGTTCGAGCACCGAATCAGAATATAGAGTCATCGCCACAACTATTCAAGAGTTAGAGTGGGTCAAAAACCTAATAGTGGAATTGGGAGTCGACGTAAAAATCCCAATTATACTCAAATCAGACAATCGAGGCGCAGTTTTTCTAGCTACTAACTCGGCATGTCACTCCAAACTAAAGCACGTCGCAATTGACCTTGAGTATGTTAGAGAAAGAATTGAGGCAGGTTCAGTGCACATATCTCATATCCCGGGAACGTCACAAAAAGCGGATTTCCTCACTAAAGCATTATCGCCTAAAGGATTTGCGCAACAACGAGTCAATCTTGTGAGACCATTCTCACAGGATTGAGGGGGTATATTAGTATATGAAATATAGAATATTAGTATGAAATATAGAATGTAATTAGTTAATAGTTAGGTACAAATACAGTTAGACAATCAAATATAAAAGCACAAGGAATGCAGTGAATTAATCACGATTCCAATCACAATTCAATACATCAGTTCTTCATCCTCTCCTTCCTTTGTTCTCCTCTCCGGCGATCATCGCCACTCTGTTTCTAATAAGAATTATATAATGTTAATAATGTTATATATTTTGTGTAAAGCTTATCATTGGTCTCATTTTTGTAACGTTAATGAACGGAGACAAACAAGACAACTCGAGTATAATTAGGGTTCATAATTACTATCAGTTTGTATTGTCATAATGACACGATCTTATGAAAAAGCACAAAGTTTGAGTTAAGATTTTTTTTGACAACAATCTCGATTAATCTGCTTTGACCCATGTGAGTTGAAATTGAAATTAAATAAATGGTAGGATTGAGATTTTCATTCAGTTCTCAAACAGTCGGTTTTCTCAGAAAGCTTCACATGACCTGTAATTTTTAGAAATAAAAGAAACAACAACAACAAAAAAATCTCTAATTCGATTTGTAAACAGTAAACACTCTGTAACGCAAATCAATCCCGACGCACGCAAATCAGATCGATTACATGAAAACGAAAATCGAAATAACCCGGAAAACGAAATCAAAACCCAGAAACGAAATCGAAGATGAAAAACAATCGGCAATCAATCGGAAATCGTAAGATGAGAAATCGGAAATCAATCGGTAAATAAGAAACGCAAATCGATTTGTAAATCGAACATTGAATAATGAATATTCATGCAGATCACGCAGACAAATCACACGCAAACAAATCGGTAAATCTGTAAACGTAAACAAATGCAAAACATATTGCAATCGCACGCAGATTAAAAAAAACGCACGTAGATTGCAATCGTACGCAGACTCACGCAGATTGAATTAATTAAAAAAATCAAATAAAAAATCAAACCAGTTGCAATCGCAGATTGCAATCGATCGGCGAGAAATCCACGTGTTGTACACGAACGACAACCGATCTTGAATCCACGTGAACTGGAGAAAATGCGAGCAGAAGACTAGACGGAATCGGTGAACTGGAATCCGTCAAATTGCGCAAGATCCAGACACAAATCGTGGAAGAAGGCGCAGACGATCGCGAAAGAATACGATCGCGGAAGAAGGCAATCGGATTAACAACGAAACAGTTAATAACGAAAAAGCTTTGATACCATCTCAGAAAACTTAACACTGATTCAATCAATCCAAAAGATTAAACTAATTCATAAATGTTAAATACACTTTTATAGTCTTAAGAGTTTAACTAACCCAATTACTAACTACACCATTACACGTTAACTACAGTAAACTAATTATTATTGATATAACTTCGAATAGGTTTTAATTAAAAACCGACCATTAAGGATGTTATTCAGACGAGGAATCTCTCGACCCTGTCCCATGCCCGATTATTAAATGCACTGTTCTCTATTAAACCCAACTGTAACCTAAATCTTTTCCCTATTGATAGATTGTGATTTATTCGCTAAATGTATATAAAAATGAGAGAGCAATTCCTCACCAACTACATCTAGATATGTAAATGAATCAAGTCAATTAAAAATCCTTAGGTTTTAATCAGCATCTGATTTTAATGCTCTTTCTAAGTAATAAGATTCTGTTATCTCAAATGATGGTTTAAAATTTGTATTACAACTTACAATATCTCTCGTACCTCAATGAAAATGGAAGGTAGAGATAAAATCTCACAAAAAAAACATCACTAAGAGATGAACACTAAAATTTGACACTAATTATTTAATTTAATTTAATTGAAATAAAATGAAGTTTTCTCAAAAAAAAAAAGAAAGAAAAATAAATAAATAAATAAATGAAGTAGCATTGATTATATATCACCTGGGTGAAACCTTACCCCTAGGATATGTGGGTGACACTAGGCTAAAAATGGACTTAGGATTTAGGTATGGACCCATTTAATCAGGGCGGGTGTGGAACAGGTGTGCGGCATTTTAAACGGTTGACGGGTCGAGATTTACATGATTAAAAGTTTAAAACACACGTCTGCCACTCTACCCGTCATGTATGCACGGACCCACGGTGTCATGCGGTAACAAGTGACAAGGAAAGAGAGAGAAGAAGAGAGAGAGAGGAGAGAGGAGAGAGAAGGTAGAACGTTCGTCGTCGTCGTCGGAATCACCGATTCGTCTCGATCGAAGCCACCATTGCGATAGTAGAAGTGCAACTCCGGTGCCTCGGGGCACCTTCCTTTCTTCTTCTTCGACGTCGATCGATCTTATAGGATTGCTGAGTCTGTAAGAACTCGGATCTCTCGTTCTCTGTAATTTCGATTCGATCCGTACCCCCAATCCTGTGCACCGCAGTTGAACGACATGGGAGTGTTCTAGGTCCACGCGTTTTTTTCCCGCCACGTGGTTGATTGATTTTTCAGATGAGAGGCGCGGCGTACGGTTAGTAGTCGGAAAATCGAAACAAGGGAAAAAAAGTCCTTTACCTCCACCCGCCCCCTTTCTATGGGGAATCGAAAACGAAACCCTAATCAGAAACTCCGGATTCCACCGCTGCCGGCGAACAACACTGCTATCTCGACTAAAGCTTTGTCTCTCGATGGTATCTCCACGGATAGAAGCGGAGTCGGGAACGCAAAAGTTGATCTTGCTCCGTCTCTTCCACCGCCACCGCCGCCACTGACTAGGGTTTCTGTCAGTTCTGATGTCATCAAGGAGGAGTGCGAGAAGGCTCTCCTGGCATTCCGACGTGGGAACCACACCAAGGCACTCCGTCTAATGAAAGAAGCGTGTGCGAGGCACAAAGATTCTTCTGCTCTTCTACATCGTGTTCATGGTACTATTTTTGTTAAGGTTGCAGGGCTCATTGATGACCAAAATGTGAAGAGTCGCCATCTAAGAAATGCGATCGAGTCTGCTCGGAAGGCAGTGTCGATGTCTCCTGATTCTGTCGAGTTCACTTATTTCTATGCCAATCTTCTGTATGACACTGCAAGTGACAGTAAAGCATATGAGGAGGTTGTTCATGAGTGTGAGCGTGCACTTGCGATTGAAAACCCAATTGATCCAGCTATGGAGAGTCTTCAGGATCTAAGCCAGCAGAAATTGGTGACAGCAGAAGAAAGGATTGCACATGTACATCAGGATATACGGTCACTTATCCAGAAGGCGAACATTTCATCGATTTCAATGTGGATGAAGAACTTGGGAAATGGGGCTAGCACAGGTGTCGGTGGTGTAGGTGATGACAAGATCCGTCTTATTCCAATGCGAAAGTTATCAGATGATCCAATGGAGATTCGTCTGGTACAGTCGGCAAAAAGGCCAAATGAGATTAAGAAGGCTTCAAAAACACCAGAGGAGCGCCGCAAGGAGATTGAGGTTCGGGTGGCTGCTGCCCGGCTGATGCAACAGAAAAATTCCAACCCAACTATGCAAAAACAATCACAGAATGAGGATGAACAGCTGAATACAGTGGATGCTTTGTCTACTACTAATAATTCAACTTCACATCGAGTTGGGGAGAGACGGAAGATGAATAGTGGTAGGAAACATGTTTCATCAACAGATAGAATGGATAAAGTAAGCAGTTACTGGAATTCCATGAGTTCTGAGAACAAGAAGAAATTTCTTGAAGTAAAGGTGCAGGATCTTCAGATGCAACATGCAGGTTCGAAAGATACTCTGGCAAATGATTTGTTGTCAGAAGCTCTGTCATTTGTGAAGCCAAATCAGACATGGAAGTTTTGGGTTTGTTGCAGGTGTCGAGAGAAGTTCACAGATGTAGACACTCATCTACAACATGTGGAGAATGAGCATGTAGGAATCTTGACATCCAAACTGCAGTCGGTGTTACCTCAAGAGGTTGATTCTGACTGTGTAGATAAGATTGTAAATGATAACTGGAAACCCATCGATGCATATGGTGCAGCAAAGATGCTTGAGGACGAACGGTTTAGGTATCAATCTTTTACGGATTTTGACTATGATGATGGAAGTAAGGATAGGGAATCATTGTTTGATTATTGGAGCGCTAAAGAATCCAAAGCAGATGATGATTTCTGCAGTGGGCTTTCCTTAGGGAAAAGAGAAAACTATCATTCTGATTTTGATATTATTAGGGTAGACAATGATTTTTCACGTAGATGGCCTTTGTCTGACGACTCAGAACGACAAAAGCTTCTAGAGAGAATTCATGGTATTTTTCAGTTGCTTGCCAGGAACAAATGTCTTTCATCAGGCCATCTTAACAAGTTAATACAATTCACCATGGATGAGTTGCAAGGACTTCCATATAGTTCTCAATTGATGAAAGTTGGATTGGATCAATCTCCTCTCTGCATTTGTTTCTTAGAAGCATCACATCTTCGGAAAGTACTTAAGTTTTTGCAGGATCTTTCACATTCATGTGGCTTAGGGCGATATGCTGAAAACAATATTATCATTGATGATACTCTTATTGTGAGCCAAGGAAATGAATCCCTAAATAATATTGTTCTTAGTTGTGATGCCACAACCCTCCACTTGGATCACAGATTATTTTGTAATAAAGATGCTTCTGAAAATTGTGATCCTGCTGATGATATAGATAAAGTCGATACAAATATACTGGTGTCTTGGTTATTTTCTGGCATGTCGAGTGGAGACCAGTTGGTAAGTTGGACTATTTCTAGGGATGAAAAGACACAACAGGGACTTGAAAATCTACAGATGTTGGAGAAGGACTTTTACCTCTTGCAGAATATGTGTGAAAGGAAATGCGAGCATTTAAACTATGAAGAGGCTTTACACACAGTGGAGAATCTTTGTCTAGAAGAATTCAAGAAGAGAGAACATGCCTCTACAGTTACTGTCACTGCTAATAGTTATGATACTATCTTGAGAAAGAGGCGGGAAGATCTTGTTGAGAGGGAGAGTGACACAGTATTTAATGAAAGTCGGCTAGAGATGGATGCTATTTCAAATATTTTGAAAGAATCACAATCATTAAATTCTAATCAGTTTGGGTATGATAAGACATTAACTGGCACGACATCTCGGCTATGTGAGTTAGATTGCAGCGGGGAAGATGAATGGAGAGTACAAGATCTTTTGCATCAGGCAGATTCTTGTGTAGAAACGGCCATTCAGAGACAAAAAGAACATGTATCTATTGAGGTTTGTAAGCTTGATGCAGTTTTCAAAAAGATAATATTGTTGCTTATTACTGGTAATATGTTCTTGCTCAGATTAGTAAAATTGATGCAAGGATTATGCGGAATCTCACTGGAATAGAGCAGCTGGAGCAAAAACTTGGACCATCTTCAGTCTTTGATTACCGGGGAGTTGTTTTGCCTCTTGTCAAGTCTTTCATGCGGGTATATTATTCTGACTTGTTTTTGTTAATAAGGAAAAATAAATCGTTTTTGGTAATAAGAAAAGATAAATCATTTTTTTAAAGTGAGTTTATTTAGTTGTTTCTGGATTAATTTCTTTTTTGAGGTGGGGAAATATTAGGGCTTGTCACAACTCACAACTGACACTTGATTTAATCATCACTCTTCCTTTCTTATCATTCTTTTAGATTTATTTGTTGAGCTATGATTACCCTTATTTTTTGCAGGCATATTTAGAGGATTTAGTTGACAAAGATGCCACCGAGAAATCTGATGCAGCAAGAGAAGCTTTTTTAGCAGAACTTGCAAGGGATGCTAAAAAGAATGTAAGTAAAGGAGGTGAACAATCAAAAAATTATCAGGAAAAAACCAAGGACAAGAAAAAAAATAAGGATCACAGAAAACCAAAGGATGCAAAGGCTTCAACGGTACTTTTCTTCCAGTTGATCTATTTTTTGTTCTGTTTATATGCATATTACTAACTATTATAAAAAAATTCAGACTTTTGCTTGTAATGGTGAGGCTGTCTTCCATCAGGAATCATCAGAAAAAATGTATATTTTCTTTCCATCATTTTTATATTAGTTTTTCAGAAATATGAATCCAAAACTGATGATCATTACATTAATAACTGATGAATATTTAGATTTTAGATTTTTACACCAGTATTTATAGAGAATACAAAAGAGGGAGATCTGTCATAGATTATATTAATTAACATGTTCCATAACAGTAATCTTGAACTAATTTAAGTATATAACAGATCATTATTATCAGGGACTCCTTTCTCAGGAAGTTTTCATGCCCTTTTTTTGGAGTTACAGGCTTACAGCTCTAAATTTGACACTGTAGTTAAATTGATAGCTATGTTTACCCCATCTACTTAGATGACGTGATTTTACTATTTTAGTAAACACTTTTTTAGCTCAATTATTTTTCTTTGAAAAATGAGGGATTAATTCACAATGTAAATCGTGTAATAGTATGGTCTTGTGATAATAAAAATTTGTATGAGGTTAAAAGTTTTATTTCTGATGAGTACCTATCCACTTTAAAATTACACAGCTATATATATTAGGTGGGCTATGGTATATCACTTGGAAGTTTTACCTTTCTAGGAGAGGTTTTTGACTTCTTTTTTGATAGATTTTTTTTATTACGTGAATGATGAGCAGTGACCAGAGATTACACATGAAGACAGATAAAATAGTAATAACTTAGGGAAATGAGCCTAAGCTCATCGAACTAGTGATAAAAGGTTTCTTACTTTCCTAAGTTTCCTTAGTCCAAAAAATGCATATTATTGACGATTGATGTTTGTTTGTTAGGTTGCACATCTATGGCAATTGGAATCTTAAATGTTTACTTTCAACATTGAAGTAGGAAAATCAACTAAACTTACCAAAATTTTTTTAAAGCAATTAACTAAACTTACCAATTGAAAATGCCACGATTAGGCCTGTGTATCGGTCGGATTCGGCTCGGATACCCTGGTATCCGAATCCGGATGGGGTATCCGAATCCGGATAATATCCGGATAATCCGAATCCGTCCGAATAATATCCGGATAGAAAAATCCGAATTCGGATAAATTTCTGGATATCTGGAAAATCCGAATCCGGATAACTTTTTATAAAAATTTTAAAATAAAATTATAAAAATATAAAATCACCCTTAATAAAGTTAATCAATAGTCAATTAATCACCCTAAAATCCGGATAATACAGATATCCGGAAGTCAATTTATATTTATTCGGATATCCGAATCCGGAATTATCAACCGAATTCGGATTTTAACGGTGGATATTGCAGATATCCGAATCCGTCCGGATAATTTTCGGATATCATTTTTGGTATCCGGATCCGGAATCTGGAAATCCGAATTCGAATAGACATATTCAAATTCGAAAACGGATACGAATACAGATTTTGGTATACCATTTACAGGTTTAACGATTATGTATGTTGTTTTTTCGGTAATAAAATTTTAAGACAAACTTTTATATGTTAATACTTCTGTGTTCTGTGTAATAGAACATGGAGATTTAGGAATGTTGGTTATTTTTGCTGAACTTCGTTTCTCGTTATAGATTTTTTTGCAAAGTATTATAATCATTTAATCGTTTATCATAGTACTATGTTAAGCAGTCATAATATCTTTGGCATGTATTTTTGTTACAGTGAAACTCTTGTCACAGCAGAAGCTAGATTATCCGAAATCGAATATTTTCCAAGTAAAGGTTACTTGAAGTTACAAGAGGAGGAAGATGAAGCAGAAGAATTTAGACGAAAAACTGAACTTGAAGCAGAAGAAAGGAAACTTGAAGAGACCTTAGAGTATCAACGGAAAATGGAAAATGAGGCTAAACAGAAGCATATTGAAGAACAAATCAAAAGAACTAGTGGAGTACCCTCACAAAATATGTTAAAGAAGCCATCCCATATATATTTAAATGCCACACAGGATTCAAATGGTGAATTGGCTAACTATGATCACACAAATTTAAGTGAGACTGCTTCTTCAACTTCTATCAAAGGAATAGGTTTTGGGGATTTCCATTTCTCTGAAATCATACATTCTCCAGCTCAGAGTATGAAATTTGATCCAGTCATTTCCATCCATGGCAAGAGTGATCTACTGGTCAACAATGACTCACAAGCAGTCACACACAACCACAAAGAGAAGTCACTTGAGATAATACAAAGTGAAAATGTTACAAGGTTAAATCAGAATGGAAAAATGGTAAATCATTTAGAAGGTGATTCAGTGTCAGAAGTATCAGTTACAACTTCTTTCAACCAAAGGACAAATAAGGCAAATAATCGCTCTCATCCTAAAAACAAAAGAGGTGTGCATTTAGTTTTTTTGTTGGATACAAATGATAATATATTTAATATGGATAATACAACCATCATTTTTTTGGTAAAGTTCATTTTTCATTATAAGTAAAGGACAGTGTCCTAGAATACAAGTGGAGATATAAAAAATAGGAAGATGACCCTAGGTTCATCGACTCTTTAGTCTTTACTATATGATATGATTTCTAATGATTAAGTAAATAGAGATGCTGCCTCAGGAGGTTAGTCTCCCACATTTCCAATGTAAATATCTTCATTTGGAACAATTGGCCTTCTTGAAATCTTCTGATTTGTAAGATAGGTTGATGTCCCTATGATTTCTTTTGTGAGGATCTCTGGGTCTCAGAGTGTGTTGCTTCATCATTTTGTTCTTCTCAGACCAGATATTCCAAGCAATGCACCCCATGATCTAATGATGAGTGTGTTGCTTCAGCCATCACTGCCAAAAAAGAGGAGAATGATAAGTGAGTTTTTGGCAAGCTTCTATCAGGTCACCTAAAAGAAGGGGAGAGGGAGTGGGGGTGTTTCCTAGTCTCCAAAAAGAGTAATTAACTGTTTTTGTCAATGAAAGGAGTATGGCACAACCATCATATTATATTTAATTTATGGATGATAAATCCAATTAAATTGCAAAAAGACTGTGTCTTTTATATATAGCTAATTATTATTATTCAGTAGTCATAAGATGCTACTTGTTACATGTTTCTTTTAATTTCCTTTTTTTTTAATAATGCGTATATATTTTAAAGTTTATGTGAATTTCTTTAATATAAATAAAAAGAGATTAACTATAACAACTCATTTTTGTAAGCTGCTTTCAATCATGAAATCAGAAATTCAGATATGTTAGTGATGTCTCATGTCAATTGTACTAGCATTAGTTTTATCTAATTTAAAATTGATGCTGGTATAATTTTATTTCATTTATAAATAAAATGATTTTTGGGATTACTTGAAGGTTCTCCTGATATATTTCAAGATGGAAATTTGCCTCATGAAACGAGGCTAGACAGACATTTCAACAAGTCAAGTAATTCTAAAAGAATAGCCGAAGGAAGCCCCAAAGCTGAATTTGAGAAGGAAAACAACATAGATGGGCCTTCTCAAAATATGGTCCACAACAAAGGCCACCCTCATAAAAAGATCATTGACAATTCACATGGTGAAAGTAGTATGTATTGCATGATTTTTATGATTCATTTCATGTATTTTTGGGCATTATTTTACGATCTTTAGTTTTTTTGCAACCACGATCTTTAGTTTTTTACTTGTGCCATTGATGTGTATTTCATTTAGGAAGGACAAGGGCCGCTAATCTGAAAATTGCAAAAGAGGCAAAAATAGCCGAAGCTGCAAAAAACAGTTTGGAAGCTTCTATTGGTATTTTTTTATCCACGAACCATTTCCATATAATCTGTATCATGCAAATTTCCATGTTTTGGCCTTTCTCCTGAACAAGGTTTAAGATAGCCTAAAGTGCGGTATACCCAGTAACCCGCATCTTGGGGTACTAGAGTGATTAGTGTGTTAATGTGTCAGCCTGCAAAGGAAATTGTATATTTAATGTAAATAATAAATATTACCTGCTAATGTATAATGGTTACATGTTGAAGAAGTAAATACATGTTATATTCTGAAAAAATAGCCGGAAACAAACTGTTTCCCTAAAAACATGATTTTCAAATAGAAATACACAAGCTTTTGCAGGCGGCTAGGCAACCAGGCGATGCCTGAGTGCGCATAATGCATATGCGAGCGCCTGGTCGCATATGCGACCCAATAGGTGACGTTTTTTAAATATATTTTTATTTTTTCAATATACGTATTTTCTATATTTTATGCAATTCCCTGATATTATAGGTCATAATCATAATAAAAATCATAATTAAAATAATAGAGTGATTATAGTCTACTTAAACTCTTAAAGTCTTAAACAAACATTGAAAATAAGATCTGGCGACTGGAATGAGAAGCTCCGGCGAGGGTGAGAGGAGGTTGCTCCGGCGAGGATGAGAGGAGGCAGAGGATCTGGTTGTGCTGTTTGGGGTAGAGGTAGGGGCAACGATTGTGTGGTTAGGGTTTATAAGTTTAAAATTTTGTGGTTTTTATTTTTAGGTCCTTAAGTTTTTAAAGTTTTCTAATTTTCATTATATTTTATGGGAGGCCAGCCTCCTGTGGCAACACACCTAGTTACTTTATCACTAGATGGGGTAGTGCTATATAGGAAAGAGTATAGGAACATTGCTCATCTCCATTTTTCTTTAATTTATCTTCAATGTAACATGGGCATTGCTCTTCATTAGTCTAGGTGGTTTTTGTTTTTTCATGGGAGTTCTGAATTTGTATTCGTTTCTTTGGCAGTTTACAGTAAAACAGGAGACCCTATATGATTCGTACATTTATAATTACGTGTTAATTTATTTGCTGTTTGGGTATCTGTAAATTTTTTTTTTTTGTTATTAACTATTAAACTGTTTGTAAAATTTTATTTTCAATTAATACAACATACCTTAACAAAAAAAACTGCGTGATAATTATGATGTATTTTTTATAATATCTTCAGCACAATTTGATGCAATATTTGTCAATTGTCATATATCCAGGTGAAAATGGATCCAAAACATTACGAGAATTGCATGCTGAAGAGGATGATGAAGAGAGGTTCCAGGAAGACCTTAAAAAAGCTGTCAGACAGAGCCTAGGTTGGTTTATGTTTCTTTAACCGTCATGTTAATCTATCATATTTTTTTTTGGCATTAAAAATGGCTAGCAATTTAACCTAAGAAAATATCTTAATGTTAACACAACAATCACAATCCATATCTCTACCTGTCTTTTATGGTGTTTTTTATTTATTTTAGCCCATATTCTTTCTAGATTATTCATATTCCATGTAGTGAGATTGTGGATGTCCTTAGTCTATCATTTCTTGTTTTGTTTACAGACACATATGAAGCTCATAAGAACTTTACTGTGGCTCAAGTACCGAGAATAATGCCAAAGGTAGCTCCAGTAGTTGACAATGATAAGAGTTCAGATATTCAAGTGTCAGAAATCACTTTGAATCGAAATGGTGTTCTTGGGACAGGCTTAAAAAATGAAGCTGGGGAGTACAATTGTTTTTTGAATGTGATCATCCAGGTTGGTATTGGATAATGTTACTAAAGAATGAAGATTCTTTTCTTCAAATTCCACTTTTGTCTTAGTTTCAATTTTTTCTTAATTTTTTAGTTATACATTTTTTTCATTCCTTAAAATTCAGTCATTGTGGCATTTGAGGCGATTTCGTAACGAGTTCTTGGCATTTTCACCAAAGCACATGCATGTTGGAAGTCCTTGTGTTATATGTGCATTGTATGAAATATTTAATGCTCTGAGCATGGCTTCGATGGGTGATCTAAAAGAACCTGTTGCTCCTACTTCCCTGCGGTCTGCTTTAAGCAACTTATATCCCGATAGTAATTTCTTTCAAGAGGTATTGCATTTTCTTATTCTGTTTTATGATATTTTGTCTCAATTATTGTTTTGTGTGCCATTTTAAAGGATTTTGCTGTATTTTTCTAAACACCAGCCACCGACTATAGTTATATATATATATCTATTAATTTTATTCAGTTGTTACAGAGAGACTTAAACAAGAAGCTCTTTGTATCAATTTTCTTTCCTGAAAAATATTAGCCAAATATATTTTGCTAAACAATTGCTCCAAGAATCAAATTGTTTATTCATGGTGTTTTCATTTATTTTCCATCTTCAACTTATTATACTATTTTCCTGTCTTTAATCTAATATCTAACAAATCTATTTTATCTCCAGGCTCAGATGAATGATGCTTCAGAAGTATTGGCAGTACTATTTGACTGCCTTCATCGTTCGGTTACGTCATTTTCAAGTGATTGTGATACTGGATCAGAAGAAAGCAATTGCTTAGGTTCATGGGACTGTTCTAATAGTTCGTGTATAGCACACCATCTCTTTGGAATGGATGTATTTGAGCAAATGAACTGCCAGAAATGTAGTCTCGAGTCCAGGCATTTAAAGTATACAACATTTTTCCATAACGTCAATGCCAATGCTCTACGTACAACAAAGGCATGTTTTTAATTTATTTTTATGAGATTTAATATCTGGTATTCCAGAGTGGAAATGAATTTGCATGCTCGGGGGTAGGATTAATGTAGTCTGAACTCTGAACCCTAAATGGGCAATAACTTGTAAACTCAAGGGCAGTGGTGTTTTTGTTTGCAGGATGGCTGGTTTCACCTTTAAAATAGTTTTTCGCATTTTTAATTTATTTATCCTTATTTTGAAAAATAGAAATTGCATGCTTATTGGGTTGGGTGGTTACTAGTTTGTGTTGAAAGTAGAAACCTAAATTGACTCAAATATCAAGGCAGATTTTTCTTCTAACGTGTTTTTTTTTGATAAAATTTAAATCTCTCGTTATAAAAATGTTAGGCAATGCCCTGGATTACAGAATTAGAGAAGATAGAAAATTTAGGGAGATGGAACTTGGCCCATCGACACTTCCTATATATTCTTAAAACTAGTAATTAACTAGTAGTAGGCTTGGGAGTTGGCCTCCCACTCTTGCATTATGTATTTCTCCAATTGGGAACAACGTTCTTTCCTACAATTCCCGATGGTGAGAGGCTCATGTTCCTGATGGTGGGGATTTCTGGAGGTCTCAAGGTATGCTGCTTGAGTTTTCTGTTCCTTTCGGACCGGAGATACCAAGCAATACGACCAAGGGCATTCCCGAGCAGATTCCATGGTGGGAATTTGTGAGTGAGTTGCTGAGTGCTTTCTATGGCTTGTGTTATTCACTTATTTGTAAACTTTTTATTATTTAAATATCTTGTTGACATAATGAAATTAATGTATTGGCCAAAAACATGTTTTTAGCACACCCCAACATTTTCTGTTAGGATCAACTATTTCAACAATACCTTTAGTCTTCATTCTTTGTTGAATCATTTCATAAATTTAATATAACCTAACCCAACCTTTCTTTTTATATAGATCACATGTGCAGACAGTTCTTTTGCCGAACTTCTGAATCATGTGGAAATGAATCACCAAGTTGCTTGTGATCGCGATGCTGGTGGCTGTGGAAGGCCAAATTATATTCATCATATTTTTTCAAGATCTCCACATGTTTTCACAATTGGTATGTTCTTTTCATTGCCATAACTTTTTTTCTTGATCATTTGATGGAATTTATCTTTGATATTTTTGTTTATTTATTTCCTAGTTTTGGGTTGGCAAACTACGTGTGAAAATCCAAATGACATATCAGCAACTTTGGCTGCTATAACCACAGAATTGGATATTGGCGTTCTTTATCGTGGCTTAGACATGGGAAACAAGCATGAACTCATTTCTGTGGTACAACACTATTATCTTTTTTTCATATTTTTATGAAATTTCATGCTTTTTTTAGTGTCTTTGCTTCTGGAATTGATCATTAGCTTTTGTGATTATATGATCATACAAGAAAATTTACTTAATGTGTTTGTCGTTAACTTTTGCTTGGGAAGAGGTTCCCCCAAGTACTAAACAATGAATGTAGTAGAGCACTATTCCACCATTGATCTTTTATCTTTATTCAAATATTTATTTGGTGTCAGCACATTTTTTATGTCGTTCTTAATTTCTCAGGTCTGCTATTATGGACAACATTATCATTGTTTTGCATACAATAACGAATGCAAACAATGGTTCTTATATGATGACAAAATGGTGAAAGTGAGTTATTATTTTATGCCATTTATAACTTTACATTTAATAATCTTTTTCTAGTTTCTTTAGAAATAAATTGGCCACTGTCCTCCATACAGGTTGTCGGCAGTTGGGATGATGTACTTTCAATGTGCGTAAGAGGACATCTACAACCTCAAGTTCTTTTCTTTGAATCTGTGAATTGATTCGTTTATATGAAGTGTTCATTCAAGTGTCTACTTCTATAGCTGATTAACTCATCCTGGTCCCAGTTGATCATGATAATGCATACATCGTAGCGATGTGAGTTTTCTGTAAATGATGCTGCAATGAATCAGAGACGACAGACAAACATCCCTAAGAGCTTTGTTCCATCATTTATGTGAATTAAGCTGCAGATGCTGAACCGATACATCTATCAGTATTTTTTCTGGACGTCTCGGATTCCATTAGGTGCACAGCAAAAATTACAATTTTGGCGGACATGCAGAAAAACAAGGAGCTAAAAAAGGCATCATTGTGTAATTCTAATTCATTACACTTCAATCTAATCTTCTTTTTAAGTTTCAACAATATTATAATGTTCCTTTTCATTTTGTCTTCTCTTTATCCATCTAACTTGTTTTCAAACAATATCTTGAAATTTTCTAGGGTTCATAATGGATGCCTTTTTCTTCTTCTTAAAAGGCTCCTTACATAATGAACTTCTGCTGCTTATCTTTTGTAGAAACAGCGGATAATTGCCAACAAATAGATATGAAAATAAATTGGAGTTTCTTGGTTGGAGATTTGGAGCCTTGAAGGTTTTTCTGCTGTCCTTTTATTTTTTTGGTATTATGAGATCATGGCAGTAATGGAAGAAGGATAAAATCATTCCTGAATAATATTTTTTAAAAGTTAATTTTGGAGAGTCTAATTTTTATAAGCTTTTAGGGTTCGGTCGGTGTCGGATTAAAAATATCCATCTATACTTTATCCAATATGATCGGATTTTGGTGTGATATTTTGGGTATAGTCATCAATCCGTCGTCTTTGGATCCGTGTCGGATGAAAAATATTCATTTATACTTTTTCTAATATGATTGGATTCAGTTGTGATATTAAGTATAATCACCAGTCTCTTCAGATCCAGGTCGGATGAAAAATATTTATCTATACTTTGTCCACCAATATTAGGTATAATCACCAGTACTCGTGTTAGGTAGAAAATGTCGTGTCTTATCGTTTTCGCGTCGAATACCCTATCCAATTTGGTTGGGTAAAAAGTCTCGGATTTGATTCGGATGGAAACTATTAGTCTGGTGAATATTCTAACATCTTCTAGTTCCATTTATTGTGATCTTAAGTTAACAGATTCTCTTGGAGTCTTTAAATCCTCAGTTATGAAGCCATAGATATGATTCATGGCAATGATGGAAAAAGGTACAAAAGTCGTTTCAGAATAATAATTTTTTTATATAAATAGTTTACGACATTTGCCATAAACACACAAAAATAACACAATCTCAAAAGTTAGATACAATAAAATCTAAAAGTGATATGATCTATTTTAAAATAAATTAAGGTACGATTTCGAGATATAATTTATTTTATTTAAAATTAATACCTTATGAGATATCTTATTTTTGAAATCTCACCTGAATCGCTTTCTACATATACATTACACAATGAAAGATAAAATAATAATGCATCCTACTTGTGTCGTCTACACATGTCTACTTGCACTTTTCAAGCACTGCAAATAAAAGAAAACCAACCACCCCTTTCTGATTGCAACTTTGCAAGAGGGGAATATCAACCATTATCCATTTTGTTCGATATTTTGAGAATCGATTCCTAAATGCTGATAAGATTGTGTGAGAAAAGGAATCCAGAATGAAATTTAAAGAGAATAAGAGACTAAAACATCGATACTTCAACAATTTTAATAGTTTATGTGATTTAATTTTAAAAAATCAAAGTTGTTGAGGGTGATTTTGAAATATTAAATGATTAAATCAAAATGATTGCATTCCTTCATTTTAATTAAGATGATACATTAAATATAACAAGATTTATAATACTAAGACCAACTTCTGAATGTTATAATTGTATTATAATGATTTAAACTTTTCATTTTTCTCGAAATTGTGATGATTAAAAATTATCTTTTTAATAAATGAAAGACATCATCTAACATTTATAATGAAATATAATACAATTATAACACCTAATCCTAGAAATACACAATTAATTGTCACTAATGAATTAATAAAAATTATAATTAATCATTAGCATATTTTATTATGAATAAATTGTAGTTAATTACATAGGGTACTCTATTTATAGAATGATAATAATCAGTGTACTTATGAATTATGATCAACTGACTTAAACTAATAAACTTACAAAATATATAAGAATTACTCTAATTATCACTAATGACACCTGAAAATAATATTTCTATTAGTAATTATCAAAGTCAAAAGTAAAAAATTCGATTACAAAGTAAGATTCGAACCTTGAATCGTTAGAAAATTTAATAATTATTTGGACCAATTGAGCTACCAAGATTCATTGAAGTATATTCAAATTTTTAGATTGGAAATAGACGGTTGAGATTGCTTTCCTATGTTTCAGTTAAATGATTCGAACTAGAATTTATCGATATTATATAAATCCCCTTCATCACTGTATTTTTTTCATATCATCCATCTATTCACACACCGTTCACATCTATCATTTAATTATATTTCTACCATCTTCTTTTTTTTTTCGGTTCTAGGGTTTCTTGTTCCGAAGGTAGGTCGTCGCCCTTCATCTTGTACGCCAAGATCGGATCCCGGGATTCAGGGGTTTTTGTTTCCGTTTTGCTAATTCTATGGTGTTTCATTCGCAGGTGGTTTGTAGGTTCTGTTGGATGAAGCTTTGTTTCCGTCTGGATTTCTGCTTTACGGTAATTTTTTCTTGTTTCTTGTTTTTTTATTTATTTATTTTGAATTTCATTTAGATTTTGATTCGGCTCACGTTATCTTTTTTGTTTTTGTTTTGTTTGTTGGTCTGTGGTTCTTGATTGTGGATAGTTATAGTTATGCGAACTTCATGGGCTGATTCTGTCAATTCTGAGGAGAAGTTAAGTGATCCTCCTGCTTCTGTTACTTCTTCTGCTCCTGACACTGTGTCTGTTACTGCTCCTATTCGTCTACCTCGATCTTCATATGTTCCGCCACATCTTCGAAAAAGTCCTCCGTCGGACAGCTCTGTGGTATCTGGAGTGTTTACTGGTGCTCCTTCGGGTGGTCCAAAACAATCACTCTTTGGAAACCCCCCGGTTCAACAGGGTATAGGTCGCTGGGGTGGAGGACCTGGGAGGGATTCAGGGAATTCCTACTACAGTGGTGGGGGTGGACGTGGGAGTGGGAGTGGAGGTGGTGGTTGGAATAATAGAAGTGGTGGTTGGGACCGTGGGAGGGATAGAGAAGTTAATCCTTTTGCAAATGATGACCCTGAGCCAGAGTTTGAAGAGGAAAACACCGGTATCAATTTTGATGCTTATGAGGATATTCCCGTCGAGACTAGTGGTCACAATGTGCCAGCTGCCGTCAACAGCTTTGCGGAGATCGATCTTGGGGATGCTTTGAATGATAACATTCGGAGGTGTAAATATGTGAAGCCTACACCTGTGCAGAAGCATGCTATTCCTATTTCTCTTGATGGAAGAGATCTGATGGCTTGTGCTCAGACGGGGTCTGGGAAAACAGCTGCTTTCTGTTTCCCGATTATAGCTGGTATTATGAAGGGTCAACCTGTCTCAATACGGAGAGGAGTGCGAACAGCTTATCCACTTGCACTTATTTTGTCTCCTACCCGTGAGCTTTCATGCCAAGTAAGATTTCGGAAATGTTATTAGGTTAGAATGTTATATTTCATTGTATCAGGGTTTTTTTTCCTTTCAACTTTTTGGTAAACAAGTCTAAAGATTCTTGTTTTTTCTAAGATTCACGAGGAGACCAAGAAATTTTCATACAAAACTGGTGTGCGGGTGGTTGTTGCGTATGGAGGTGCTCCTATTACCAATCAGGTTTCCATTTTCAACATTTTTTCTTTACAAGTCTTTGATGATGCCATTAGATTTTTTATTTGTTTTTCATTTCATGTTTTTACGTCAATTAGAAAATCTTAAAATATTCTAGTGGAATGCAAACATCCTTTGAAAATCTTAAGATATTGTGTTTTTTTCAGAGTTCTGAATTCTGATTATTATTCTTTTTTTATTGTTGATGGATATGTTAGTTGCGTGATTTGGAAAGAGGTGTTGAGATTCTTGTTGCTACTCCTGGTCGTTTGGTTGATTTGCTTGAAAGAGCTAGAGTATCATTACAGATGATAAGGTATCTTGCCCTGGATGAGGCAGATAGAATGCTTGATATGGGATTTGAGCCACAGATTCGTAAAATCGTACAACAAATGGATATGCCTCCCCCTGGGGTGAGACAGACGATGCTTTTCAGTGCTACTTTTCCCAAGGAAATTCAAGTAATAATCCTTTTCCTAAATCTTATGTATATATTATCTTTTCCTTGTAAATCTCATGAATCTGACATTCCTGGTTTTATATTATATTGATTTTATCAACATCTGGCTTTCCTAGTTTTTTTTAATATTGCCAGTGTCATTTTTGATGTATTAAGGTAGCCCTAGAGTTGGGGTACCACACTAAAGAACTCATATTAGCAGACCAAACTATGTTGGTGGAAGGTTTGTAGAAGGTTGTTGTGGCTTTGGTATTTGATCGAAAGGATTTTAGCAATGCCAAGGTGGTTGAAGTACTTGAGTTTACCATGATCTAGGGATGAGTTTGGGTTGGGTATGGACTTTGTTTGACCTTACCCAAATTCAGAGTTTGGGGTTGGGACCTAGTGGATCTCCAAAATTCTTATGCTATGGTGGTTGAATCCCTAAATCTTGATCTGTCCTTCTCCCACTAGCTGAGACTCTCAATCATGCATTCTGGAAGCTCCAGAATATGCCAACCCCATATGAAGTTTAGTTTTTTAGTGACCATTTCTTGCAGTCTCTGGTGGAGGGAAAATGTAGGGTCAGGGTTAGTTTTTTTCAAGCACTGTCTTATCTCATGCTGATGATCTTTTTTTGTTTGATGATTTTCACGTAAGACTTCATAATTCTAAATTTCTAATTACTTTCATGATTGATTCTGAACTTCTGATGCTTTTATGAGATCTTATAGTGACAATAAAAACGAGTTTTGGTTACCATATCCGCAACACCTAAACAAGTTTGATTATCTCTTAACCCTCACTCACGTGGACCAATTAAACTTCCTCAATTTTTCCTTGCCTTCATTTATGCTGTGCAGGGCAAGGAAAGATGTAATCTGTAATTTTTCTTCCGTTTTTGGTTCTCTGTATGTGAGAAATCTATAAAATGTAGAAAATTTAATGTTATAATTATGAATTTCGATTTAATTTTATATTTAAATCGAAATTACCTTTCAATGCCCTCATGCGTAAGATCTTTAACGCAAGTCTAGAGGTTAATACCACTAAGAGCTCCTTCACTTTCTCTAAGGTAAACGTGTGCCTTGAGGTTAATACCACTGAGAGCTCCTCCACGTTCTCTAAGGTATGTGAGGAGGACACCTCACTGTACAACTTTTTGGAATTCTCAGTGACAATTCCCCATTACATATCTATTTGCAGTGCCGGAAATTAATCAAACCAGTTGAAGCAATCCTATCAACTTATCTAGATGACCGTTTAGCGGTCAATTTTTCTACTGTTGGTTATTAACTTGTTTCTGTCTAGAAAACTGTACTATATGATGTTAAGTCTAACTGTTTTGTCAGTGCCACTGTTATCTTTCCGGAGGGGTTATATATTATTATAGTAAACAAAATAGTTTTTTGTTATTAACGTGATTTTTTTTGCATGCTTTTTGAATGCAATATGAATGCGTGGCTTGGTATTTTTATCTCATCCATGATTTTATTTTTAACATTTCATGCCTGAATGACTTTTTTGTTCTGAAATGCAGAGACTGGCTTCAGATTTTCTTTCAAGCTATATTTTCCTTGCTGTTGGCAGGGTTGGTTCTAGTACTGATCTGATTGCTCAGAGGGTCGAGTTTGTTCCAGAGGGTGAAAAAAGGAGTCACCTGATGGATCTTATTCATGCTCAAAGAGAAAATGGTAATCATGGAAAGGTAGGTAATTACTAACTAGTTTCGTTTTCTCATATTTTCTTGTTGCTGTGAGTCTTATCTTATTTTGGAACCTTTGGTGATTTTAGGTTTTAAATACTACCACAACTGCAACATTTTCTTTAATTCCTTTTCATATTTCAGCAAGCTCTGACCTTAGTATTTGTGGAGACCAAAAGGGGAGCTGATTCCTTGGAAGGTTGGTTGTGCAAGAATGGGTTTCCTGCAACTACAATTCATGGTGATAGATCCCAGCAGGTAATGTAAAATGTATTTTCCTTGAATAATTTTATCATATATATAACATTAACACTGTTTTTTTTTTCTTTTTAGTTCTTTTTTATTATTATTAAAACAATTACCCTCTCAAGTCTTAATTATTTTTTCTTACATAAATTTATTTACAGGAACGTGAGCATGCACTTAGGTCTTTTAAATCCGGTAAAACTCCAATCATGGTTGCCACAGATGTTGCTGCACGTGGGCTTGACATTCCTCATGTGGCCCATGTGGTGAACTTCGACCTTCCTAATGATATCGATGATTATGTTCATCGGATTGGTAGAACTGGGAGAGCTGGTAAGAGTGGTATGGCTACCGCATTCTTCACTGACAACAACACCTCCATGGCAAAGCCTCTTTTAGAATTGATGCAGGAGTCAAACCAGGAAGTTCCTACTTGGCTTACTCGCTTTGCTAACACCCGTGTATTCAGTGGTGGTAAAAATCGTAGGTCTGGTGGTCGTTTTGGTGGTCGTGATTTCCGCAGGGACAGCAACCGTAGTGGAGGTGGTGACCACTATGGAGGTGGTGGCAATTATGGAGGTGGTTATGGTGGAGGAGGTGGTGGTGGGTATAGTGGCGGTGGATTTGGTGGCCAAAGTGCATGGGACTAACTAATCCATTTACTTAATTGAGTACTACATTAGTACAATATTTATGATTCTGCAAGTTATATTTTTTGTTAAGTGTTTTCCTTTCCCGGTCTTTTGTGCTTAGGTGTAATACTCTTGGTAGAGTTTTAAGATTACATTTTCCTATGCATGTGAGGGGAAAGGTATGTTTTGTGAGAGGGGGGAGTAAAAGGAAAAGAGGTGGGAGGAGTAGAAAGGTGTTTTTTTTGCTTCTTTCTTTTTTTCCAGTTTTCATCATTTGTTCTCTTTTTGTTTGATTTTTGTTGCGGCTGTGATGGTAGCTGGGGTTGTAGAATATGTGTGGAGTGATGAGTCTTAGGTGGTTGGATTTTGATTTCAACTCAACATATTCTTTACACCCTAAATTTACTTGGTAATTGTTGGTTATTGTGTATGATGAAATGTAACCCTCATGTTTTGAAAGTTTCAGTTTCCCATTGTGTAGGTTTAAAATGTTAGTGCTTCATTGTCTTTCTTAATCAATATTGGTTGCAGAGATTATATGATACTGCTCATTGGGAATGGATTTTTTATTCATAACAAAAGTTACTAGACGAACTTTTCTGTTGTTTAAATGTGATTTGATATTATACAAGATTATAAATTATTATCTCTCTTATTTTTCTTATATTAAAGTTCACATAGTAGTTAGTGTATATGATCATAACTTATTACGTGAGAAAATTATTTTGGTTTCTAAGATGTTTATTTGGCAACTTCTTCTGGTGGGATGAAATAGTCGCTAGAGAGACCTGGGATGTCAAATGCGATGTCGTGTATGGTCCACTCTTCTTCCATGGTTGTTGTCTCTTGGTGTTGTTTTTCAATTCCTTGTTGAATCTTAGCCAAACGGACAATCGATCTACCAGAGTGTGCGACCAATATGCCATGTTCTACTGGTTTGTAGTCTCTGATTTGGGAGTTTATGGTGGTTTCCCAAAATATGGGTTGAACACTTGCTGAGACTTGAATTCGAGTCAATTGGAGATCATCTAAATGTACCAAGAGTCCAGTGGTTTGGCTAAAATAACCTATCATTATGTGCTTGATGATCTTTGCCGCGTGGTCGCTTCTTGCAAGTAATGTAGGTTGATCAGCTTCTAATAGTAAGACGAAGCAATCTTGACCATCCATTTCTTTCTCACCCATGTATTGTGATGTTGAGAATACAGATGTTATGGTTGAAGGATTCAATCCCTAATTCAAGTGGAAAAAAAACAATGTTTGTAAGAAAGGAATGAGAAATATTTTGTTTATAAAAGAAAACTTGATATCTAATTATAAGTGAGAATCTGAATCTACTATTATGAAATGTTGAAAACAATGTTTATGTTGTTCTATATTATTATTTGATTGAATTTGAAAAGTTTGGATGAATAATTGAAAAAAATAATGGCATTAGAAAAACAATATTAAGTCCACACACACAGTGTGCTTCTTTAGTTAATCTAATTTGACTGAGCATGTTAGCTAGAACATGGTTATATGAGTTTGTTCTTGGTTGTTGAATTCACATTAGTTGTATATTATTATCAATTAGTTATGCATATTTTGCTTAAATATAAAGTGTCAACTAAAGTTTGACTCGACTGACTTGTTTGGGGTCTGCTCGTTATGCTCGAACTTATGAGCCCAAGGAGCTTGTTAAAAGATTTTTAAAAATTAAATAAAATATAGATATTAATTGATAAGGACTATTGAATAAATTATAAGGAAACTTAAATAAAAATTTAAATCTAAAAAAAAAAATATATAACATATATAAATATTTTTCGATAAGCTGAGCTCGAGTCGAGCCTGAGCTCGCGAGCTTGAGCCCGAATCTGCCGAGCTTGTGCTTGAAATTTTTTTTTAACGAGCCGACTGTATAATTCTTTAATGATCCGAGTTCGAACCCGACTCTATAAGCAAAAACTCAACTGACTTTTTGACACCCTACTTGAATATATATTATGAAAAATCCTTAGGATTTAAAAGATGAAAAATTAGATGATAGAATTTAAGTTTATTTTAAATTGAAATTAATTCTTAACTCATGCGATCTGTGCGATCCAGCCATTTTCAGACTAACATCACTCGATCACATCTCATCATTCTCTTATTTTTTAAATCTTAAATTAATAAAATCAAATAAAGAATCATTTAAATAAATAAATAAGAAAAAGTAAACAACTGCAAAAACAAGCAAAGAAGATAATCATAACGTGAGAAAACCTCCAAGAGCAAAAATAAAATAAAAGAGATTCGATTCGATTCACCTGAAGAGCTCGTCGGAGAGGTCTAACACCGCCGGGAGCAGCATGAGTACCAATCCACGGTGTATTTCTCCACGCAGTATTTCCATCACTTCCAGCCACAATCTTCCATCCAGAAACAACAAGCTCAATCAACCACATACCAGGATCCATCTCCCAAACCACAAACCTCCCTCTCTCACTCATCCACCTTTGATCCTCCTCCTCCTCTGTTTCCTCCGCAGTCTTCACCATAGACACCTCCACGTTCCCCGACGCATACAGGCTCTTCAATGACTTACCCATCTGAGTCACTCCTCGGAATTGCTGAATTATGTACTGAGCCTTTGATGATATCCCCTGAAATTGCCACCACCAGATCGAACGCCGGAGTTAACATTACATATTCATATACAAACAGATAGATAGATAGATATTGGTTGACGTACTTTTAACGGGACGAGTAAAGAAGATGAAGAAGAAGGGTGAGGAGTTGAGATTGGGGAGAGTGGACATCCAAGAACACTTAGAAGTATCTTGATGTTGTTGGGTTTCTTAGGTGATGAGATTAGTGATAGACGTGTTTTTATCCATTGCCATTTTGTCCATGCCATTTTCTTCTTTATTGTTGATAATCTTTTCATCTTCTTTGCTCCATCTTCCTCATCTACTGGTTCCTCTTTTATTGGTGCAAGCTGTCCCATCTCCGATCTCTAGTTTCTGCCGGTCACTTCTCCTCCTTCTTATTGTTGTTGTTCTTCTTCTTCTTCTACTACTACTCTGCTGCTATTACTAAATTAGAGACAACACTCCATGTGGTAGGAAAAGAGTGAAGGAATATCATATGGTCCTATCTCAGTGGCAATGTGACCTAATTAATTTGATCTCTTTTTTTAATCACTCAGGATCTACTTCCAGATAATATATAAGTACACAACGAGACTCGAATTTTGAATTATATATCAGAATTAAACCTTAATAGTTACTTGATCATTTGAATTAATGTTTGATTGATGAGAGAATTCATAAGATCATTTATGTCTATCTCATCCAAACCTAATCAAACTAATTAAATTAAGACTAATGATACTAAGGATAACTTGTTCTTCAATTCTTCTTCCTTTACATAAATTTTGATGCATGAAGTGATTCACTTTCTCCTTTGATTACCTTTGAAGCGACATATTTAACAGACTTAGCAATCATTTACAAAGAGTGAAAAGTATTTTTTCGAACCATATATATATATATATTGATGAGTTTAATTTAGAATGATATATTAGGTGAACTCTGATACCAATTTTTTTTAATGATATGGAAAATGTAATTAAAATTTGAAGGATCATACCATATTTGATTATGAATTAAAATCCAAGGCAATAGAAAACGAAAAAATTGGTGGGTGGCTAATCAATAGACTGAACTATTTTGACCGACGCTAATCATTAATGTAGCCAATTGTTTTGTTGTTATTGGATGCATAAATAATTAGATAATTACCTACTTTCATTTATTTGATGGATTATGATATAATGGTGGAAGTGTGGAAGGAAGACTTACAAAGTAAGGTTGGCTTACTGGTCCAAGATTCGAATATTACTTTGTATATTTTCACTTAAATTTATCCGACAATATACTATGTGACTCTGATATATCATCTGAAAGTTGACAACTTTACATCTGTAGAGATGTACCCTCCATTCACCTAAAATTTAAAAGATGAAAAAGACATTTACCTAAAATTTAATTAATCATTCATTGATAGGTACTTGCCTTAGTTGTCTACTTATGTCTGTCTGCTTATATCCATGATTAATCTCTCTTTGGATTATCAACTTTAGCTTTTAAAATGGGTGTGGGTCATTTGGGTTATATGCATTATTAGAAGTTGTTAAATTGAATGGGATGAGCATGTAAGTAATCAAGAAGTAATGTGAGGGATTGACTGGATTGGTAACAAATTAAAATTCAGGTTTTATTTGATATTTTTCCGCGATGATATATCACACGGCTTTTTTCTCCTGGTAATAAACAAAGAACTCGATTCAAATAAGGTTTTTCTAAAGATTAAGAGAGATTGGCTTAAACTAATATTAATTAGCAAAAATCTAGAACATGCTCATTTCAATATACAAATTAATTACAAAATTGTGTGGATGGTTGAGATTTAAACCATGGCAAGCAAAATTCCTACAATTGCTATATAAACGATCATTCGACTACCATTAAGAATCAAAACGCTATTTATTCCAGAACTTTTAGGTTCGACAGCGATAGTATGTAATGTACTATTAGTTGTGTTTGATAGCGTGCTGTTGAAGAAAGAAATAACAGATTAGAAAATCATATAGAGAACTAACAGTTGAGGTTAGAAAATCAATAATTGATTTACCTTCCTGCAAAAATACATAATCCATGACCTACAACATGAAAAACAGATTTAAGGTTCTGTTAGATTAAAAGAGAAATCAATGAACTTATTATTGCTCATATTTTGGGATTTTCTTTGTTATATAATGCAATTTATCTGTTTTGCTACCTAAGATTAATTTAGAATGATATAAGTTGCAAAAATAGAAAAAATCATGTGGTTTATTCAGGGTTTAAGGTTAAGTGTTACTTACTGTTTGAGAATTTAATTAGAATTACGGAAATCGCGAAAAATGGAAGGGAAAAAAATCAAATTTCACTTACTTGGATCCTTATTAGTAAGAAAAGCTGTATCACCAAAACTACAAGTTCCACCAGAAGCCCGAGTTCTATGATAGTAATCATTATAAGCATAAGAAGCCAGGGCAACCAAGTCCTCCTGATAGCAAGGTTTTCCTGGTTGAATCGCGTCACAATTAGCACCACCAGAATCACAAGCCCAATTCAAACCTGCCGCAAGTGTTTTAGCTCCAATGCTTGGATATGCGATACAAAACAACCCATCTACCTCTGATGAGTTTCCTCTATACCCATCCAGCTTTATAAAATTTAAATCATACACCGATGTTCCGTTAGGAAAGAAAATCCCCCAACTCTTTTTGGAGACTGTTTCGAATCGTTGATCTTTGTTGAAAAGTTCATAGATATATGCATTGACAGGGTTCTCAGGACGGATTGGCGTCCCTATGTTGTTTAGAACACGAAGGATAAGATTGGTGTTATACCTCAATGCATTGTTAATTGTGGCAGCCGAATCATCTGTGTCACTAGCCCAGGGCCAACCGGTTTCGGTGACAAGAATGGGAATTTCACAAAATTTAAGTGCACACATAGAGTAATAGACAGCATCAACCATGGCCACAAACATGTTTTCATAGAGTATATTCGTGTTTGGATCGACTACCCTTTTACCTAGAGCAAGTGGCTCGAAAATCGCATACTCCAATGGGAAAATACCATTGCTTCGTGTATACTCATAATAAGGATGAACATTCAACATGAATGGAGAATTTGTGTTCTTCATAAACCTAAGTAATTTTCGTGTGATGTGATTCCAAGATGAATTGAAGAAGGCAGTTGATGGAGGAAATATATCAGAGATCAAGTCAGTGGTAGATTGTGGAGTTGATATTTTCACCTGAAAGTTAAGATTAGCCGAAACAAGACCATAATGGAGGAATTTCATAGCATGGAGTAAAACAAGCGTGGCGTTTGGTATCATGGTGAGAATCTCGTTACCCACTGCAATGTGTGTGATGTTAGTTGCAGGAATGAAGATTGCGATATTTTGTTTGATCCAATTTGCAGCTCTGAATCGAGATTTTCCAATAAATGGAATCTGATCATTTGGAACTCCAACAATGACTTGAATACCAGTGTTTGCCAAAGCGGTAAGAATATTATGATCAGGGTCGAACAACCGAATGTGGGTGATATTTCGAGCTTCAAGAAGGGACATGGTATCAGAGACCGATGGTGATCTTGTGATACCAGTCCTGATATTCACTCCAATAAATGCATCTGATTTTTTGGATAGGTGGACGGAAGGGGAAAAAATATTATAAGAACAAGATCCATATTCTCATCAAGATCAACCCTAGAAATAAATTCACATACCTGCTGATAATGTTGTGAGAAAAAATAAGAACAAGAAATGCAGACTTCTTTGCCATTTTTTACGGAACATCGGAGTTATAATGTCTGAGAAAAGGATTTGCGCTGATCAAATGAGAAGACCCAAAAATTCTTTAAAATAGATTTTGCAGATTACAGACATGTCGAAGGAAGGGAGGGGAGAGATTTAAGAGATTTTTCATTCAATGCTGCCTGCCTGACTGACTCTTCAGCTTATTGCACCTGCTGTGGATGTTTTGGCCGGACCCTCCGGTTATCCTTATGTGGGGGTATTTTTTATGCACATGCACCCTTATCCTTGTGATTTTTTTGCACTTTGAAAATTTGTATCGAAAGACATTTAGTGACTAGTGAGTGTAATATCATGATATGAGAGCAAATCATCATGCACAAAAAGAAATAAAAATCACATGGTATCAGACAGAGTAAAGAAAGATGAGGGAGATCATCAATTAAATGGTAACAAAGTTTGAAGATGGGCAAAAGTTAAATAAAGATTTTCCACAATTTATTTTGCTTTCCAAACAATCTTCCATCTATCCAGATTAATAAAACAATGCTGAAAAGATGATGCAAATTCCTTCATCACATGGTGGTGGTGCTAGTGCATACAATAAAGTGAGTTTTATGGGTTTCTTGCTTTCCACACAATCTACAGATTCAACAAGAACAAAAAAAAACTGTTGTAAAAAACATATTTTTAAAAGTAGAGTTCTTTGTAAAACTAAGAGAAATCTAAGCAAAAAGAAATTCTAACTTTTAAATGATGAGTTGGTGCATTCTGCAGGATTTAAAGGTTTCGAAATTTTGGAATTTAGATTATTATTTAAAATGTTTGCTCAGTAGTAGGGTTAGACTCTTGAGAATCTTCGAGAAGGCGGTAAAATGTGACTTCTTGCTGCTTGAAATAACGTCTATCTTCTTCATCGACGAGAACAAGGTTTAAGTAGTACTTCACATTGAATTTATTGTTTATGTTTCGATGTGTGGGTGTCAGTTCATAGGGGCTGAGAAACAGTCTGATTGGGATTGACTCACCTGTAAAAAAATAATTTTAACTTGTAAAGATTTGGTTAGACAGAAAGCAAACACATCCATATTTTATTATCTATCAACCTCGGACTGGGGCGCCATCCATCAACTCAAATGTTGCAAGGGTTTGTGTCAGAACTAAGGTGTTCGAACCGGATCCAATTGCCTCACGACGTCTAATCTCAAGCTCCATGTTTTTTATTTTGATTCTGACCAGAAGAAAGTATATCTTGCCGATGATCACATCCTGCAAATGATACCTACAGGTTCATTTTTGCATTGTAAAATATGTGAATTTCATTAATTGTTATATTACATAACGAGAACTGTAATGCACAGTTGATTGTGCAAACGGAACTCACTTGCTTTTGTTGTACTCAAATTCAATGTGAAGGCAGTCTTCAATTCCAACTTCCATCTGCAGAACAAACACCATAAACTCTTATATTCAAAGTCAAAACAGCATATGCAGCTGGTAATGTTCACAAACCTTAATGCTGTTGTTAATGGTTGGTAATTCAGTATAGTTGCGGACCTGGTACAGAGATAAAACAAGAATAACTGAATTGGTTATTCTAATTGTGTATATAATACTACCAATAGCTAATGGAAAAGGGATTGAGTCATCTCTCCCATTATTTACTTTTGTGTTCTTATATTTACACAATCATATCTTTGGAAGGAATGACCCATTAACTACAGACTATCAATAAAAAAAGCAGTAATTCCACATAGCGGCAAAGTAAAAAATAAACCATCGATATTACTAATTTATATTTAGCCTTTGTCATTTGAACAGTTAAGAAAGCAGACCTAGAAAAGAATACATGCATAAGTATGCAAAAATAATTTCAAAAACTTATAATAGTATATTCGTTCTACTTAACCTTGTCAGATAGAGAAAGTCAATAAAAATATATATTGATTTGTAATTTTATATTTTGCAATGGTTGTAAATTTGTAATTTTCAATTCCAATCATGTGCAATTTACTAACTTGAGCTAAAAAATGAAAGTACAGTAGATCTGTAGAAGTATTAACATATTTTACCCAAATCTCCTGGAGCTCCACAATGTTGTTTATGTAAGGGCGACTAATTGTTAATTTTAAAATGTACCTGCAAATTCCAAAAATATTTTAAATGTGATTATTTTACAAAATTTATATCCAATGCAGTTTATTTTCTCAATAGCTTTGGGCAACCTCAGGTATAGACAAAAACATAACATACATGGAGAAAGAGGGAGTTTGATTATTGGGAAAATTATGGGTACCTCCAGTCCCTGAAATCAGGAATGAAATCTTGGAAGTAGCACAACGCTCCATCTACAACAACCACTTGGAAAGCATAGAGATTTATAACACTACCCACCATGACTTTTGGTGGAGACTGGAGAGACATGAAAAGAGGGATAACTAAGCATGTGGACAGATTGTATAGTGCGCCAATAGGTAAAGGTGGAGCATAGGATTAATGCAGCTAATAGAATCGCCGAAATGGAAGTGGAAACATATAACCATGGACTTCATAGTAGACTTATCAAAAGCAAGAAGAAAAATGACTCTATTTAGGTAGTGGTAGACAGACTTGCCAAGGCTGACCAAGACATCTCACTTCATTCCATATCACGTAGGATACATGCTAGAAGAAATGGTGACGAAATACATGAAAGAGATCGTAAGGTTGCATGGGGTTCCAATATCCATCATCTCGAACAGAGATCCAAGATTTATCCCATGTTTCTGGGAAAACTTCCAGGAAGCCATGGGCTCAAAACTCAAACTAAGTACCACCTTCCTCCCCTAGACTGAAAGGAAAATCCAAATATTGAAGGATATTGTTAGTTTGTTACGAGTCTGTGCTATAAATTTCAAGGGAGGTTGGGAGAAATAACTACAGCAGGCATAATTTACTTACAACAACAGCTACCATAAGCAAACATATGAATGACACCATTTGAGGAACTCTATGAATGACCATGTGAATTACCCTTATATTGGACAGAAAACACAGCCATCATTCAGAAATGGATATCGATTTGCTAATCTCCTAGGAAGGACGATCTCCATTGTGAAAATCCAATGGAAAAATACCACAGACCCGGCGAGGCAACATTGGAATTTAGATTGTAAAATACAGAAAAACTATCAGAACTTTTCGGTAAATACTCTAAGGTATTTTTGAAGATGATTTTTTTTAAGTGAGGAGAATCTAATAATCCATGAAATAAGTTCACACAGTTAGATGCATTTAACAAGTAAAATAATTACTTCAGTTAAAAAGAAACCTGGAGGGGATGGAAATTTAGTCAATTAGTCAATGTTAATGATTTTAATCAATTAAGAAGATTGTGCCAAATACAGTTGACTCGAGCAAAGGCTAATAAGATTTTTTTTATTTAAATCAAGTTATATAAATGGAATCTTCTATATAAATGATTAATTAAAGAATGATTAAAAGTAATAAGGTGATTGAGCCAAATGAGCCAACCAACTAGCATTAATTCAATAATAGAATTAGAGGAATTACTTAAATTAATCATGGTAATTAATTTAAAAAATTGATGCAATTAAATTTTTTCATTATGAAATGAGGGGCAGTGTCCCAAGTACATATGGAGGCTACATTAAAATAAAATAGGGTGACGAGATTATATCCGATCACACATTCCTACTAATTATGGTATCAAGTAATGAAAAACTAGAGACTCAGTCAGTCTCCTACTCTTCTCAAAGATCTTAGAAAAAGTGCAGGAACTCTTGTTATTGTTTACTTCATTCACTCGGTAGGTATCCAGTTTCTTGTTCCTTCCCTTTCTATCCATCACCATCACCTTGCCTGATTCCTTTGTGGTTTTTGAAGGGTGGTGAGATGGGGGATCCTTCAACTAAGGCTGAGAAGGTAGCAGAGGAGAATAGGAGATACAATTCCAGAACTATTTTGCAAAATAGTGGAGAGAAATCATGTCTTCTGGGTAGAGATGATAGCCTCCCATTTGACAGTATCAAAGGCCATTCTGAGATCAATGCTCAGGCAGCACCTTTTGGGGTTCTCCTACCAAACCCGTAAACCATCTCATCTGCGAAAATGGTATTATCCGAGATAAGCCTGCCTTCAATGAAGGTTGTTTGGTTGTGAGAGATGAGTTAACTTGGACATCTTACTAATTCTATCAGTTTAGTTGACTCAATCTTCTTAAATCTTAATTGGCTAATCATTAACATTAACTAATTGGACTAATCAAATTATTAAAACTTAAATAATTCCTTCCTTTCCATTCTCTCTAGATTTCGTTTAAACTGAAGTAATTATTTTACTTAGTTAAATGCATCTAACTACAGGAACATAATCTGTGGGTTATTACATTCTAAACATGCAATAAAATTGTATTTTAAGATTAAAATTTTGTAAAATGAAGCTGCAATATCTAAGCATACCTAAGTTTTACATTCACGCCACTATACGATTCATATGGCATTTCAACAGTGGAAAACTCAAAGGGATATGTTTTCTTGTCATATAATTCACCAGGCACATCCAACTCACGAACTGCATATAAATAAGTTGATGGATAGTATGGAAAAAAATCTACTTCAGTTCTAAATTAAATAGACAAAGGCAGAGTTGCTTATATAAATACAGTTAAATGAATGAAACAAAATAATTAAATATAAGCATTAATAAAAAAATATTAATGAACAACTATTGAATACTGACACTCAAAAAAAAAGAGCTTTATCTACAATCGTAATATTATTGTATTATTCATGTTTATCGTAAAATCTTATGGTCCTTTATCATAAATATTCAACATTGAAATTAATTACAAGATTGATTAACATTGTCGAAACAAGGTGAACAACGTCATGAGTTGCTGACAATACATTTATAAATGACTATTACAGTAAACATAGAAAAAAGATGAATAAAAAGCAGGAAGCTGAGCTTTTCTCAAGGGCAGAAATATGGAAAACCATAAAAATAACTAATAGTAAAATTATAAAAAACATAACTCTCTGAAATGTTCATAAATATCAACTCACCAAGAGATGTGAAATCGTAGAAGGTGTTTTTGTCAATGTATACCTCTGCAAGATATAGATATCAGACAGTCAGACTTTGCAATGACAATCATATGCACTGCCCTTAAAAAATATTTGACCAATGCATTTACAATTATATATATGAGAGAAATATCAATCATTTAGGGGAAAAATCACCAGAATGCATTGTCAGAAATCACCAAAAAAAATCAATCAAGCTTATGTAGAAATATTAGAGAATAGAGATACGTCATGATATTTACCTTTTTAGAGTACTGTCGGTATTTTTGGAGAACACAGCATTTGCAGAGATCAATTTTAAATTATTCTACTTTTTTTACAATTCTTGATTTGTTAAACTAGATTTACATGTATAATCTATTTATCAATTAATACTTTTATTATATTTGCCTTCTCAGAAATAAAATTCTGTACCATATTTATTAGAAAATTATATGCAATTTAAAATTAATATAATAAAAAATAATGGAATTATCAGCCAGACTAGTAGACTACCCAATATATGACGGTATTAGGTATTTCAAAAATTCAAATTTATACTTTATTTATACTTATATTATATGAGACTGCGAGTAATACGATACGGTGAACTATAAATCTAATTATTTCTAGATGTATAGTAATACTGGTTTATCTTACTTCAAAGTTGAAATTTGAAGATTTATATGGATTTTATAATGTTAGAAACTTACATACTGATACGTTTATACCTATACATGCTATATGTTTCCTAATTCGAAGGGATAAAACCCAAAGATGAAACCATCATTTAACTCCTTGATGGGATGTAAGATCTAAGTTATCTGGATAGATTAAGTATACCTATTTGCCCAAGGAACTCAATTTTGATTCCAGTATGTTCAACTTTTTTCCCATAAATAGGTTCAATAGAAACCTGCAAAGTAATATTAAGATTATTATGCAGCAATATTAGTCTTCATCTAATTTGAAAAGTTGCAGAAACCAGAAATAAGCTTCTTTAAAATTATAAATATTCAGTTATCCACATAAAGAATAAAGAAAGATTACTTCTCCTGCAATGGTTTCTTTACTTTGGAAAAGTGGAATCTTAGAAGTTTGACCGTCTTCATTCTTTATAGAAACCTGCAAAAATATGAAGATTTTTTTTCGTGTGTCAGTTTTTCTGGATTAGTTAGTTATTCAAGGATTTCGAGCAAAATGGGTCACTATTTAAAATTATAATGATATATTGCTCTCAAATTTATTTATTTATTTATTATAAAATTAAAGCTTCTCATTCATAATAATGATAGGCAATGCCCATGATTACAAAATGGAGAAAGAAAAGATAGATGATAGGGAGATGAGCCTTGACTCTTGATACTTTCCTATACAGTCTTGCAACTAGTAATTTTTTTTTCCAAACAGTAAAAAATTTCATTAATATTAATGAAGGGTGATACCCTGAAATTACAAAGTAGAAGAGAAAATAAAATGTGGTGGGAGGGATAGATTAGTTTCCCACACCATCGACCTTCTCCTATATATCTTGTACCCTTAGCACATCAAGAACATCAGACTCTCCTTCGGATTTGAGGATTTCAAAAAGGGTTGTTGCTCCTGAGGCTACACAGCTAGTTGTTATTGCTAATAAAAAAGCGTCTATGAACCTAGCTCATTCCCATCTATTTTATCTTCAATTTATACAAGGGCATTGCCCCTCATTTTTATTAATGAACAAATTTACTCGGATAAAAAAAGTGTGTACTCTTAGTAAGTTAGTAGTTAGTAGTCAAGTAACTAAGAGTTTTGCCTTAGAAGGTTAGTCTCCCAAATCTGCATGGTAGTCTCCATTTGCGAACCACAACCAATTCATGTTCGAAAGTATAAGAGATGTAAATAAGTGGGAGAGATACTCGATGCCTTTTCATTCCCAATGAGTATCATATACATACAACTTAATACTATAATAACATATATCATATCATTAATTAGTATCAAGGTTTTTTAGGCGACCATGCGGTCATACGATGGCCATGACCGCATGGCCACCTAGGCACTTTAGGCGACGCCTAGGCGGTCGCCTGAAAATAGGGTAAATTTTGCAAATTTACCCTAAACTTATATATATTTGCTAAAAAATATGGGTAAATTCAGAAACATTTAAAAAAATATATGCATAAATTTTAAAACCTGAAATTACTAATACAAAGCAATAGACCTATTAATCTAAAATTTAAAATTTAAATACATAGATTATAAGACTTCTATGAATTTATGGTTAGAAAGGTGCAAAAAACAAGAAAGAAAAGAGGTTAGGGTTTTTTAAAACCCTCAACCTCTTATTTAAATGACAAGTCATTTAAATGGGTCTTAAATGAGTGATTGGGCCTTATATTTAATTTTTTTTTAAAAAATTAAAATAAAACAAACCTATTGGGTTAGGCGGGTCCGGGTCAGATCTGACCCGGACCCGTCTAACCCGTTCCAGCGCATGAAGGCAAACGCCTACATGCGCATGGTCGCCTATGCGACGCCTAGGCGTCGCATGAAAAACTATGATTAGTATCGTATCATATATATGATATGATATGATTAATACTACAATAACATATATCATATCACTAATTAGTATCGTATCATATCATATCACTAATAGAAAGAGAGTCTGGAGGCCTTAGAGTGTGTTGGCGTAGCCTTCTGTTCCTTTCAAGCCAGATGTGCCAGGTGAGCCCTTCTAGTGTGTTCCAATGGAGACCCCGTGGAGGAGATTAATGTGTCAATTTCTGGTAAGCTTCAATTACATCTCCCAGTCTAATGTTTGAATGTGTGAGGGTTGAGACTAGTGAATTTGATATTTTCTAAAGGGCACATTGTTAAGAAATTCAGAGAGTTTCAGTAGTATTCTTGTGTAATTGCAATTGAAGAATAAGTGACTAAGTGATTCATCCTCTTCCCACAGAGGAGGCAAGTGGCTTGGACTTGGATCCCCCATGTATTGAGCATTTCAAAGATTTTGAGTTGCTTATTTTTAAAGGGATGGCATTGGCAATCATGGTTAGGTTCCTTACTCATAGGCCTCCCTCTTCCTTTGGTAGAACCATCTTGAACTAAGGTACCCCTTTCCTACCATCCCATATAAATTGATAGGCCAATTTTTAAATATTTTATGCACTGAGGAGGTAAGGCAATTCCTTGTGCCTACTATGTGTATTTGTCTGACAAGATCCAATTTACAAATTAAATTCTCCCACCATAAGTGAGACATTTGCTACTCTATCTAGAGAGCATATTTTCTACTAGTTGAAATTGTTGAATGAGTTTGTATCATTGGCTGAAAGTCTTCTTTTCCCCTGTTATTGGTAGACCTAGATAGGGTATGTGTAACTTGGACACTGGGAATCTAAGGAATAAGGAGAAGGCGTTATTTACAGATTTTAGAGAATTTTATTGAGCTCTTCTGAGAGTTGATCTCTAATCCTGAGAAGGCTGAAAAGGCAAGAATAATAGAATGTTGCAACTATTACTTAAATAAAATAACTAATTGAGTAGCCTCAGAAGGTTGGTCTCCCAGATGTGCACAATGTTATTCTCCAACTGAGAATCGCAATCCTTCCTGAAATTTTCAGATTTAAAGGAGAGGCTTATGTCCCAGATGATAGACATAATCCAAATGTATGAGATGGACATATAAACACTGAACAAGCCAAAGAGCAGTGCCCTAGATACATAATGGAGATACAAAAAAAAAAGATGAGTAGGAACCCATCAACTCTTTCCTATATGGCTATATTTTTTAGTAGTAAAGTAACAAGAAACGCTGCCTCAGAAGGTTGGTCTCCCAAATACTTGCACAGTAGTCTCCAATGGATGACAACAACTCTTCCTATGGCCCTCTGGTCTGTAAGAGAGAAAGGTGTCCTTGAATCTTGATTACTGCCATTTTCAATAAGCACTCTCCCGATAAACATAATTCTCCTATGGCTGTTTAACACATAAATTTCCTAACAAGAATTTGTATTTCTTACCTTCTTCCGTGTTTTCTCATCAGAAAATGTGAATCCAATCTTGTAAGGTGACTTAAAAGCTCCAATAATGTAATTCTGTAATGAAGAAATGTAATGGCTTGTAAATAGTGTAAGAAAATGAAAAACATAAAAAGAAAATTATATATGAGTATAAACAATAAAGAAAGAAAATTCCAATCTTCAACATCTAAGAAGGGGTGAAATCTCGTATTTCATTAAAAAAAATTGTTATAAATATACATATGGCGATTGTAACATGATAGAAACTTCATTACCGAAGATGGTTTCTCATTAAAATTCACAATAAAAAAGGTTTTTCTTATTGATTCTGAATTTCTTCTGATATTTATTTAAAGTTATGGACAATCAAAAAAATTGCAAACCTGTAACTAATAACTACTAGTTCAAAAAGATAGTCTATCGATTCTCATTTGGGATGGTAGAAAGTTTACTCCTTGGAGCCAGATGATTATTCCTAAGAAAAAGAAAGGCCTAGGGACGAGGGGCTTTCTTGCTCTGGCTAGATCTGTACCGGTGAAGAGAGTAGCAAGAATATGGAATATTGAAAAGTTATTTCTCACTGACTGGATGAAGAAACGATACGTTAAGGAGCAGCAGTTAGAAGATACAGCCATCCCCTCAAATGGATGACTCAATCATATAGAAGGAGTGAAAGACCAATTATCCAGAAAATCAAAAATTCAGCAGATTCTGGTATGTTGTAACAATTATAGAGATAAAAAAAAACTACAGAATGTTTGGAGTTTGGACCGAAGGTGGAACATGCAGCAATGTGAGAAGCATTATGAAGAGCTGCAGAACAGTGTTTCAAGGATGACTACAAAATTCTCCATTATACTATGGAGAATGAGATGGGAATTTCTCAATTTTCAAAAAGTTCAACCAGCGAAATTTGCAAACACGAACATTTTATCTACTCTGTGTAGAAAAGAAGGAAACAATGGGGACTTTATTTTTCATTTGAGTTTACACTATAACAGTGTCCTGCTGGACATTACAGATACTCTAAGTGCCGTATTTTGGAGAAAAAAACAACTCTCCCAAACTAGTGGCTATACAGAATGACATAAGGATTGGTGAAGTACTTCTTCAAAGCATCCAAATATAGTCTGCCGTGTGTCACAAAAGATTCAAACAACATAAACTCAGGCCACCAGAAATTCATTCTAAGTTAATTTTAAAAGATATTAACATTTATTTCGATGATAAAGTCTTCAAAAAATCTCATCTATCACAGATTGTGGTTAGTGTGATGAAGTATTGGGAGTCCAATACCTTTTTTTTGCAATAAGTAAAGTTTTTCATTAATAATGCAGAGCAGTGCCCCTAAATACAATATGAAAGAAAAAGGAGAAATGGTAGGGAGATGGAATGATTGTTATCATAGATTTAATCTTTTAGATCTGATCTCCCAAGATCTGTTGTTATCAACACTCACACTGCCAATGGAACATTGTTCTTCTGATCAGATTCTGATCTAATCAGGACACACACACACAAATGGTAGATTAGTAGCTACCTAGAGAAAAGGAAGAAGAGAAGGAAAAATACAGAAATTAGCATGGTTCCAGTTCCACCCCTAAGAACAGGTGTACATCCACAGAGTTGTATTAGTGCCAATCAAGAATCGAGAGAGTTTTAACAGACCATGAAATAGCATATAAATAGTAGGTTAATTATTTAACGGGTTAGACTCCCAAGAAATAATTAACTTCAGTCCAATTAATTTAGCATTATTTTTTTTAAAACAATTTAGCATTAATCGGACTTGGCTGAATTGCAGTCTTCACCTCCTTACATCTCCTATATTACATAAGTCTGAATTTAATCTGATATTTATCTAACAATGATCCATCGACTCTTTCTCATATAGAAATTGTATTAAGTGATCTAACAACTAAGTACTTTGCCTCAGGAGGTTGGTCTCCCAAACCTGCATAGTAGACTCTTCTAATTGAACCATGGTCTAATTGACATAAGCTATTTAAAAGATAGACTGAGAGTTCAATACCTTGATTCAACAGACATAAGCTATTTAATGTTTCTATTAGAGAGATATAAGATTTAGGATGATAAGCTATCTAGTTTACCTCCCTATCATTTGTATCTGGATTTGGCCCTTCTATTATATATATCAATAGAATATTAATTTTATTAAAAAAAAGGCTGTAACTAATACGGTAAATAGTAAATTTACAGCAATATACAAGCACAAAACTTTCATTTTCCAACATTTGGCTGTCACACTATTGTCCTACAGTTCAAATAAATATCAATATACGAACTATGAAGTACAGAGCATTACTGGCATCCTAGTTATAAAACAAATCCCTTTCAAAACTTGATGAGTGCATTAGTTGTCGAAGGTTCCCTAGTAAATGTTCTATTTTTATCTCTTTGCTACTAATGTGCATTAGTTTATGTGATCCAAGTATAAAAAATATATTCCTTGCATGCTGCCATAAGTGCTGTGAAGAAACCCTAAACCCAAGTAGAAAAAAATAGAATCCTACATTTACCCCAAATCTAACAAATATCTACTGTACTATACTATTTCAGTACCAAACAGAGAAGAAGAAAACTCAGCAAAAAGACAATTCAAAGCAAAGAACATCTTACCATGGTTATTTGCCACCGCTTTATTTCAAAAATCCACCTTTATTGATTAACCTGAAATAAACAATACCATAAATCTCGCCACTAGAAACAACAGCTAAAATCACCGATCAAATCGAAACACCGTAAAAAAAAACTCTGTTCTCGTCAATTACCAAAAAAAACAAATCAAATCAATTCAGATGAAGAAAAACCCCAACATTTACAGTAGAAGTCAATCAACATGGAAGAAATGCGATCGGAAATCCAACGAATCGCGAAAATTATTACCTGATCAGATGTGATTCGAAGCTTCTTCCAATTTGATCCCGTTAGTTACAAGGGAGAGAAAGAGAGAGTGAGAGAGAGAGAGAGAGAAATGGGAGTGAGAAAGGTGGAAGGGGGAGAAAGAGTGACCGTGGCCAAATTGCGTTGTTCACTTGTTCTTCCATATAATAACACATTCGGATCCCTCCTTATATATAGATCCGACAACCCAAAAATCCGTATATTTAAATCCGACAACCCAATAATCCGTATTTTTTTATTATGCTGGGAGAGATGTATGACCTAAAATCCTAAATTCAAAGCTATCGATTGGGTTCCAAATTTCCACGCACCCAATAGGTTTGGGTTCGAATCAGATTTGGGTATTTTCGATTCTGGTTGCACCCCTATGTTCCTAAGTCCTAACTACCGGAGTACCGGATAATTATTTTTTTTAATTTAGTTCTCTCTGTTACATTGCCAAGTCGAAATTTAGGGTTTTTTGAAATCCACATCTGTTCGTCCGCTACTTTCTCGTTGAATCCATATTCAACTGGTTTTCGACATTTGGTAAGGTTTCTTTTCTGGTTTATTCACTACTACTACGTATACGCCGTTTGATATGGTGAAATCGACTTTCTATTTGTATTTTTGTAAGAAAATGGTGTTTCGATCTTTGTTAGATTTCGATGCAAAATCCCTATCTATGTAACGAATCAATCTTTTTTTTTTCGATAATGATTTCTTTTGGGTTTCATCATCGGTCGTTTTATGGTAATTTTTCAAGTCTAGGATTTTTAAAATGATTCTATCAAACATTCAACACATGTGTATTTATTAATTATTATCCATGTATTTGGAATTTCGGATATAAAATTGGATTTATTATCCATGTCTTTATTCAGTACAAATCTCTTGATTGATTTGGATATAATTGTTATCATTAGTGCTCATTTTGTTTATACTAATTTATGAAGTCCAAGGTTTTTTTTGTTTATGATGGTTTTATTTGTATTAATTTCCCTTATCTTGACTGAATATGATGCAACCCATAGCTTTCTCTTCATTCATATTTCATAGTACTTAAATTTGTGCAATAATTGCCTAATTTAAATTTTTTTATGATGAATCAATATGTTTTTCTCTGTATTCAATTTTTATACTTATCTGTTGATAGTGCCAGAATCTGTGATTGATGATGATTGTTTGTTTGATTGATTATATCTAGGGATGTCAATTAAGCCTAACTGAACACCCAAGTATTCACTTCGGTTCTTTTAATTAAACGAACCTAAATTTGGATAATAGGTTTGGTTCGTTTAGTTAACCGAACTGTTCAGTTCCCAGATTCGGTTTGTTTCTTAAAATAAACCGACTACTTATCAAATAGTTTTAAAATTTAATTGAAATTTAATAAAGGGTAAATGATAAAATATTTAAATAAGTTATGAAAATATAAATATAATAGGTAAATTACAAAAGATTTCATATGATTTATGAAAATATAAAATTAGTCTATAATATAAATATAAATATAAAATAATAAAATATTAATTTATCAAATGTTTGTACAGGGTTCTCTTAGCTAACCGAGCCGAACCAAATCTGAATATTAACGAACCGAATCCAAACTAGAACTTGAATTTTTTTTGCAATCCTAATTTTATGCATGCATTGATTGTATTCATTTCATCTATCTTCTTTGATTCTAATATAATTTTCCCCTTTATTCTTCTTGTTAATAGTTGATACTTGGCAGTTGGCAATAATACTAAATTTTGTGGAATAGGTAAGCCTCTTATTTTTGTGGTTCTTTTGAAATGAATCGAATTGGGGTGATTTCATTTTTGTGTTGAATGCTGTTGACATTGGTTTCTTATTGTAACACAGAGAGAGATATGGAGAGGCCTGATAACAAGAATATTGAACCACAAGCTCTAGTAGAAGCCACACTATGGGCAGATTCATGTTTTGTTTGTGATGATGAAGATGCTTCAGTTGGCAATGATAGTTTGAATCTTCTGATTGATACTCTCATGGAAAATAGCCCCAATTTGTTCAGCATGTCAGCTGAAACCCCCACACACACCACCTCTCTGGATGATAAACAAGAGACCATTTATTCTACTTCCCAAGCATCATCTTCTACCAAGTTACCAGTGTCAGATGATTTAGATCCAATTGAAGAGGATACCAATGATACTGCCCATTATGATTTTGTCCATGAGAAAACTAATGACCCAACAAGGATTCGGTATCGTGGTGAAGAATATGCAATTTTTGAAGGTTCAGAACAGATGGACAATGATCTTGATCTTGAAGTGCCAACAGATTTTTTGGTGGATATTGAGTCAATTGAAAATATTTTCAAGGTTTGGGATCTCAGAGTATCATCAGAAGATGATGATGATGAAGAAGATCAACTGACATTAAACTTGAAGGAAGCACTTGGAGAAAGCTATCTCACTCGCATTGCAGAAAAGATTGATGAAGATTCAATCACAAGTCTGAACGCAGACCAACTAAATGATATTGTGAATGACTTAATTGCTCTTTCATTATCTCCGGAACAACAGCGAAGTATAGAATTATAGAAATTAGACAATTAGAGAGTATTTATTTATTTGTGTAAGATTTGACTTATTTTTTTACCCAAATAAAAGATCGACGAGCAATGAGTAAATGCAATAGAAAAATAAAATTGTGATACATGGATGTTAGTTACCTAGAATAACTATAGTAAAGTAACACATAGAAAGGTAATTCAGTTTAGGATTTTTGAAGATTCGGTGAATATTCCAGCAAACAATTCAACCCCTGAGCCATGTGTTCCGATATGACGAATGGTCTCGAAGAGAAGCATTGTGTGGTTTGTATTCCATAATGTAGCTATTTGGAAGCTGTAAATGTCTCTTTATTGAGTCTCTTAAGCCCATCACTGCCTGATAACGATAAATGAAGTGAAAAAAATGAGAATGAATGAATGATGGCAAGAAATGTTTAAGAGTGAAAAAATAGAATAGGGCGAACCTGATGATCAGATGAATTACGGTTCCAGACACTTAAGATGTCCTCATTGAACCGAACACTTAAGACTGCACCGCAAATATTTTCTCCATAATCTAGTTGATTACCTACTAATGCAAGTACCTATCATGTGAATAATTTATCAATTTCATAACCTCAAGCTCCTTTCGAAAAGATAGAATTCATGTATGCAAATCACATGGTTGACATGCTGACAATGGAAAGTAGTTTCAGCATACCAGATCCTCCCAAAAACGACCAGAGATAGGCTTTTTGAACCGTATTATCCACTTTCCACCACTACGATTGGCATTATCCTGAAAAGTAATCTTGTATTAGATGACTAAAAGATGTATTTACAGTGATATTCTGATTAAAAGGATAAATAACAAAACTACAAACCTCCCACAAAGGTCGAATCCCATCCTTGAATAGATGCAAATCGGTTGGGCTTGGCAAAGATGAAGGGTGTGCCAAGTGGCAATAACATACCCAAAATGCTTCAACCTTTAAATTGTGAGAAATATCAGATCATATGCTACAAAAATCGTACATAACACTATGCAGTCGTTAGCACAATTTATTCCTTTCATTTAACATACCGTGCTGAAATCTATAATCTTCTTGATATTATCTTCATATGATGTTTGTGTTTGTGTTCTAGTTCCTGGTGTACGACGTGTATACCAGAATACAAACTTATGCTGGTAAAAGAAAATCAAGCAGAGAGAAAAAGTTAGTGAAAGAAATTATGATACTAGTGGTTAGCTTTCAAATTGCAAAATCCACTCTAAAAAGAATGCTGAGAGAATAAACAATGCATAAGATTATTATTTTAAAAATCATGAATTATTATTAAGAAAAACAAAGTGATCTCATGAGTCATGACTCATGGATCTAGTTTTCAAATTTCAAAATAAATTCCAAAAAAAGGAATGATAAGTGAAAATCTATATTATATGATGTATTTTACTATCATCGTGAACTTAAAAACAGCAAAATACTAATTCAACATCTTGTCATTATTGTGAATAGAAGTTGTGACCTCGTGATGCTAGTTTTTAAAACTCAACATCAATTCTCTAGACTTGAAAAAAATGAGAAGTGAGAACCCATAATTCCATATGATTATCATCAATTCCATACTAATTCAATCATGTTCACTTTCACGACAATAAAAAACAGTTTCAAAGGAGTGTTTTCGACTCTGGTATTCTCTTTTTCCTTTAATTTGGTGGGTTAGAAACCATGGTGATATTCCTTTCCCTTCCTCATAAATTCTAGCATTAATTCTAGTTTGGTTTTGGAAATAAAAAAATCAAGAAATACATGCCAAGTAAAATTGATCACGAATTTTCAAATATCAAGATCAAAAGAACAAGTGAAAGTGAAAGTCCATATTATTATTATAATATCACAATTAACCAGGTGTTTATGTCCCAAGATTTTCTATACTTGCACATATGCGATTAGGCGCAATCCCCTCATGCATATTGAAGGGTGCGCCTATTTATGGGTATCCAGATCCGGCTAAACCCGACCAATTTACCCAGTAATAGGAACAAACAAAATCAAGGGTAGCTTCTACTGAAGACGATAATGATGCATTTTTAATGGATCCACACTTGAATGACGAAGATGGTGGCAAAAAAGGAAATGAATTAGAAATTATTAATTGGATGTTTTACTTCTAACTAATATCTAATACATTATATATTTTGAATCTTTGATAAGTTGTTTAAGACTTTAAGCACTACTAGAAATTTGGATTTTAGACTATAAATTTAAGTATTTTATTTTGAATGAAATTTATACAGGGAATTACATAAAAAATACAGGGAATATATTGGGGGGGAAATCAAAAAATATATACTACAATTTTAAAGCTCACATATACGAGCCTGACCATCGCCTCGCCGCATGAAAAAGCTTGTAATGTTCATTTTAACATGAATTGACGATAACATAATACTCTCATCTTTCTCTTAACTAAGTATTTTCCATAACCTTATGTTAGGTTTATCTTCTCTTCTGATACGGACGAACTCCCTCCGAAGCCACCACGCTATTCTCCAGCGAACCTCGAAGACTACTGTATCATCTGATGGGTACGGTCGTGTGGAGAAGGAAGGCATTTACAGTAATTTCCCTAAGTTTCCTAAGTTGCAAACATTTTCCCTAATTCCCTAAGTATTGCTAAAATAGCCTTACTGGTTATTAAAATCAATTACAACTGTTTGGGTTTACTAATGTGTTAATTGATGGCTAACATTGTGTGTTTGTTTGCTATTTAAACGATGGTAGTTAAAATATGAATACAGAAAATCTTTGGTTAATTTCTTCTTTCCTTAATTAGCAGTAAATTTCCCTCTAATCCTCTCCAGCGATCGTCGGAGCTGACGCAATAGCGCTGCATCTGCCTAGCCAACTTAACAAACTAGCATGCACAGTTTGACCTAAATCTCCCAAGTAGCCAAATTTCTCTATCCATACTCTCTCTTACAAAATAAAAATTCTACAAACACGTCAAATGTAAACAAAAATACAAAGAATTTTTACAATGAGGAAAGAAACTCCATAATACATTTTTTAACAAACAATGCCCCCAAAATACCCAAATAGATAAATCCCATAAAATACAAAAAGGTAGAAATAAAAAAATAAAAAAAGTTGTCGAAAAACTAGGGCAGTAAGAACTGAAAAAGAAAGAACAGGAAGATAAAAAGCGACTTACCTTCAAGGGATGAAGCCCTTCTTTAAGCTCGCGATTCTGCCTCTCACGTTCCTCAATAGATGCATCACCTTCGGAGATATGCCCTAGTTGATTCTTGGCCTCTGTTTCCTCCGCAAAAGCCGCCATCTCAACCCTACCGTAGTTCACCAAACGAATCTTAAAAAGGGAAAGGAGGTCGAAACTCCAAATAGTGAACTTGCGTTTGGTTTGATATACCTCTATTCGGATCTATAACCGGATCAGGACTTTTGACCAATCCATGAATCATCCCCTAATTTCAATTTCAATCTTAGACCCAACCCAATTGGTCCACAACACAACAAAAGATTGTGTGGACTGAGTCATGTTCTTCAAATAAGACAATACATTATTCATTATCCACTATTCAAGGTTTATTAATGAACATATTTAATGTAGACACAAGTATCACACTCGAGAGCTGTTTTATATCAACGGTCAGATAGACTGTTTGCATCATGTTTCTCATATAGTGTTTGCATCATGTTTCTCATATAGTGTTTGCATCATGTTTCTCATATAGTGTTTGCATCATGTTTCTCATATAGTGTTTGCATCATGTTTCTCATATAGTGTTTGCATCATGTTTCTTATATAGTGTTTGCACCATGTGTTTTCATGTAGTGTTTGCATCTGAATCTTCCTTTGAAAATATATAGAGATTTTAATTTATAAATCGTCTATTCATATAGTATTTTCTTTAATTTCCGATCGTTGGTGTAAAATGAAGATGGTTGTGGTTATTTTTCTTGGGTTATGATGAGATGTTATGCAAAAAATATTATATTCCTGATGATGTATGGCCGAAAAGTAGACCTACTCTCAAGATTTACCAAATGATAGTGTATTAGATATGCTCAAAAAACAAATGGATACTTTTGTTTTGATTGCAAAATCTGACTTTGCATATGCAGAGGTAGTTGGCAACCGTCACTATATAAAAAAAGACCTTGTATGACGGTCTTTAGATGGCGGTTATGGGGTTTTAATGGCGGTTTCCTAGATGGCGGTCTTTAGATGACGGATTTCCGCTGACTATCACTTTAGATGGTTTCCGTCATCTAAAGACCGCCATACAAGGTCTTATTTCTTGTAGTGAGTGGGCTAGCTCAAATGATGGTAAAACAAAATAAGCACATCACTCTCACTACTTATTTTATCGTCTTCTGAAACAAGCATTTGCCACTGCTAGTGTGAAGAGAGTTTTTTCAACTATAATGCCCTGGCTTCTCACATTCACCTTTAACGAGTTTTAGGGAGTGATACTCACAATCTTCTGATCTAATAGTGTACAAATCATCTTTGATCCTCTTGCTCTTGAATATAATTATTTTCGTTAGAAAAACTTTAATCAGAAAATTATTTTTATCAAATTCAAATACAAAATGATAATCTTTTGTTAATTTGTTTATTGAAAGCACATTCCTTTTTATATTTGGTACCACTAACTCATTTTTTAGATATAATTTTGTATCATCTTTTAAGTTTACAATTTTACTTCTAATATGTGAAATTGATAATTAATTTCCATTTTCTACTTTTACACATTTTCACAAATATAAGTGATGATGTATGGCCGGAAATGGACCTACACAATCGGATTAGGATTCAGTCTATTTCTCTCTCTCTCTAGTGTAGCACATGTATGTAATAAATGTAACATGTCCCTCCTTCCTAGGAGGCTGGTATTAATAGACCTTCTGCTATTCCCAAGGCATAGCATGGCCTTAATGTTCTCGGACCGTTCTGGTAGGCCAAGCTGGGAACAGGCCGACAGTGGACATGGGGATGTTCTTGGGCCTCTCTGTTGGGTCGGGGTTTGGTCGATGGTGGATCCAGAGATGCTCAGTCTGATGGATCTAGTCCGGTGATGTTCCTGTTGGGACACTTCAGTGGGCCAAGAGTATCATCAGTAAGGTAAAGAGTAATCTAATTTACCTTCATCATATGTCATGTGGGTTGTAACTTTTGTATATGCAAGCCATTCACTAGCAAAAGCTTCCTCTGTCATATGAAGTGCATTCAGCTTGAATTGCATGATCAGATCTACTATATATATAGCTAGGACATGCATATAGATATAATGGCCTCATGCCCTGCTCCTTTGCAGATTTGACGTTTATCAATTCTTTTATCTGATTTTCCTTTAGTCTATCTCCCGTAATCATTAGAATTATATATGTTAGAGAAGCTTTGGGGAAGATTTGCTTTTGTCATTAGCGAAATTCCTCCATCTACGATGTATCGATGCATGTGTTTAATAATTTCCATTTGTTGGTGAACGTATGGGCAAGATCTTCTGTGAAAGATACTTGCTTCTTCTAAGATTGATTTGAGTGTCAAGAACTCACCGCCATTATCTCTTTGTAACTTCTTTATCTTACGATTACGATGATTTTCGACCAGATTGATTCTTGAATGATAAGAAAACAACTTTTACATATGATTTATTTGGAAGAGGAAAAATCCAATTATATTCATTGCGACGATTGTAACATTCAATCGTTGAGTGATTCGGCTTAATACAGATTTGGCAAACTACTTGGGATGAATTTCCAATCTTGTAAAAATTTCCAGATGAGTTTCCAGCCTTGTGTTGATATCCAGATTTAATAAAAATTTGCAGAGGGAAAAGAAATGATCCTGACATCTCTCATGTGCCGTCGTTTATATGCCTTCAAGAATCAAGAGGCCTTTTATTTTAGAAAATGATAACTCTCCAACCGACGTTGTTACCACCGTGACGAACGTGTCATATGAGTTATCCAATCCATCGAGTGTGATGAGAGCTAATTCACTATCCTCGATCTTTAGTCCGTTGTCGCGAACTTCATCTACCAGTTTCTTGGAGACAGTTGCTAAGTACTTGTCAACAAACATTCCTCCCTTTTTCAACATAGTGAGCTCATGATTTGGATTTTACATTGAATAGGTTCTGCAATGCAGTCCACACTTCATACAATGTGGTATTCGCCGACTTGAGGAAGAACAACGGCGGATAGCAGTCAGCCTAACAATAGCTGGTCTTGACGTACCACGGGGGCATCTTCTCGATGAACCGCAAGAGATCGTATCCAGAAAGATGCGTGATGGTTTGCGCCTTTCACGCAAAGAAGTTCGAACTGTCGATTTTGACTGTTGTTGTGTCCTTGATCTTAATGAGAGGTTTTGAAAGGGTAGTGGTTTCAACCATGGTCGAAGATGATCAAAGAATCAGAAGATAAGAAAAGGATCGTAACAGAAAATTTTCTATTTATGCTCTCGATACCATATTAAAAGGAAAGAGATGCTTGAATCGCGTGATTATATTAATGAGTGTGATTATTCTTAAAAAATAAATGAACAACTTAGATTAATATCTCACAAGATATCTTATTTTTGATATCTTACCTGAAGCTCACCCTATTTTTTCAATATCTCCAATTACAGTTCCTATCAATCCTATAAAAAGACTGCAGAATATCTTTTAAAACTGATATCTTTTTTAAAAATGTGATTTACAATTGGAAATGACTACTATGAAGGTTTGAAAGACAACCCTCCTGAGGCTTAATTCTTAGTTAGAACACTAAGAAGAATAGCTATATAGGAAAAGGTCGATATAGTGGAAACCACAATATATATCAACCCCACTGTATTTTTATTTTCCTATTCAATTGTATTTCAGGACATTGCCTTTCATTATCTTTAATGAAAACTTTTAATATTTGCAAAAAAAAAAATCCTAATCCATCGAAGATGGTTTTGCATAATACATTGAATAGACATTTGAAATGAAAACAACAATTATTATAATATACATTAATAATTATATCACACACATTTTAATTATAAATTAAGTCACATATTTAGTCAAATAGTATAGAAATATTTTTGACATATATATTATGTAACATTTATTGTTTCTCAATTCTTATAAATAATTATCCAGATGAACCACAAGTTTTAATGCAACTTTGTGTGCATGTCATTTTCTCTCCTTTGCAGTTATCAAAGCAATCAAAGAAGCATAGTTCTTTAGTTTTGGCATTGACGACTACCATGGTTGCCATTATAATCATAATGAGTGCAATGATTATCAAATTTCTTAACGTCGTCATATCTTCTTCTTTGATGTTTTTGTTATACTCTTAGGATTTGTCAACTGCGGATACGAATTTATAAATAAATGGTGAAAACCATTACCTATTTGAGGATTCTAGATTTTGTGGTGCAAGTTTTGATTTGATTTTTGCTAGAGCTTTTTTAGGGGATGATTTAAAAATTTAGTTGTAATAGCAACAAACATTCCACTCTAAAAATACAAGTTTTGTTGTTAAACTTGTTATTTTTAATAGGGCAGATTTCCAGTGTAATATCACTATCTGTGCTATCTACGTCATACGAAATCCGGTCGTTCGATTTGTTTGATGAAATGACAACCGTTTATTTTTAAATAACTATTTAATATGTAATGAAGTATTTATTCGTTGGATAATAGAATGTTGTATAAGAATATTTCACGAATTGGTGTCAGTAGTTTATTAAATGTTGTAGATGTTTGGTCCTAGGTAGTTAGTGTCGTACCGTAGGTTACTGACAGTGAATTTTTTTTCCCTGACACGTCCTAGGTAGCTAGTGTCGAACTGTCTTGTCAATGCAGTTTTTTTTTTCCAAAATTCTTCAATGCAAACGTACTTCAATTGCATAGTAGAACATACTTCAATTGCAGAGTATAACATACTTCATTTGAAGAGTAGAACATACTTCAATTGAAGAGTAAAACATACTTCAAGAATATAAAAAGCGTAACTCAGAGCAGAAACACTTACCTTGTAGACGAATAAAGAATGGAGATTGCAAAAAAATGAATGAAATAAAAGGAAAAAGTAGATATATGCGTGAGATTTAGATGAAGATCTGTCGTGCACATTTGAGAATGATGTTAGACGTGGTGAATAGTAGACATATGATGGGTCGTACGAAATATTAAATAACTAAGTCTAGTCAAGCATTTATTAACAGACAAGAAGAAATTGTGTTAATCGAAATTTAATAAAAAACAACTTAAAATTACTATTTCAATTAAATATTAAACATAGTTTTACACAACAAATAAACAAGTGTCCCTAAACTTCACCAATACACCTCGAGATTTGGAGCACGTGTCGTACGCTGGAGAGTGAAAACCGCCTTAGGGAATAAAGACATTCGAATGTCAGATGCACGACTGAGATTTGAGTCGACGCATTTATCGTATTTAAGGATATTGCACCTGATAATTCTCCATTTTTAATATTTATACAAAACATCTATGGTATATTGGTTACAAGTAGGGTCTCAAAGCTTGGCTCGAAGTTTGATAGGCTCTCCTTAAAACTTGGGTCGACAAGTAATATAAATACACAAATTATTTTTAAATATCATTTCATAGTATATGTGATTCAAACTCAGGATTTTTCAAGTTTATTAATTTCTACCCGCCATAGTCGAACTATAATTTATAACTTTTTGAATATTTTGTGTAACCGACCTCTTTATTGCACGTCATTCCTTTTTTCTATTATTTTTTATAACCTATAATTACTTAACTCTGCTCTGACACTCGCGAACTATAGACGTTGGACTTATCAAACATGAATCTAAGACGCTATAATTATGACTTTTTTGTTAGATTTTTTTTATAATTTACATAGTATATAAGTAAATAAAAATTAAAGTACGTATATACACTGAGACTCGAACCTTGGACCTTCAACCAATGGAAGATCTAGTGAAAGACCAGTGGGGAGACTTGTGCCCACTAAATATTTTTAAAGACCTAGATGTAATCTTAAAGACCTAGATTGTAACTACCCAAAAGCAGCCCTTCTGTGTCGCCGGTATGTATGAGAAGTCTGATCCTTGGGTGACCAAGGAGAATGAATGGCCCTCTCTGATTGAGATCGAGGACTTGGACCATGCATGTTGTGTGTAATGGTGAAGAAAAATATGTGAAATGGTGAGAAAAAGGAGCTGTGATGAAATGGTGATGGAAGAACTGAAGAAGTGTTTAAAAAGTAAAAGTTATATTTTTAAAAATGCAAAAGGAAAAAAAATTAAGATAATCATAATTTTAGTAAAAAAAATACACTGTTTTAAGAAATGTCAGGACCATGATGTGTTGAGGAAGACTTTTTATTTCATAGCAAATACTCACCGGATCAGCACGAGCCAAAAAGAGCGTGGCTCTCTGAGGCGGAGATCCGCTGCTCCGAGCGAAACTTTTGTATCGACTAGTTAACTTCTTGATTTAGATCCATAGATTCACTTCCGCACAATTATCTCTACAAGAAGTCATCGATGTTCTGGATTTGCCCAGACGTGCATAATGACGTTTGATCCTTGGGTGACCAAGGAGAATGAATGCCCCCCTCTGATTGAAATTGAGAACTTGGACCATGCATGGTGTGCGTAATGGTTAAAAAAAATCTGTGAAATGGTGAGAAAAAGGAGATGTGATGAAATGGTGATGGAAGAACTGAAGAAGGGTTTAAAAAGTAAAAGTAAAAAAAAATCAAAATAAACATAATTTTAGTAAAAAAAATTACACCGTTCTAGGAAATGTTAGAACTATGATGTATCGTTGAGGAAGACTTTTTATTTCTTAGCAATACTTATCGGATCAGCGTGGGCTGAAAAGAGTGTGGCTCTCTGAAGCGGAGATCTAGGGGTGAGACTATATAAAATACGAAAATTACGAAAATTAAATCATACCGAGAATTTCACCTAGTTTGCGTGTTTTAGAAAGTCACGCAGACTTTTTCAATGTCACTTCATCCTTCTTCAAATCATACACTCCAACAAAAATTTGATTATGGATGTTGAAACTAGATGAAATTCGACAATTGAAATGTTAGAAACTGTATTACATTTTAAAAAATCTTTGCAAAATTGACAATTATAGATCCTATTTATAAGTTCAAACCTAATGAAGATGAGTGGAAGACTACTGAAGTTATTGCTTCATGTTTCAGTTTGTTTTACAAAGTCACGCAAACTTTTTCGATGTCATTTCATCCTTTTTCAAATCATTATTTTCCGATGATTTGCAACATTCATCTGAAACTTCTAGAGTTCTGCAGAACTTCAGATTCATTGGTTGGACAAATTAGTCAAGTCATGAAGAACAAGTTTAACAAATATTGGGAGCAGATGAATATCATATTGACCATTGCTTCCATTTTTGATCCCTGTTATAAAGTAATATTCAATCATTATGTTTAATTATATTGCTTCTTATATTTGTGTTTTTAATTGATGAATTTATATGTTTTAGTTATTAAGGGTAAAATACTTCATGACAAAGATATACGGAAAGGAAACAACAATTATAATCATCGACGAAATATGTCAATATGTTTGTTCAATCTACAATGAATACAATCTGAAATGCAAAGGATGACAGTTTTTACCAACAGGTAAATAATTTCTTACTGCATTAGAAATTATAATTTTTGTTTGACATTATCGATCGATTGTGTAGGCGAAAGTGGTGTGGAAAATAATGAATTCGATATCAATACTGAAATGGATAATGAAGCAGAGTTAGATCAATTTATGAACGAGGATGTTGGATCGAGGTTCAGATGACAGAAATGAACCAGAAATATATCTTAATGATTCATTGAAAGTCAAACAATCGTCTTTCGATATTTTGAAGTGGTGGAAATTTAATGAAGTAAAATATCCAGTTGTAGCACAGATGGCGAAAGATATCTTAGCTATACCAGTGTCAATAGTCGCATCATAGTCATCTTTTAGTACTGGCGGACGTGTGGTTCACAAGTTTAGAAGTACTTTAAACACTAAAGTTGTTGAAGCCCTTATTTGTAGTCAAGATTGGATTCGTCATACGTACAATCCCAGGTAATTTTATATAATTTCAAATTATATATTATTTAATTTAATTTCAAACAACTATGTTATTTTAATTTTATTTTGTAGATAATGAAACAGAAGAAAAATCAAACTCGGTTGTTTCGGACATAGAAACTATGAGCCCGATTGATCTTAATCACCATGACGATGATCTTTTTGCTAGTGGTGAAGAAGTTGATGAAATTGAAGATTGATTAATTTAGATAATTTTTGTTCATTAACAAAATTATTATCTATTTACATTTGGATTATTTAATTTTTAATTATTTAGACTATTTACATTTAAATCAATATTTTAATTACATTAGTAAATAGTAAGTTATCACATACTAACATTAGTATTTTTAGTAAATTACTGTTTAAAATAAAATTTAAAAAATTTAAAAAATAATATTTTGACCGGGGACAGGGACGATTTTTGGGACCGGGGATTTCCCCGTCCCCGGTCATGCCCTGTCAACGTCTCCACTCACCCTACGGTGCTCCGAGCGAATCTTTTATATCGACTAGTTAACTTCTTGATTTAGATCCATAGATTCACTTCCGCACATTTATCTTGACAAAAAGTCATCAATGTTCTGGATTTGCCCAGAGGCGATACGATTTAATCAGACGGGACTCCTTGAACCCAGATGCAGCCCCTCCGTGTCGTCGATATGTATAAGAAGTTTGATCCTTGGGTGACCAATAAGAATGAATGGCCTCCTTTGATTGAGATCGAGGACTTAGACCATGCATGGTGTGTGTAATGGTTAAGAAAAATCTGTGAAACGGTGAGAAGAAGGAGATGTGATGAAATGGTGATGGAAGAACTGAAAGAGGGTTTAAAAAGTAAAAGTTATATTTCTAAAAATGTAAAAGTAAAAAAAAAATCAAGATAAACATAATTTTAGTAAAAAAAAATTACACTGTTCTAGGAAATGTCAGAACCATGATGTGTTAAGGAAGACTTTTCATTTCTTAGCAAACACTTATCGGATCAGCGCGGGCCAAAAAGAGTGTGGCTCTCTGAGGCGGAGATCCGCTGCTCCGAGTGAACCTTTTGTATCGACCTGTTAACTTCTTGATTTAGATCCATAAATTCACTTTCGCACAATTATCTCTGCAAGAAGTCATCGATGTTTTGGATTTGCCCAGACGTGATCACACGTTCGATTTAGACGGGACTCCTTGATTGTGACTACCCAGATATAAGCTCTTCGTGTCGCCGATATGTATGAAAAGTTTGATCCTTGGGTGACCAAGGAGAATGAATGCACCCTCTGATTGAGATCGAGGACTTGGACCATGCATGTTGTGTGTAATGGTGAAGAAAAATATGTGAAATGGTGAGAAGAAGGAGTTGTGATGAAATGGTAATGAAAGAACCGAAAAAGGGTTTAAAAAGTAAAAGTTATATTTCTAAAAATGTAAAAGTAAAAAAAAAAATCAAGATAAACATAATTTTAGTAAAAAAATTACACTATTCTAGAAAATGTTAGAACCATGATGTGTCGTTGAGGAAGACTTTTTATTTCTTAGAAAATACTTATCGGATCAGCGTGGGCCGAAAAGAGTGTAGCTCTCTGAGGCAGAGATCCGCTGCCCGAGCAAACCTTTTGTATCGACTAGTTAACTTCTTGATTTAGATCCATAGATTCACTTCTGCCCAATTATCTATGCAAGAAGTCATTGATGTTCTGGATTTGCTCAGACGTGATGACGCGATTCGATTTAGGCGTGATTCTGTTATGAATTTGATTCGATACGTGTTTTTTCCCAGACGCTACGTGATTCTGCAGATTTTCTGACCTTCACGATCCATTATATTCTTTGCTGGCTGTGTTCTGCAACGCCATCCACTGGTGCTAACTATAGATTCTCTAAGATTTCAAAGTTGGCTCTAAACACCTAAATTTGATAGTGTCGGGGTAGTTGGCTCTTCAACGTCCTCCGGAATATACTGCACTAAATATCCCTTCGGCTCTTCATATTCTCCATGGTCGTACGAAATGAGTGCAGGCGATTGTCTAGGTCAGTTAGTCCCTCATACATCATTTTAGGGGCCCTCCATCCCAAAGGATACCCTTCGATCAACAAATGCATGCTGCGCGAGGACCTCTCCCAAGAGTAGCGGATCTGCTCCGTCTCGTCGGAATAAGGGATTTGTTGAAGGGCGTAACCTATGATTCCTCTCACGTTGGTAGGACATGTAGGGTTCCCCCCTCATCCAAGAAATCCCCTCTCGTCGGGGTTCTTTCCTCAATGCAGATGACGAGTGATTGTCTAGTGCCGAGTCTTCCGTTCCACTTCCAACCTGCGGTCTTCCGTTCCACTTCCAACCTGCGGTCTTCCGTTCCACTTCCAACCTGCGGTCTTCCTCCGTGTGCACTATTCGATCCAATTGTTCTAAATCCATCCAGTCCGGTGCAAAAAAAATTCACGTTAGGTTCACCACTGATGATGTAGTATAAGGATAAATGTTATACCACACAATCTCTCTTTTTAGTCCATTATTATTCTTACAAAAGGAAAAAGATCTTCTTTAATTAAGTGTCACCCCAGGGTATTTATACAATGATATTCCCAGACCCAGTATCTTCATGAGCTTGACAGGCCGAGCTTATTGGGTTAGGGAGCAAGACTTAAGGGTCTTACCATTGAACCATCAACTTCAAAACGAACGGTCATGATAAAAAACCATATGGAAGCGTATAGAAATATACATACACCGAGCCCATCGAGCCGAGCTTTACTTGACACCCTATAGATGACCATGATATGAGATCCTTTTTCATATTTGTTAAGAGATCTCAGTATCTCACTAGAAACTGACTCTATTTTTCTACTGGGGACGATTTACATGAGAACTGTCCTTGTGGGAACTTGGGTGAACTTTCTGCGAACTATGTATATGAGAGTTACAAGATACCCAATCTTGTTCTAAAAAATGATTTAAAAAGTCCACCAACTCCACATATGGATAATGGTCCAAACAAAGCCCACCAACTCTACAAGAGCAGTAGTGGAAAACATGATGAAATAGAAATAGAAATTCATTTTTCCCTCTCTGAAGACTATTTAGAATTTATAGATTGAAGATTTGAAATAAAGGATCCAAGGAGGGGATTGAAGATTTGAAATAGAGGAGCCAAGGAGGGGATTGAAGATTTGAAGGGAAGAATTGAGGAAGGGAAATGGAGATCGTGAAGTCTCGGATGGATAAGAGGGAGTACAGAAGGATCGTACTTCCTAACTCTCTCGAGGTCTTGCTCATCAGCGATCCAGAAGCTGACAAGGTTTTTCCTATTCATCAGTTGTAGGAAGTTCCAACTTTTTTTTTGTTATTAGAAGAAACCAGATGATATATCAGAGCGAGTGGTGCGGATCTACATAGGCCGCTGCACCCTAGTCAAGGCAGAAGAAGTTAATGGTAGGCTGGTAGCAGAGCTGCGGAGGAGTAGAATCCGGAGGAAGGGTGCTTCTTTCTTTGACTCTTGCATCATCGCTGGATCAGATATTTCGGCCTCCTTTTTTTAATCGGTTTTTAAATCCCCAATTCTACTAACAAATCAGATATTTTTTTTCTTTCAGACATCATTTTTTTTGATAAGTTAATTTTGTATTAATAGAAAGAGGTTGAATTATAATTTATAACCGATTTAAAATAGGAAAAGTAGAAAAAAATATTATAATTGTTTTAACAAGTGTGTCAATCGACTTCGAGTTTTGATTCAGCGTCGAGTTCAATTTTTCTTCTTCCAAGTTTACCGAGTTTGAGTTCTGAATTGAGTTAACGTTCAAATTGAGTTAAAGAGTGGAGTTTGAGTTTCGAATCGAGTTAACAAGTTGAGTTTGAATATTCTTAGCAAAAATCGACTCGACTCGACTTGCTTGCATTCCAACTTGGATTTTGTCTAGGGTTCTACCAAATCATGTATTTTCTCCGGTTGGATCCCACATGATATATCAGTAAGTAAATCGAAGTGATTTTACTAGGGTTCCACCCTGAGATTTTATCTAGGATTCTCCAGAATCCTATTTGTTCCTTTAATTTACTAGCATTCAATAAAATTTTAGCATCATTGTATATCTTGTCAATGACCATTATCCAAGGAACTTCATCCTCAAAAATCCAGGAGTATATTTCATTCTAAACATGCCAGACTGTGAACTTAACCAAATTTTACTTTCTCGAAGAAGCCCGTCTCCAAATTGCTTTTAATATATGTCAAGGCACTGTAAACTCAACCAGTATATGCTGCATTTAGTTGAATAATATGAAAGGTATTGGTTGTGTCTTGTCTCATATTTTGATCATTTTCATTTAATTTTAGGCAGCAGCCTCCATGAGTGTCTCTGTTGGTTCATTCAGTGATCCTGATGGTCTAGAGGGATTGGCTCATTTTCTTGGTAATTCTCATTATAATAAAATTACTAGCTAAATCTAAGAAATCAATAAATCTCACACTTTACAGTGATTTTTTTGCTCTGTTTTGTTTTGAAACAAATAAGGCATCGGTTATGATGGAAATTGTATATTTTTGTTGTTACTGCAGAACATATGTTATTTTATGCCAGTGAAAAATATCCCACTGAAGGCAGTTACTCTAAATATATATCAGAGGTATTTTTTATATCCCCTGTCTTTTTTTTAAATTATAATTATTTTTCTATTTCTATGTTCTTTCTTGTCATGTAATATATTTTCATATTATTATCTATGATCAGCATGGAGGCTCAGATAATGCATATACAGATACAGAGAATACAAATTATCACTTTGATGTAAATGCAGATTGTTTTGAGGAGGCTTTAGATAGGTATTAATTATTATGTTGGTTTTATTTTCCATTCATTTCTCAAATTTACTTTTCACTACATGTTTTGAGCTATGAAATGGTTGATTATTATTGGAACTAGGTTTGCACAGTTTTTTATAAATCCTTTGATGTCTGCTGATGGTACTCTTCGGGAATTAAAAGCTGTTGATTCTGGTAATGTAGTTCTGCCAGATTGCATTTTTTTCAGTGTTCTTTCGATATAAGAATGCATTTGAATGATCTTTTGATTTTTGTTAGAGAATCAGAATAACTTGCTATCAGATAGTTGGCGAATGTATCAGGTACCATATGGATTATTTTCTTCTTCTTCTAATTTCTATCATGATCAAGTCAATATATATTTAGATTGTTGTTATTTTTTGTTCATTCTTTAACACAGTCTCCAATTAAAGAAAGTGTTTCATGCACTCTCTCTCTCTCTTTATAATATTATATTATAATAATTGTTTTTGATTTGTTGTAATTGCTTCAAATAGCTAGAAAAACATATATCTTCCGAGGATCATCCTTATCATAAATTTAGCACAGGTATTATGATTTCTCTTTTTCTTGGGTTGTAGATGTTCCAACTACATTGCATTTTTTATTTTATAATTTTTACTTGGGTTTTTAAGCGGAAATATAGTATACATTCATGTTTAGGAAATTGGGATACATTAGAGGTCATACCTAGATCCAAAGGACTTGATACAAGAGAAGAACTAATCAAATTTTACAAAGAACATTATTCAGCAAATCTTATGCACCTTGTTGTGTATGGAAAAGGTAGCAAATCTTCTCTAGTCTTGTAATAAGTTCTTTTAATATTTTTGTCTTATCAACCATTCTCCATAATTTGTGGATTAACATTTTCAGAGGATCTTGATGAAATTCAGAGACTTGTAGAAGAAAAATTCATTGCTGTTCCTAATAATGAACGGACTCGTTTGCAGATTAAGGGCCAGCCTTGTGCACCAGAACATCTTCAGGTATGGGAGAAGTTAATATACTACTTTTCATTATATTATGGGTTCATAACTTACAATCACGAATTTACCCACTTTGAATTTACCTCGTGTCAACTGTCAACTGCTTGGTTGTCAACATTGTTGGAGTTTTCTATGTACTAAAAATATCACTATCTTACTATCTTTATCGTCTCTTTAACCTTTCATTTAAATTTTAAATGTTTAAGACCTTCATTGTTTTGACTTTTGATGACATCTCATTCTTTTTCCCTTACTGAAGATTGTTGTAAAGGCTGTTCCAATAAAGCAAGGTGATTTTCTGCGAGTTGTATGGCCAATCCCACCTAGCATTAAAAATTATAAAGAAGCACCGTGTATATATATTGGTCATTTAATTGGGCATGAAGGAGTGGGTTCCCTCTATTTTGTCTTGAAGATGTTAGGTAGCAAATAAAAAGATCATTACAAATTCATACAACTATAATTTATTTTCTTTGAAGCATGAAATGTTTCACATTTAACCATATCCAATCATTTATGTTGAGAACTTGGTGTTTTAGGATGGGCATTAAGTATGGATGCTACGGAAGGAGAATGGAGTGATGACTTTTCTTTCTTAATGATAGTAATTGAGCTCACTGATGCTGGCCATGGTGAGTTTTTTTACGGATTCAATGAAATCATTGATTTAAGATTTGACTTTTGCTCTCTCAAAAATTAGATTGTTTACATTGCACATATGAAATATTTTAAAACTTAATTAAAGCTTTTAAATCACTGCAGAGCATGTTCAGGATATAGTTGGATTAATATTCAAATACATCTCGCTGTTAAATGGTTCTGGATTAGATAGATGGATTTTTGATGAGGTACCTATACTGTAAGTTTTTTATTATTTAGTTGTGTTGAACTTCTAAGTTCTTGTCGTTCTAGATGATATAGTAAAGGACTGCAGAATATCTTTTAAAGCTGATATCTTTAAGAAAGAATGTGGTTCACACTTCACAATTGGAAAGGACTATTATGCAGGTTTGGGAGACAACCCTCCTGAGGCCAAATTCTTAGTTAGAACACTAGGAAGGATAGCTACATAGGAGAAGGTTGATATAGTGGAAATCACAATATCAATCCCACTGCATTTTTATTTTCCTTTTCAATTGTATTTCAGGGCATTGCTCTTCATTATTTTTAATGAAAACTTTTAATATTTGCAAAAAAAAAAAAAAATTCTAAATTCTTGATCACTTATCGAAGCTAGATTAGTCTCAAGTCTCAAGACTGCCGTGATACTATTATTTTTATTTTATAAATGCTCATACTTTATAGTCCAATTTACCTTAAGTTTGGAGTTTAGGTTCTAGCGAAAAGAATGTTAGTATTTCTTATATATTTAATTTTAGATTCAAAATTTTGGCTTCCACCATAATTGAAATTTTATTTCTGTTTTACCTTATTAAAAAAATGCGACTTTCAATATTGTAATGTAAATTATGTAATTATTCAGAGAATAACTTTATCTTCTTTGCTGCATTTAGAATGGCAAATAATAGACATTTGAATTTTGATGATTGACAAAAATGGCATATTTAATGTTATAAGTTTAGTTTCTTTAAAATTAACAATCCTCACCAGATAATATTGCGGTCATAAAATGATAAAGTTGCAATTTTTACTGTAACATTTATTTATTATATATTCAAATATTCGATACTCAATACTCAATGAATTTTAACACATAACCCCCTTTTTTTTGTAAAGCTTGCAGCAATTTGTGAGATTGGGTTCCATTATAAAGACAAAATCGATCCAATAGATTACGTCTGTGACATTGCATCAAGCATGGAGGTATGTAATGTCAAAATTGAAATATACTCACTAGTCAGTGACTAGTGGATTTATACGAGTCTGTAGTCACTAGCGATTTATATGAGTCTGTAATCAAACATGATGTCTATAGTCACTAGTGACGATGTTAATTATTATATGAGTCTAAACTAGATATCAATTTTGGAATGGTGGATTTTCCTATTTACATATTAACTCTGAACTTTTCCAACTACGAAAACCCACAGTTCTCAAATAACTGTATCAGAAATGTCGTGTTATATGTATATATAATTATATATTCATTTAAATATCATGCTGAATCCCTATGTGGCTGTCTATGAGACTATGTGCCGTGTCTTTTGTATCACACTATAAAGTATAGACATCTTGAGATGTGTCGCTAGCTAATAGAGTCGACCTCAAAGCTCAAACTAATGGCAGATTGAATCTGATAGGAAGATCTGATCGGATCTGGGATAATCAGATGAAGGGAAAAACAGATCTGAGAGAGATCTGAGTGTTGTTACGTGGGACATCTAAGTTTTTGGTCTGACTGAAACATCCTTGTATTTTTTTTTAAAATATTTGACCAAACCATAGTGAGTCTGATTGGGTTTCTCAAATTAATTAAGGTCGGACAGCTCGGGCCACCGAACCTATTAATTCGGGTTTGGGTCCATCACTAATGATTAGCTACTCATCATTTAATATCAAATTTCAATAAGATGATGTTCATGAATAGTCTCTTAATTAATTATGTTAATGCATGTAATATTTTATCTAATGGTAAATCATTCCATCTTTCAGTTATATCCACCTGAAGATTGGCTGACGGGTTCTTCATTGCCTTCTAAGTTTGTTCCAAGTTCTATTCAAACAACATTAGATCATTTGACTCCAACAAATGTGAGGTATTATTGAATTATTCTTTTTTGAATTAAAATGGTAAATTATATTTCAAAATGAGAGAGAACTACCCAAAAGGGGTAGATTTTTTGATCTTTGTGCTGCTTCCTCGTAAGAAATATAGAGTATAGACCTTTCTAGATAGAGGTTCTAGTAATGTAAGTGGTATTTGACAAAACTTTGCACACTGCACACATAAAAGGCTTTGTAAGGTCTATCTTTAAACAAGTCCTTATGGCAGGTCCAGCTATCATATCGGTTGCCAAGGAGAAATGATCAACGCTGAACCTTCCTTTGTTGAAGGTAGTCTATTTGGGAGAAACTAGATGTTGGATCACACATAAAAGCTTGTCAGGGATAATTTTTGAGATCACCCTATAATCTTATATGTAGGATTCACATAGTTGATGGGTCTGATGTCCTTGGGATCTGATGCAACTTGCTTCTTTTGAATGATGATTAGGAAGGTGTTGTTCATTTTTAAGAAAAATGTGCTGAATTGCCTTTCACCAGATCACACTCAATAATGTTCCAGAATTTTTGAAAGAAACATCCACCGATATCTGATCCAGGGCTCTTGTTGGGGTTCAAAGTTCAAACTCATAACTACTCTTGTCACCTCTTCAAAATCAGGCATTTATAACAATTCGGTATTCATCTCTGCAGAAACTGTTCTCTGGAACTTGCATTCTGTAGGTAAAATGTCTTCTCTTGCTTTAAATGATTCCGAAAAATATTGCATATATTTGGCCTCCATCTGATGATCTGATCTCTTGCAGTGAGATTCTGGCCATCTTCATCTTTGAGTTTGAATCGAAAGTTCTTTGATTTTCTTTCTACATCTGTTTGCGTCAAATTCAGCTGACCAAACTTTGAATGCTTTCTTCACTTTGTGTAGCCTCTTTATGAATGAGAACACGGCATTCCCAATTTTCCACACACTCTATACATTCCAATACTTGTTCAGTTGTCCACCACCCGATTTGGTATATACACCCAAGAGTTCGTAATTTGTAAATATGAATGGAACATTCTTCTTTCTGTTTGTCTTTGATAACTCTAAATGAAGTGATCCAACATGAAGGTTCCGAAGCCAAGAACATTAGCAACTTATTGAGGCCATAACTTTAAGACTCTAGGACTACATAACATCCTATCTAATTTACTTATGAGTCTACTTCTTCCTATCAAAGTTTAAAACCGGTGGTTAACTTCATCATATTGAACAATTTTTTCCGATCATCAATAGTATTTTCTGGTCGTGAATAATGTCCCACTGAGAAAGATGAACCTTTCTTCCTGTTTTGTGCAATCATTAATGAATTATTCTTATGATCATTAGGCTTTCTATGTTAGATTATGAATTTTGATAATTTTCCTTGCTTTTTTTTCTTCTAAATTAGAAATGTAGAAAAATATTACAAGATCATGAAATATTGTTCTTTATTTTATGCCCTTTTAAATAATTTCCCCTGTCTGTGATTCAGTATAATATTTTGTTTAAGCCTGTTAATCGGACAGATTTGGCTTGGATACCCCTGTATCTGAATACGAATGCGACTAATATCTGGAAAATCCGAATCCATCCAAATATTTTCCGGATCGTAAATTTCGAATTCGCCAAATTTATCCGGATATCTGAAATATCCGAATTCGAATAATTTTATATATATAAAAAAAGATTTTAAATATTTTTTTACAAAATAATCCTTATAATTTTAAATAAATCCATGTTTTAAACAAAATAATATAAACATTTAACAATATAAAATTAAAAATCCACAATCATAAACATAAAATCTTAACGGCGGATATAGAAGATATCCGAATTTGTCCGAATATTTTCCATATATCAAAAATGATATCCGAATTCGTAACTGGAATCCGAAAATCCTAATTCGAATAGGCATAATCGAATTTGAAAGCGAATACGAATTTGGATTCCAGCATACCATTTACATACCTAATTTTGTTTTTATCATGCAGAATCTTTTGGGGATCAAGGAAATTTGATGGTTATACTGATTCTATCGAGCCATGGTTTGGAACTAAATATTCCATCGAAAGAGTAGAATGTTCCACTATTCAGGTTTGGGAATCGGAATGAAGTATTATAGTCTAGAATCATTTTTATAATTTAAAAGGCATCAATTTTTTTTATTCAAATTCGTTTTTTACCCTATAATCAGTAGTGACTTTATCAATCTTTTGAAGTGTTTATTTTTATGTTTTAGCAATGGATTGAAGCAGCTCCTAGTGCCAACCTACATCTTCCTGCACCTAATGTGTTCATTCCCAGAGATTTCGCAATCAAAGACATGGTTGATAAGGTTATTTTGGAATTATATCGATATTTTTTTGCCATTTGTAATTTTTGATTAAATATAAGTGGATCACAACTGGTCCAATTCCACACCCACCTCCAGTGAGCTATTCCTCACCGGAGTTCACCCCACAAAGATTACAAAAACTCTTCCCAAGCATGACCATAATCTTGAGGGTAACTAAGGACTGATCCAAACTCTGTAGAATCCTACCTTGAGCTGGTTGGTGGTTTTTGTTGGAGAAATATTAGACTTATGTGATATAAGAGATATGAGATGAAGACTGCAATTCAGTCAAGTCCAATTAAGGCTGACGTTAGTTATTTCTTGGGAGTCCAACCCATTAAATAATTAGCCTTCTATTTATATGCTATTTTTGTTGAGGTTTAAGTCACTTGGGAGATATAAGGAGTGTGGAGACTGTTTTGATTTAATTGGTACCCGTTAATGGGTCAATTAAGGAGTCATTATCTTGAACCGGCCCAAGATAATAACACTATATATATATCTCAATGTAGAGACTCAAAACCTATCTTGTATGTAATAGGTTAGACACTATCAATATACACCATATAGAGTGGACGTACACCAATTTTGGGTGGAACCACTATAAAATCTTGTGTTCTTTTTCTCTCCAAAATCACTATCAATCGTGTGAGTATTGATCTAGCTTCAGATCTAGATCAAAGAGAGTGATTAATCTTATCTTCAGATCTGGAAATAACAATTTCATGGTCTGTAAAAATACTCTTCATTCTCAATTGCTAGTTTGCTACCAATACAACTCTGTGGATGTACATCTGTTCTTAGGGGTGGAACTACGTTAATCTCTTACTCTCTGTGTTGTTTCCTTCTCTTCTTCAGTTCTTCCTCTTCTCTAGGTAGTGCTGATCAGAAGAATACTGTTCCATTTAGGCCTGGCAATTCGTGTTGACACGATATGACACGACACGAACACGACTGACACGACTAATTTTTTCGTCGACACGAACACGACTCGTGTCAAAAAAATTTAACACGAACACGACACGACTGAATCTGTGTCGACACGACACGACAAGAAATTCGTGTCGACATGAATACGACACGAACACGACCTGCAGGTTAAAATAATTAATTTAGAAACATGAGGGATTGAACCCATGATCTCTCGTATGCTGAGGAAATATTTTACCATCTGTGCTACTATGTTACTATGTTTAATATTACTATATTAGATATTTGATATTTTTATAATATTATATTATATTTAATTAATAATCATTTCGTATTATTGTGTCATATAATCGTGTCGTGTCAATTTACGTTTTGTGTAATCGTGTCGTGTTTTTAGAGACAAACACTAAACCGACACTATTAATCTATTATAAACGTGTCGTATTCGTGTCGTGTTAAAATCGTGTCGTGTCGTGTGTTTTTTCGAATCGTGTTTGTTATTGCCACCCCTAGTTCCATTGGCAGTGAGAGTGTTAATTACATCAGATCATGGCAGTGCGAGTGTTGATTAAGCAATGTAATGTCCAGCATGTTTTTTTAGAAAACATGACTTTAATGACTTAAAAAACTACTAGGAAATGATTATTATTTATTGTGAACATTTTATCCACACAGTCATTTGATTCATTTCATATTTGTTTAGAGTAAGCACACCAAAAAACAAATAGTCTGGTCTTCGTCTTCTCTTATCTAGAGTTTCTTTCATTGATGTGAGTTTTAGTTGGTATCTTGTTCTATCTAATTCTCCATCCATACAAGGAAAGTTTATTAATTCCATGAGCCCATAACCCATCTGCGTATCTATCAGGTAGGAATATGTCTCTATTTTTTTCCCATGCAGAGAGGCAAAATATGGATTGAGTGTTAGAGGAGATAAGTTGGAGGGGAGCTGATCAACAAAGTGATCGGAGAGTAAGTTTGGTGGTCTAGACGACCCTGAACACTTACTGTAATATTGAAGTAGTGAGTAATTACAGATACAAGTGTGAAGTGTCTGTCGTCTATGTATATATAGATCTACATTAAGGGTAACATTGTATGTTAGCCCCTATATTTATATCTAATATTGAGCTCCCACCACTGCAGACTGATTTTTCTAATTATATCGATATATTTATTATTTATTCAACATTCTTTTAAAATTTAGATGTTTCTAATCACATTTGTGTTTCAATCAGAAGAAAATACCAACTGTGATATGGAGATCATCTTTTTCAAGATTGTGGTACAAACGTGATACCGTTTTCCTCACTCCAAAGGCATATGTTTCAATTGAGTTTTGTTGCCCATATTTAAAAGAATCTCCCGAAGCTTCAGTTCTCACTGATATATTTACTTCATTATTAATGGATTATTTGAATGAATATGGTAAACTTTTGAAATCAATTTCTACTTCTTTTACAATGTTTTTTCCACTAATGTCACTAACACCTGCACAACTCTTCAGCATATAATGCTCAGGTTGCTGGTCTGTATTATGGAATAAACAACACAGATAAGGGATTTCAGGTAAAAAAATTGGTTACGTTTTTTTTGGCAAACAGTGAATTTTGATTTTTGCATTAACTATAATAGTTAGATATAAGAGGATTACTCATATATAACTATATACTTCTATGATAAGACTGTCATATAGACTACTACTATTTTAGGGCAAGTTAATGTTGGTTCCAATTTCTCCTAGAGAATATTTTTAATGGAATAAGTGTGCAGTCACTATGATGATCTCTCTATTGTTAATGTTATTGCATTTATTATCTTCTTGTGTCTTGAAGGTTGTGATCTCTGGTTATAACCACAAAATGAGAATTCTATTGGAGAGAATTATTTTTAACATTGCAAACTTTGAGGTGAAAAGTGATCGTTTTTCTGTGATCAAGGTAATCATCCATAAATACACCTCACTTGATGCATAATAATTTCAAAATAAGATTGTGATTCTTGGAGTGAGTGACTGTCTAAAGTGCATTTAGATGTGCATGCAAAGCTATTGTATTTTAAGATTTGAGTTCATTTTTCTTATTATATTTTATTTAAGTGGGGTGCTTTTTGTCATTTACATCCTTTGTTCTTTACTTTTGATTGATATTATTTTGTGATGATTGCTTTCATATGAGAATATCTAGTTTGCTTCATATGTTAGTGTTCTTGGTCAGAAGTTCATATTTTGCTTTCTTGAAATAATTTTATATATGTGTCTCAATGGATAAATGTTTTTAATTCAAAAAATATAAATTTTAAATGATTTAATCAGGAACGTTTGATCAAGGCATATAAAAATACAAAGTTTCAGCAACCATATGAACAAGCAAGCTACTACTGTTTATTACTGTTGCACCAATCATGGCCATGGGACGACGAGCTTGAAGTTATTCCTCATCTTGAACCTAATGATCTTGCCAAATTCCTACCACATTTGCTTTCTAAATGCTTCGTTGAGTCTTATATTTCTGGTCAGACTTCAATTTCACGTTTGAGATTTTTTAGGAAATATTTTAACACCTATTTACTACTTTTTAGGAAATATCGAATCAAATGAAGCAAAGTCGTTAATCCAACATATTGAAGAAGTTTTATTTACGAGTTTACCTCCCATATGTAAAGCACTTTTGCCTTCACAATATTTTGCCAATAGAATAGTTAAGCTTGGAAAGGGTAAAAACTACTATTATCCAGTTGAAGTCTTAAATAAAAGTGATGAGAATTCTGCTCTTCTCAATTATATCCAGGTAAATAAATAATGACTTTAATAATCTTTAATTATGTTTCCTTATAGTAGTTTTACTGTGTTCTTTGAACTTTAGTATATCAATCTCAAGAAGTTTGCTATTTTACTGTTGATTTTTGATCGTCAGTTTTTGTAAGGGATGGTTTATCTGTTTTGTACTAAAAAAAGGTCTCTTAAAACCCCCAGACCAGAAAGATATCTTTCGTAATGTCTTAAAATCTTAATATTTTTCACCCACTTTATTTTTTTTTGATGCAATTAAGTTTTTCATTAAAAAAATGAAGGGCTGTACCCTGAAAGTTACAATGGAAAAAAGCAAAAATAATACAAATATGTAGATAACATTAATTGTCTGTGCTACCATTATCTATGATAATGTCACAAATCTTCCCATTAATAATGCCCTTTGTTCTGAATAGATTTGTTCTCTGAGATATATTTTCAGTGCGAGGGATGTGATAGTTTCTATGAACTAAATAGGATAGCCTGAGTCCCACATCAGGTGGATCCTCATCATCATATGGTTCATCAGAGTCATCATCCTCATTTTCTGCCATCTTTTTCCCTTTCTCTTCCACCAAATGTGATCCTCCTCTTTTTGGGCAGGTGTTGAACTTGTGTCCTCAGTCATTACATCCGTAACATTTGATGTTGGTACTCCTGTAATCCCCAGTTCTTCCTCTCTGAAGTCTGTCCTCTCCTCAGGTGTTGGTGGCAGCTCTTTATCAGTAGGTGCAAGTGTGCAACTGCCCTGCTAGAAGAAGCCCCTGCAGTATTTTTGGAAAAAAATCTGACCTCTTTTCGAACTGGGGAGTGTTGTGGCTGTAGAATCAACTTCTCCTGAAATTTGTTCTTCAAGCCTTGAACAAATCTTGAAATTAATTGCTTTTCAGTTTCATTCAAGTTATTTCTTGAGGATAGTCTATGGAATTCCTTGGCATAATCAGTAATAGACTTGTTCCCTTGACAACACTGATGGTACTGAGTGAACAAAACACCTTCAAAATCACTTGGTAGAAACCTTTGTTTCAATAATCTTTTAAGCTTATCCCAAGTTTCTACTAGGTAGATGCAACCCCTTTGAATCTCAAAACAACCAGTTTTACTTGCCTCCTTCAATATTCATGTAGTCAAAGAACCTTTCTACCTCAATCATCCACTCAATGAAATTTTCTATATGAAGTGTTCCATTGAATGTTGGCATATCCATCTTTAATTTAAATTCTACATATCCTCTATTCTGCTTCCGGTAATGGCTAGAGTACTTATTCTCATCAGTAACTTCGCCCTTGTACATATCCCATGTTCCTCTGATCTCTTGGCATCCTTTAATAGACATAGTTAGGAGCTCCCCATCTGATAGGACTATCCTCCTCGAAAAGATCCTCATATTGATCTAGAGCTCCGTCCAACCGCTGTTGGTTAGTAACTACCGGAGGGTCGGCTGACCGGCGATGGTACACTTGAAATGGGACCTCCGACGATCGTCAAAGGAATTGTTAGTCCTCCACTGGATTCCGTGGTCTCCTTTGAGTGTCTAGGACACCAGATGTGTGTTGGTGATCCTCCCCCAATTGCTCAATATTCCGGTTCTCACTCTACTATCGCGTATCTTGTGGCTGTGGGGGATTGGTAGCCGGTGTGACAACCCTCCTTATATCCAGAAATCCTTCCCTCGTCACATTAGCAAGATCCGTGATGGTCTTAACTCTTAAGTGCCTCGAACTCCTTGCATGATTCTCAGCCATGACTCTTTGCTTGATCACTCAAGCTCTGATACCACCTGATGCAGTCTCTGAGAATAATAGCAATGAGCACTTAAAGTTCTTGGGAATTGGAACCCACCAAGAATCGATTAGAGTCAGTAAAGAGTAGAAATAGAAATAGAAAGAACACCGAGAAGAATAAAGTGTAGTAAAGATAGTAGGAGTGGTATTCAATACCTGATAATTGGGGCACAAATAACTAAGCTGTTTTTCCAATGTGGCCCACCATATTTATACTCAAATCATTAGAGGGTGGACAAACCAATGATGTGAGTTAGAGGCCTCCTAGAAGGAGGGAGAGGTGGCCCAACCCTGGTCGGATCACATGTGGGCTAATTCTTCATTAAGAACAAGTCCACTTTGTTATGTGCTTATAGATGTACCTCCAACACAATTGGAGTTTCTATTATACTGATTAAAGAAGATAAACAGATTATGTGCTGCATCACATTCTCATTAAAATAATGAAGGGTAGTTCCCTGAATTACAAGTGGATAGAAAAATAAAAATGCAAGTGGACAGATAGTGTGCTTTCCACATCATCGACCTTTTCCTACATGGCTATCATTCTTAGTGAAATAGTGATTAAGTAACTAAGAATGTAATTAGTTTCCTTGTTTTCATTATTACTGTAGCAGTGTAAATGCTAAGGAGGTCACATTCCACTCTCATCAAAGAATCTTCGAGCTAGCTCCCAGCCCTTCATTATCATCGTCTTTCAAAAACTCGCTATTGATTCTTTGGCCTCAATGAGAGCCACTATTAGTGATCCTGCATTTTTGTTGCTTGAAGAGAAGCTTCTTATATATTCTCCACTTTAACAGTTGCATCCTAACAGAATATGAGAGGAATTTAGTTTTCCACCTTTTTGTCGTGGACCTTGACTTGGGTGGGGGTGGGATTTCCCATATACTGAAATAGTTAATATTTCCATTCTTTTCAATTGATCGTTGAAGGTACATCAAGATGATGTCAAAATGAATGTTAAGCTCCAACTTTTTACAATGGTTGCCAAACAACCGGCTTTTCATCAACTTCGGACAGTCGAGCAACTAGGATATATTACTGATCTTGGAAGGAGGTTAGTTAATGATTATCTATTAATACTCTTGATTATATTATTTCGGGGATCGAAAGGATGTTTAAAATGATATGTAAAAATGGCGTTCTTGCAGAAATCATTCGGGGGTTAGAGGGGTGGTGTTTACTATACAATCGACAGTAAAGGTAAAGCAATTTCAGACTTTTAGATTTGTTATGTACATGTCACAAATTAATGGATATTTCTTTAATGCCTTTATTTATCTTTTGTTTTGATTTATAATTGTAGGATCCAACACAACTTAATGCCAGGGTTAATGCTTTTCTTGAGAAATATGTAGAAAATTTGCAAGAGATGAGTGCTGAAGAATTTGAGGTAAAATTTTCTGCACACACACATATATCCCTACCAAAATGACTAAAGTAGCACACAAGGGTGGCTTTAATTGTGCTCTTATTTCACATGGGAGCATAATTACCCTTAATTAGTTCCTCAGGTTCATCTCAAAGGTAATCCCCTATCTTTTGAGATGAACATTAATAAAGAATAAGAGGACAATATTTTTCTTAAGTAGTTCTGCATGCCCATCTTTGACTACTAAAAGATGATATAAATAAAGAATAAGGACAAACATGGAGGTTTAGACCTTAGCATATTTTCTACTTTTTCAAAGGTATCTCTCTCTTTTTCGTCTACTGTTTCATTGCTTTCTCGATTTCTTCGCTCAGATCTGGTGGAATCCAGATCTACATCCCTCACTCGTGGAATCCAGTATAATCTTTTATCCCTATTTGCATTATAACCTCGGTAGCTAATCATTTATCCGATCAGCTCCATCACGTTGGTATCAGAGCCACACTAATTGCACTGTTGTTCCATTACCGGCGTCCGGCGGTGTAGTCGATCCACAATGTCTGACACTGTCAGTCTGTCACCAAGAAAGATCTCGACGATCTCCGGAGATCACTATCGGATCTTACATCAGTCGTTGAGAACCTCTCACAGACGGTGAACCGAGTGGTAATTAGTATAGGAGATCGCGGGGAGACCTGTAGTTCTCTCGAGGAGCACGGCCATCATCTTCATCCGACTAGGATTTTTATGAACCACCACCGGAGAGGGATTGTAAGGAACCAGGAGATTAATTCCAATACCAGTGCCGCCGAGGGAATCAATCGAGCAGTATCAACAATATGCACACGGAGGAGGAAGAGAGGATCGATTCGAGAGAGGACCATGTCCCTATGAGGACGAATATTGAAAATACAGACTCAGGATGAAGATACCAACCTTCAACGGTCAAATGAGGATAGAGGAGGTTATGGACTGGCTAACCGAGGTAGAGCGCTTCTTTGAAGTGATGGAAATTCCCGAAGCTCAGAAGGTCAAGCTAGTAAGTGTAAAACTAAAATCAGGGGCTTCGGTGTGGTGGGAGCAAACTCAATCAGCTAGAGCCAGACAACAGAAAAGATCGATAAAAAATTGGTAAAACATGAAGAAGCTGATCAGAAAAAGATTTCTGCCCAAGGACTTTGAGAGAGTACATTCCATGCAATATTAGAATTGCAGACAGGGACAGAGGTCAGTGGCTGAGTATATGATGTAGCAGATCTCTGATTGAAGATCTGATACTAGATAAATCTTCTGAATGACTGAATCCACAGAAGATGAAGAAAAACAACTAGATTCCACCAGAATTAGGAAGAAATAAGAAGAAACAACAAGATCTAAGAAGAAACAAGAAAGGATTGGGCTAGGACATAATAACTGGTCCGATATTCAGAATGTGTGTAGATAGTACAGCTATCAACATAATAACTGTTAAGTATAGGTTTCCTATCCCCAGAATTAATGATTTGTTAGATGACCTAATTGGAGCCACCATCTTCTCCAAACTGGACTTGAAGAGTGGTTATCATCAAATTAGAATTAAGGTTGGAGATGAATTAAAACCAAGCATGGACTGTCTGAGTGGATGGTCATATCATTTGGGTTGTCTAGTACTCTAATGCAGTAATGCCCCAAGTACATTCATGAGACTCGTGACACAAATTCTACAATCATTTTTTTGATATTTGTGTAGTGGTATACTTTGATGACATCCTGATTTACAGCAAGGATCGGTTTCAGCATTTGGGCTATTTGAGACAAGTATCACAAGCCTTACAAGCTCAGATACTAAATCTGAACATAAAGAAATGTGTTTTATGTGGAAAAGGTATTATTTTTGGGTTTTCAAGTTAGGGGCAGATGGAATTAGAATGGATCCAGAAAACTGATCATTTTGTCCCAGAGAAAACTGATCCTTTATTGCTTTATTTTTGTCCCAGAGAAATTACTTTACGTTATGAATAAAAAATATAATATAGTTACTTTCATCTTGCTTTTTTGAAATTATAACATGCTCCCTTTCTAGTGACTATTTTTTCTGACCCATTTATAAAATCTTGAACATAATTGCCAAGTTGAATAAAACAGATTGAGATTCTTTCCAACACATTCAAAAACTAGTTTGCTAATTTAATTCTTCCTCGTTTTGTTATAAAAGAGCAATGTAAAAGCCCTAATTGATATGAAGCTTGAGAAAGACAAGAATTTGATTGAAGAATCTTCATTCTACTGGAATGAAATCTCTGTTGGTACACTTAAATTTGATAGAAGGGAGTCTGAGGTATGTTTTTTTGTTCTCCATCTTCTCCAAAATCTTAAATGATTTAAACTGAAGGTATGTGAACCAATTTTTTAATTCGTGAAGGTTGCCGCACTAAGAGAGCTGACAAAGAAGGAACTTGTGGATTTCTTCAATGAATATGTCAAAGTGGATGCTCCGAAAAGAAAATCACTGAGTGTGCAAGTATTTGGAGGCCTGCATTCTGCTGAATATGAGATTGCATCAAAGGATGAATCTAAAGACAACAAAGCCACTCGGATTGATGATCTTATTAAGTTTAGGCAATCGATGTCTTTATATGGTGCATTTACTGGAGGTTTTGGCTTGACGAATCTCTGATTTTTCTTCTTTTTGTGTGAAATATTGAAAGAATCACTTGTTGAAAAAATTAAACCATTTGATTGTTATTATCATACATTCATGTAATATTATATGTAGGGTTGTGCACTTGTGCATAAAAAACCTTGGGTGAGTGTATTAATATCTAAACCCAACCACCAAAATAGCACATGAACTTGCTCATTTTGCTGCTGTGGGTCTGAACCTGCCAATTATCAATGACTAAATAGTTGTAATTTAAAATATTTTTAGTGTCTTTTTTCAAATCTAAAGGAATCTGTTAAGGTATAAAGCAAAGCTTTATAACAGCCTCCCCCCACTTGGAGCACAACACGAGTCCCTCCATGTGTCGACACTTCAAAGACACTTGTCGACGTATGGTTATCTCACGCAGCTATAAAAGCCAGCCTCATCTTCCAAACTCGAAGAGAAGAACTGGAATTCCAGAGCACACATATCTTGTTGGTCTCGATCTTACTCATCTCCGTCCAGCAGCAAATATCTCGTCATCATCCTCGTTCACTACCACTAATTCATCAGCCCACCATCTTCCCCCTAACTCCAATACAGTCCGTTTAATCCTTTGTGTTAATATGTCTTCCGAACCCGAACCATACAAAATCTATTTATAATTTTGGTGTATTTTCTTTCCTCGTGTAGCCATAACCCTAACCCTAATCCTAACTCTATAATCCATCATTAAATTAAAATAGAAACATTTGTTTTGAATGCTTAAGAGTTAAGAGATCCCATGCATTTCCATAGACTACTCACCAATGATCCTTCATCATGGAGAGCATATGATGGTAGACCACTCACATTTCCATAGAGCACATTTTTTTTGAATGCTTAAGAGTTAAGAAATCCCATACATTTCCATAGACCACTCACCAATGATCCTTCATCATGGAGAGCATATGATGGTAGATGATCAATGATCAATGATCAATGATATTTAATTTAGGCACATTAGCGATTAAATCGAGTTTAAAGAAAAATGCTTATTAATAATAAGAGCTTCTTCTTTATAACGAGAAGTCATCAACCTCTTCTTCAAGCCAAAGTGTCATATATGAAATTGTTGTTGTCGCCCTTTAGAGGGCACTGCACTTCAGATGTAAGAGATCAACCTTCTGAGGCAGTCTATATAGCTAATTATCACTAGATAACATAGTCAATTGGAAAGTGCCGATAAGTTTATTATCTTTCCCTAGCTGATCGTCTCCCTTTTTTTATCTTTCTTGTTTCTCTAAAAAATCGACTTAAATTATTGTACTCTCAAAATCTTACAAAAGGTTTTACCATTACATACTTCAAACTACATGAATGGTGAATCAAGATTACATGTTCTCATTCAATGAGTTCACGTACAAATGGTTACCTTTATCATTTCTCATTTCTGCGGCATGGGCAAGGCAAACCCACTCCGCCACTCTAAACATGACATTTAATTGCACATGTTGTTGGTTGATGATTATCAAGGAAATTGTATTAATGAAAAAGTTATGATCCTCATGGGATTCATTAAAAGGATAAAATGAATAAATATGGTTGGATTCATCTAGAGAACTATCTGATAATGATTTAAAAGAGATCTTTCATCTTAACTGGTCATTGTAATTATTAAAGTTACTGAGAGTGTAGAGTTCTAGTCTTACTGTGTATTTAATTTTCACTATGATATACAACCAGTGATATATTATGTGGTTCTTGTATACCTGTGATAGAATCAAATCTTGAAAAACATCAATAACAAAGATAGTAAAGAAAATTTGGTGTGATGTGAATAATCCATATTCCTATTATGGAATACATTAATACTATATAAGAAAGACCATTGCTCCCATTTTCAATATATACAAAAGATGGCAAGGTATCCAAAGCTTTCATTAGCTTTCTTGTGTGTGATGGTGGCAATGGCGTTCGTCATGGCACAACGTAGCGAAGCGCAAATTACTCCAAAAAGCTTCCTCCATCCTCACACCATAGCTAGGTATATGGTTGGTGTTCATTCACTAGTCTGGGATACCACTATTGCAGCCTCTGCTCAGCAGTATATAAACACAATGAAAGGTGATTGTAAATTGAAGAACTCCAACTTTACATATGGTGAGAATTTATTCTGGGAGTCATATGGTGGAAGACACAATGCTGTTGATAGCTGGGTGGAAGGGAAGAAGTGGTACAACCATACTTCTAACAGTTGCATTGATGGGAAAAATTGCAACAGTTACACCCAAGTTGTATGGAAGAACTCTGTTAAGCTCGGATGCGGATCTGTGACTTGTGACAAAGGGCGCGGAAGACTTGTCATATGCTACTATGACCCTCCTGGTAACTATGTAGGTGAAAGTCCTTATTGATGAGTTATGAGATATATCTCTATCTATCTGTCTGTCTGAAATAAGTATTGGGAACAAATAAGTTTATTGTGTACTAGCTTGTGCGGAATAAAAATATATATGGTTTGTGCGTACTTGTGTCTACATTTATGTTGTTTGTGAAAATCTAGGGTTTTGTACCAAGCTCAACTCGATAAGCTATCGAATCGAGTTTTATAGAACCCAAACTTGCATCCCTAAGTTTAGAACCTGTCAACCAATTTTAAAAAAATTAGGATCTTTTTCAAAATGTAAAGGAATTTATTTGTAATTTAGATGTATTTTAAAAACAACAAGTTTAAAAATAATTTCTAGAACCTTAACTTTACATTATAGCTCAACTCGAATCTATAATTCAAATTGTAGTATTCAAATTGCAACAAGATTTCATGATAATACAAAATTCTACAGAAATGCAAAGATTCCATCATTAAAACCATGCTTCTCTCCACTTACTCGCTTGCTTAAATGTAACAGCTGGTTATCAAAATCCTCATTCTTCTTCTCTGTCAGGGGGAAGACCGCAGGGCAACAACATTTTCTGCGAGAGACAAAACAGATTGGATTTTAATCATAATTTTCATTATTCAAATGGGTGTGAAATTAACACTTTTGGAATTCTGGGTGATGTTGAAATAAAATAGTTCGAAATTCGAATCCACCGCTTCAACACATTATCACTAGAAAACTAGCCACTTGCATTCTATGCAGGTAAGCACAATCATAAGTCATATTTATACCCCTCATGCATCTAGTCTGTAGTGAATTAACATTTTTGGAATTCTGGATGACGTTGAAATAAAATGGTTTAAATCGAGAGCTTCAACACATTATCACTACAAAACTAGCCATCTGTATTCTATGATTGTATAAAACACAATTATAAATCTTATACTCATGATTAGGGTGTCAAATTTAGCTCGGCTCGTTAAGCTAAACGAGCCAAATTTGAGCTTGGATTGATGAAGTCGAGCTCGGCTCGGTAAGCTCATTAGGCTCGATAATAAGAGTATATAATATATTTCTATTAAATTTTGATAAAGAAGTTTTGGTTAAATGGTGAAAGATCCTCAGTTCGAGTCACACATATATTAAGATAATATTTAAAATTATTTTTTATAGTTATATTACTTATGAGGCCAGGTTTTAAGGAGACTTTATCGAGCTCGAGCTTTGACGAATAAGTTTCGACCCGAGCCTGACCACAACCTTAATGAGCCCGGCTTGCTTGACACTCTACTCCTGATTCATCTAGTCTGTAGTGAATTAACATTTTTGGAATTCTGGATGATGTTGAAATAAAATGGTTTATATCGGGCGCTTCAACACATTATAACTAAAAAACTAGCCATATGCATTCTATGCTAGTAAGCATAAAAATAATTATAAGTCCTATACTCCTGATGCATCTAGTATGTTATGTGCTAGCAGATTTCCAGTAAAAGATGAAAGACAGAGAGGCTACAGAGGAAGAGAAGGTTCCATGACAACATCTACTCAAAATCCTCCCAATGGAAATCAAACTATAACTACCATTCAGTTTGGTACTGTTAGATTACCCTCTGCAAACTATCCTAAACAAGTCCAGAACCATATACGACACTATGTCAAATAGACTCACTCGGCAAGGGTAGTTCGAAATTTAAAAAAAAAACAGAGAAAATCCTAAGTCCTAACTAATCCCTAATTGTTCGTTAGGGTTTTTACTTTCAACACAATGCATAAAATAAAAAATAAAAATTTCAAACCTGCATGAAATTATAACGCTCTCTCCCAATCGACTCGTTCTCAGCCAAGGCGAAGTAAGATAACATGGGGTAGTGACCGATGTATGAAGCGTAGCTATCACGCTGAATGTTCACGGCCCACTCGCTAAAAATTAAGAAAGAAAAAAAAGCAAAAGGGGAGAAAATTATTCAGAAACGGAAGGTAAATCGAGAGAAGAAGAAAAACAGATCGTAAAGAAGATAATGTGCGTTCTCACAATCTGTTCAGATCTGCATGTCCAGTACCAACATACTTAGCCTGGAGATGCTCCAGCTGCGAGTTTATGTTGAACCTGTCGCTAGCCTGGACAACAACAAAAATCAACGCCGGAATCAGGGTTCAAGATTCACACTCGACATGATCGGAAAACTAGAAAAGTCACCGGTGGAAGGAAGAATCAAAACCTGCATGGTTGTTGAAGCTTGTGATTCCGATCGAAATTTCTCAGATGAGAGCGGCAGAGAAAAAAGTGAGACGACAACGATGGAAATTTGCAACTATATACCCTTTATGTAATAAAATTAAATAATTGCTTTTGAGTCCTCAAACTAGCAACGATTTACATAACAAAAAAATAAAAATGTTTACCTCCGGATAAAAATATAAATGAACACATACTAGAGGAATTCTTATCTTTTTTGGGACTCCAAATTAATAAAGAAAAAAGTTCAGTAGTTTTCTCGAAAAAGATAAGAGATGAAACGACTCTAATTGCGATACTAGAATTTCAACAAAAACAGCTGTCGCTAAAATACCTGAGAGCAGTGGCGAATGTAAGGGGACCGAGCCCCGCCCCCTCAAAAAAAAAAATTCATATACCCCACCTCATTATTCATATTAAATATAAAATAAAAATATTCATATTAAATATTTTTATTTATTTTTATTAACTTTGAGGTTTTAAAATATTACTAAATAATACTAAATATTTTTAAAATATTTTGTTTATAAATCATTAATTTATTATTATATTTACCTTAATTTTTCATAACTGTCCATTTATATTTAGAAATTTCGTTCTTTTATCCTCCTCCTTCATCTCCATTCTTTTTATTGTTTGACTCCACTCTCCACAACTCTACACCTCCATTTATTTAATTTTTGACTTCTTTTTCTCCACTTCACGTGAGTTCGTGACCATAGCTCCATACAAAGAAAAAGAATAAAGATATTTTTTATCCACTACAACATCAACTTTTTGTTTAGAGAATGAAATCGATGTTCCTATAATGGAAGACAGTTTTATTCCCCCTGGTAGATCAAGACGTTTACTTCAGAAAGTAATAAATATTCATTGATATCGTGCTGAATTGTTTTATCTAATTATTCATGACAAGTAGTTGAAAGAGTTGAATGATCGTTTTGCAACATCAGATATTGATCTAATTCAATGCATGAGTTGTTTGACGTCGGATAATAGATTTTGTTTTTATGATAAAACAAATGTACTGAATTTAGCGAAATCTTATCATATGAATTTTCCTACTATTGACATTAAAGCTCTTGAAGATGAACTGTCAGAATACATTTTTCATTTACGTAATAACGAAAAACTTTCGAATTTGAATGGTGGAGAGTTGGCCGTAAAGTTGATTGAGAAGAAAAAAGATAACGTATTTCCTTTGGTGTTTCGTTTATTAAAATTAACATTCCATTACCAGTTCAGCGGAAAAATATTTTTCAGCAATGAATCTTGTAAAATCAAGTTGTCGCAATATCGTATGGATGATGTATATTTTAGTAACATATGTTGAAAAAGATTTATTTTCTAGTGTTAGTAATGATAATATTATGTATCGGTACCAAAATATGACATCTCGTCGATAACAATTGGATTGAAAAAAAAAATTAATTTGGTTAAATGATTTAAAATTAGCCCACCGGAAAAAAAAATCCTGGATTCGCCGTTGGGGGAATACCACTCATCGGAAAGTCCATTTCAAACAAGAATTGTGATCCTTTGATAGCGGATCTAAATGACATTCTAACAAGATGGAGCAAAAAAAAACTATCGCACATGGAAAAAGTACAATTAATGGATTGGGTCTTTCAAGGAAAATTTGAATATTTGACATTTTGATGCAAACTAGTACAGTTCCGCAGGTTATAATCCAAACAATAAAGTCCCTAGCCTACATGTTCATATAGGGGACACAGAAGGAAGTCGTTTGGTCAATGATGATTAAACCTCGACCCGAAGGTGGCATGGGGATAAAGGACTTCCAAACTACTCAAATGGCAATGTATGTGTATTCAAAGGCTTTACTAGCTTTGTTGTTTCTAATCATGTCTTATAGTCAAGCTCGAAACACTGGGCAAGACTACCTAGCTCGCTCCTCATAATGCGGCTAGGCAAATGGTTGGCGTCGGCTCAGTGGTGTGGGATGACACAGTTGCAACATATGCTCAAAACTACGCAAATTAAAGATACGCGACTGTCAGTTAATACATTCTGGTGGTCCATATGGTGAGAATATATTTTGGGGGTCGAACACCGACTTTACAGCTGAACAAGCTATTGGATCCTGGATGGACGAGAAGCAGTGGTATCACTATGATTCCAATAGTTGCGATGGTGGGCAAATGTGCGGTCATTACACGCAAATCGTATAGAAAGAATCAGTTAAGATCGAACGCGCAACTGCGAATTGTGACAATGGCGGAATATTTATTACATGTAACTATGACCCTCCAGGCAATTACATAGGTCAACGTCCTTACTAGTTAGACTAATTATAATGCTGGGATTAGTTTTTCAATACCCATAAAAAGTTTGATTATTGTGAAATATATTTGATTTGAGCTTCTTCGACATCCAAGTCACGACATTCGTTCCAATGAAAATGCAAGATCCGGTGGTCGAAATTCGGTCATCCGGGTCTCCCGCCCAATCGGCATCAACATAGAGATGTAGCCGGGTGGAAGGAGAGTGGTGTCGGAATCGTAGATCCATGTCAAACATCCTCTTGAAGTACTTCAGAATTCACCTTCGCTGCCTGCCAATGACGTCATGAGATTGTGCATGAATTTGCATACTTGATTCATAGTGTGTGTTATATCGGGCTTAGTGAGCGTTAGGTATTGAAGCGCTTCTATTAGGCTTTGATAGTGTGTGAATGAGTAAGAGGAGGGAAGTCGGAAGATTCTACGAGTGCCGTGTAGGAGAAATTGATGGCAAGTGTAGCTGCCTTAGCTGGGATGGTCCCAGAAACGCTGGAGCACTCTGATACCATGCGAGAATCCAAAGGAGCGGAATCCATGGTGGATATTGAGAAGAAGATAGTGGAGACAGAGAAGGTGAATCACCGTAGTGTATGACTGTATGCTATTAGAATGGAAAAGGGTCAAGGTAAATATTAGTTTACTCCTTTTATAGATTTGTAATCACTCTTCCTTCATGTTAGTACTTAGTGCCGTCAATTCTAGTATATCCATAAAATAAAATAATATATTTAATCAAAGTCATCAGATAACGACTTCAATATTAAGAAAATGCATGAGATATCGTTTATCAGAAATCCGATATCATTCATCCTATCATTAATCTCACGGTTTAAATTACTATCAATTTTTTTTTGTCTTTTGCGAACCATATCTCGAGATTATCACATCTCGAGATGAACAGACAGTCAAGATTACATATCTCAATTTCGATATCTCACCTGAAACTAATCGAGCCATTCCCAAAAAAAATCGCCTCCGGGATCTGAGGATTGTGCCGAAAGGTCGGCAAATCCTGGCTCCGCCCGCCCCTACACGAACACCACATTCCTTCATTTTTTCTTCTGAAGAACATGTTCGACCCCATTTAGTTTTAAAGGTTAGGACCCTAACCCTAACCCGCACTGAGCAGGATAGAATCTAACCACACTAGAATTTTTTACTATATTAAAGAGTTACTTTTTACTAACGAAAGAGGTTACTTTATTTTCAAAAAAAACTCTAAAATTTACTTATTAAGTTAAGATTAGTTTAAGGGGTGTGAATAGGCCGGGTCTTGACTGACTGACTTGGACCCGGACCCATGAAGTTGGTTTGGGTCGGACCCGAACCCATTTACACCCTTAGTTTAATTTCGTTTGTCTGTGTTTTTCGAGATGAGATATTAGTCTGACTTTGAGATCTGTAAAAATAAATAAAAATAATAATTGTAGACCGCCAGATGAAAAATTAATGGTCGGATGAATTATATCATAATTAAGTTATTAATGATCTAAGTCTCAAATCCCAATACCTTTCGTTTTTTTTTCCTATATAAATAAGCAAGTATCAGTCAGTGGTCTTCACATGAAAACAAACTTAGGAAAGATAAAGTAGAGAGAGAGAGAGAGAGAGAAGAGAGACGAAAGTTAGAAGGTATAAAAATTCAGAAAACGAAAACAGAAGGAAGGAGAAAGGAGGAAGAGGATCAATCGGGGGTGATCGGTGATCGGCGATCTTTATCGGCATGTCGACGGGAGGAGGAGGAGGAGGAGGTGGAGGAGATCAGAATCTTAATGTTGTTGCTACGATCGCATTTCTGATTCTATCGATTCTCGCTTCTCCGATTTCCGGAGATCCGATTCATTTCGATCTTCTCCGATCATCAGACCATGGAGGCGGTGATCTTTCTCAAACACCGATGATCCTCCCTCTAGTGCTATCTTATCCTAATTCCTCCCGAAATTGGAGAGCGGAGGATGGGACGGAAAAAAGGTACTCCTCCCGAAGGCATCTTCAGAAGGCGGGAGCTAATGATGCGGATGCAGCTCGTATGAGGCTATATGATGATCTTCTTGCTAACGGGTGTGTGTGGTGGTTTGATTGTGTTTCTTTTTTTTTTGTTCTTTTTTTTTTTTTTGGATCTGAGATTTGGGGTTTTTTGTAGTTATTATACGACGAGGCTTTATATCGGAACTCCACCACAAGAATTCGCTCTGATTGTGGATTCTGGAAGTACTGTTACTTATGTTCCCTGCTCTACTTGCCAACAATGTGGGAATCATCAGGTGAGATTGAGAATGATATTTTTTTTTGCTCCGTGTTTATTTTATTTTGTTTGCATTGGTGTTGTAAAAACTGATTCTAGTTTGTTCGACGTATTTACCTTCTTGTTCCATATCGACAAGTACAAGTGTTTCTCAACACTGATGGATGAAGGAATTTCTTTTTTTTAAACATGATGAAAACAAAGATGACTGATATATTCGCCCTGATAATTTTTGTATGTTAACTTTATTGTAAAATCTTGAATGATTTGCTGCGTTGAGATTTCTAAGTTAAACAATCTTAGGATTTTGTATTTCGAATAATTGGCAACTAATTGAATTTCTCAGATTATTAATTTCCAAAATGTCATTTCAAATAGGCCTATAGCATTGATGATTCGATGCATATTTTTTAAAAAATTTGCTATTTGTCTTATGTACTTTCTTGCAAAAGTTTATAAATATAGAGTATAAAGTAAATAGGTCAGACCAACAAATTACATTGCTGACACCAGTTATTCGCCAGGATCCACGATTCCAGCCTAATATGTCAAGTACTTACAAGCCGGTAAAATGCAGCGATGGTTGTAATTGTGATACAGAAAAGGATCAATGTATATATGAGAGACAATATGCTGAAATGAGTTCTAGCAGTGGGGTGCTTGGTGAGGATATCATGTCATTTGGCAATGAAAGTGCACTTGAACCACAGAAAGCTATTTTTGGTTGTGAAAATATTGAAACAGGCGATCTATTCAGCCAACATGCTGATGGAATTATGGGACTGGGTCGTGGTCATCTTAGCATAATGGATCAACTTGTCGGTAATGGTGTCATAAGTGATTCATTTTCTCTATGTTATGGTGGAATGGATGTTGGTGGTGGTGCAATGGTTCTTGGTAATATTTCTCCTCCTCCTGGAATGGTGTTTTCCCATTCAGATCCTGTTAGAAGGTACAGTGTGCCTTTTATTAATTGAGATTGATTGGAAATTCTTTTGGTATATCTGACACATTTACTCTAGTTGGATGACAACAGCATATACTACAATATCGAGTTGAAAGAAATACATATTTCTGGTAAGTCACTGCAGCTGAGTCCAAGTATATTTGATGGCAAGCATGGAACAGTCTTGGACAGTGGTACAACATATGCGTACTTACCAGAACAAGCATTCGTAGCATTTAGAGATTCTGTAAGTGTATAAGGTGTTAAAAATTAAAAGATTTACTAATTTTAAGTCTTATTTCTCATTGGTAAAAATAATCTCAATCCAAATGATTTGATATTTTCTAATTTCTAAATACGGTAGATTTGTATGATTCTTATTTGTAGTATTAAAAAATTCCATAACTTTATAACTGGATATGATATTATGTTTTGTTTTTTCAGGTCATGGAACATGTTCAGCATTTAAAGAAAATCCGTGGTCCTGACCCAACCTACAAGGATATTTGTTTTTCTGGTGCTGGGAGGTACTGTTGAAATTCTGCATATGCATAGTTGCAACTTGCAAGTTATTTTCAAACAAAGATGATATTCTTTAGTGATGACTATTGACTAAAAAAATTCATGATTTAAATATTCCCAGTGAAGTCTCTGAACTCTCAAAGTCATTTCCCGAGGTTGACATTGTTTTTACCAATGGACAAAAATTATCTCTTAGTCCAGAAAATTATTTGTTTCGGGTAATGTATTAATTGTTTTATGATAGTTTTTTATTTGTTTATGACAAGGTCTCAATGGCTTAATTCCTCATTCTTTTTTGCTGTTTTCTCTTATATATGTTGCCATATTTACTGGCACGTGTTTCTATTTTCACATGTAAAGCACTCAAAAGTTCCCGGTGCTTATTGCTTGGGCATTTTTCAAAATGGAAGAGATCCAACAACATTACTTGGTGGTAAGTTCTGTTCTGCCAAATGCTTGATTTTTTCTACATTGGATTAGTCACTATCACTATTTGGAGGTAGCTGATTTACTTGGTTATGCTATTTGCTTCTTCAGATTCAAGATCATTTTAGTTAGATTTGCTATAAATACTTGAGTAAATTTGCTGTTAGGAGTTTAAACCATTGGGTACAACATGAATATATTTTAAAATTTTCAGCAATTTAAAATTTCGTAGACTAAGTAATCACAACAGACAGATTCATGGTGTGTGAATGGTAAATATTTTCAACATTTCTATTATCCTTGCAGGAATTTTTGTTCGCAATACTTTAGTGACGTATGATCGAGGAAATGACAGGATTGGATTTTGGAAAACTAACTGTTCTGAGTTATGGGACAGGTTGCATGTAAATACAATTTCATCACAATCACCTTTGTCTCCATTTATAGCACCATCAGATGGCCCATCTTCAAGTGAACAGGATGATATGATTTCACCAGGTTGGTATTTTGATTCTTTTCCAATGACTGCTGGCATTTAAATATGAATTTTAAATATAGTTTCAGATAAACCGTTTTGTTCAATTTTCAATTTCATATTTTGTTTCTTGAGAAATAGACTACATCCCATAATTTGTCTGACCTGTAATCACATTGTCATAATATCAGGGTTTTTGATTTGTCGCATATGCGCGCATATGCGAGCGCATATGCGACCAGGCGGTGACCCCCCATCGCATATTTGGGGGGTCGCATATTTTTGGATTTAGCCGGATCCGGGTCGGATCCGGATAAACCCGATCCGTTAACCCTATTAAATTAAAAAACTTTAATAGAATTGTATTATTCTATTAAAACTTAAGGACCTTACTAAAAAGACCCATTTAAATAAAAAAACACTAAAAACTAAAAACCCTAGGCCTAAATCGTGAAATACTGAAATCTACAAACGGTGGAGAATCCTTGAACGGAAGCCGTCGTGCCTGAAGAGTGAAGACTGAAGACCTGAAGCCGTCGTGCCTTGAACGGAACCGCCTAGCGCTGCGCCTGAAGTCGGAACCGCCGTGCTGCGAGCCTTCCACTGCTGGATTTTTCTACACATAGTTAGGTGATTTTCTGATTTTCAGAGTGGTTTTATAATCGATTTACAGATTGTGAATGATATAATCAGGGATTTATTTAAAATATGGAAAATACAGGGGGGTATATTGGAAAAAAAATAAAAAAAACACTAAAAAGAACATGTCGCATATTTGACCGCATATGCGACCAGGCGGTCGCATATGCGGTAGGCGGTCCCAGGCATCGCCTGGTCGCCTGGCCGCGTCAAAAAACTTGCATAATATCAGTACATATCAAATATGTTTTTTCAATTCACAGCCACTTGATCAATGAGTTAAGTTATACCTTCATTGTGTTTATTTTATCATATCCTGCTTTATTTTTACACAGATCGATTCCGTGTTGGGCTCATTACATTTGACTTGTCCTTGAGCACAAATTATTCAGTTTTGGTTCATCAAATTCCAGAACTTACAAAGCTTATCGCACAGGATTTGGATCTCACTACCTCTCAGGTGAATATGAAATAAGATGCAGTTTTTCAAGATAGTTGGATCTTTCAAAGTAAATTCGATGGTTTATGCAGGTTCATGTTGTAAGTTTTCAAAGTGAACGCAATGGTTCTTTCATGAGATGGGCTATTTTTCCATCTACGACTGAAGAATTCATGTCTAATGCTACAGCAATGGTAATACAGAATTCTTTTATTTATTTCTATTTCTTTTCAAATTGTAAATCATTGTAATTTTGGTGTCCATATGGATTGAACCTCCAAATTCTTGTAACACGATGTCTTTACCACAATACCATTATATGTCTGCACTCTGCACCATGTAGTTGATAACAAATACAAAACTTTCTTTCATGAAATCTATATTATCTTTGTTTCAGAGCATTGTTTCACGGTTATCTGAACACCGTGTCCACCTTCCTAATCACTTTGGAAGTTACGAGTTACTTGAATGGAAAGTCGAACCATTGTCTAAAAGGTTAGTTTTTTTTAAATAGTAAACAATTGCTACGTTTTTGTCCTCTTGAGGATTGAACCCCTAAAGATGTTTTTACCACTACATTTTTGTTCAACTGTTGTTTATGACTTTTTAATTTTTCTAGTATTAAATGACTGTTATAAATAGTGCACCTCACAAAATTGAGTTAAATTAAGTTTCAGTTCTTTGTTTAAGTTTCAGTTCTATTTCTCAAAAAAATGTGATGTTTTTTTTTTATCAAAAACATTCCTTATGGTAGAGTTTTATACAAATATGAAGTTGATATACACATTTTCTAAATGATACACGTCTTAGAGTTTGTATCTGTGATATTAACTCAATTATTTGGGTTAAGCTTGCAAATTTATGAAATAAAGAATTTGGTTCGTTAAGAAATGCAAGAGAACCCTAATGTTTCGTTTGCTATGAGACTGGAATTTAGGCTGCAAAACAGAATAGTAGTAAAATGACAAGGTATAATGAGATATTTAACTTTAATGTCTAACAATCACGCTTCTAATTACGTGAAAATGTAGGATGCTCCTGCTTCTGCTTAATTTTTTTCTTTTCCGTTGCTCGTTTCAGTTATTTTTAAACAAACGACATGTTTTTTCTTTTAAAATCAAAACTGGTCAATGCTGTTATTGCAGGTCGTGGTTGCAAAACCACATCATGCATGGAGTCCTGTTAGTTACAGCAGTTATACTCAGTATTTCCCTTTTTGCCTATTTCATCCATAGAAGAAGGCAAGGAACTGGAGTAGCAGCTTACAGACCAGTGAATGCACCAGGTCCAGAACACGAACTCCAGCCATTGTAATAGTAAAACCATCGTCATGACATGATGATCGTCTTCTACATGTATTTTTTAAAAATTATACATGGATTTACATGAGTATAGAAATTGCAAAATATTGTAAGCAACTTAACCAACCTACCAGGGATGATTATTAGACGGAATCTCCAGCCTGTACAATTTGAGAACTTGGGAGTTTTTCTTTATCTGTTCTCCAATTTGTTAACAGTCATAAGATGAGGATAACAGGTTTTTCTCTAATATGTATTATTAATATTAATTTTCAATATGAGAATTACTAAAATCAGTCGTTTAGCAGGTAAAGTAAAAACTTTGAAATCTGAATGTGTTTTATTATTTTTCTGAGTTTGGATTAGATAAGGACGGACATAAGGTGTAATATTTTTCTGAGTTTGTAATTTTATAGATTTAACTTCGTATAGATTGTTTATTGAAACCTGAGCTTTCAATAAAAGATTCAAATGAAAGAGTTCAAAAAGAAATCGCACAAAGATCTTCATGTTTATTTACTCTGCACAAGTCAAGTTTGCATTTCCTATGATAATTCAGATGATGGTACAAATTCAGTTGAGTGCTCATCAACAACAGGTAACAAACAGTATATTAGAAATTGATAGTTGTTTCAATGAACAGAGAGATTTCTTATTAACTAGAAAAGTTTATTTTGTTCGTTCCATACCTAAATTTTCTGTCAAATGTCTAAATACACTTGCTTCTATCCGTTCTATTTTTTCTATCCAAATATATGCTAATTCGTGTGTAAAATACTTAGTGATAAAATTAGCAAAAACAGATAACAAAATTTATACACAAACATCAAACATGCATATAATTTAGAATTTAGGGCAAAAAACAGATTAATTACGCAAAGCAAATGCTAGAGATTCTACCATTTTTTTGTTATTAATGACTGTGACCAAGTACAAGTTGGGAAGGAGTGGAAACTCTTTACTAGGATTCTTCATTTGATGAAATGTGGGTTGATTAGGCCCGCCACTTCAAGAAACCCAACACGTTCCCGGTCTGCAAAGATCTTCTTGAGCTTTTCGTCGCATACTATGATCTTTTTGTCTTGTGGATCCTGGAATTATACATTACAAACACTAAGTTAAAATTAGCAGGGCATTCTTTCCTTAAGCAAGTATAAAAGTGGTAGAAGGATTTTAATGACACCTCATGTTATTCAAAACAAATAATTGAGAGTTTACATGAGTTGTTTATCTTAAACCCTAAATAAGAGATCCACAAGACCTTAAATCCTAACTATACTCTCCATTTCCATGAATGATAAGGTGAAAATAAGAAAAGCATAGAACTATCTTAAACCCTAAAAAAGAATTAAGAAAACACAGAAAGTTTGAAATGAATAATAAAAAAATATCAATCTCCAAAGTTTTGAAATAAGAAAAGCATAATTAATGCATGTTTTTTCAGTTATTTGATTTTTTTATTGCCTTAGACATAAAGTTGGATATGCCGAAAGAGAAGGAAATAGGGTTTTTACTTTTAGGGTTTAGGAATTAGGAAAATCAAAGGAAATTGAAATGGATGTAATTTTAAATCTAAAAATCTGGGATTTAAGAATACCAACGGGGGGGAAAAAAATACAAGTTTATGTTTTGAAATAAAATCACTCATCTTTTGCCTTAAAAAAAACAATACCACAAAACAGCAAGACATACCTGAAGATTATGCTGTTTGATGTACGCCCAAATTTGCTTGAGAGCCTGAGTTCTAGGGATTTCGGTGACGCCAAGAAACTCCTGCATCGCCGGCGAGATAGGTTTAGACTTCGTAATCCCTCTTGGAATCCTGGTCTTTGTCGTATTTATTTCGGAAACTACCGTTACAGGCTTGGAAGCCGTGCACACCACAGTAGAAGATAAAGTTGATATCGGAATCTTCTTCTTCTCCTGGAAAAATAGGGAAGAGGTTGCGAAGAAAAGATTTGAATGAAGAGATTTAATCGACATCGGAGATGATCCAACAAGAAGGGATGTGCAAAACCCTAGATTCGCCGACGCCATTTTTCTTTCCAAAGTTGGAGAGTTATGGTTTTGGCTGAAGTTTTATATGGGAGCGTAAATGGATGGATATATGGATATAACTTGTGAGTTTTATATTATTATATTGGAAAAAATATTCAGCCAGATTTTGTTTTTAAACATTCAATTTCAGGTCTAGTTTTGGACTCCTGGGCTTTTGGTCCCTGAGTTTATTTTTTAGACCCGAACTTTTAATTTTCCAGATTTAGATCTTAAGTTTGTAACCAGGCTCGTTAAGCTTGGTCGGATCAAAACTTCTTTATGAAAATATATTATATACTATTATTATCGACTTCGTCATACCAACCAAGCTCGAGCTTGACTTGTTTGGCTTAACGAGTCTAGTGTTTAGGTTCGAGCTCGGTTTTATAAGCTCACGGATAATCTAAAATGGGTTGTGTCGTTCCATTTTTAAAGTTTTCTGCATCTTGCTATGCTGAGCTTGAAGCAATGGGGAGGGAGTCTTTCTTTTAAGGTGAAGTCTCCGTCGTTCGTTTGTATAGTTGCGTCTCGCGCGGTTGCTTATAGCAAGCTTGGCCGATCGACTTTGCGGCGGGTCAGTTAATTAAGTCATGTTTCTTACATCGTTCGCCTTCTTATTTCATGAAATCGTTATTTTTTTTGTAGTGAAAATTACATCTATATTCTTCTCGTTCGTCGAGTAATACTGAAGGATTACGAAAATACATAGTTCGTCGAGTCACAATGGACTTTTCGTGGAGAATGGGAAGCACCACAATTGAGTTGAACGAAAAGGATATATATGTGAAAGTAGGGAAAAGAGAATGTCTTCAAACGGACTATGGTTGCGTGAAAATGTCAAACTCTTGGGTGGATACGAGCACATAACAAAAGTATATTCTAACTTTTTGGAATGGTTTCTGAAATCGAGATAAAAGGGAGTGAGTGTTGAAACCTGAGACTACACAAACAAGTTTTTAGAAAGTGTCAGACTCTTGGCTGAACACGAGCATATAGCAGGCGGAAATTTATCTCAACAACCTCTTTGAATGGTTTCTAAAATCGAGATGAAAGGGAGTGAGTGTTGAAACCTGAGACTAAACATACGAGTTTTTAAAAAATATGCAAGTTGTCTTTGTTTATATTATAAATTGTATTATTTGTAATTTTTGAACGTCTTCATACGAGATCAGATTGAACGAAATTCACTGTCACATTTTTTTTGTATTAAAAAAAAAAACTCAATGAATGAATTAGTATGGTTAGAAATTTTTTCATGACTTACAAATTACATATGTAGCTTTTCACTACAAATAAGTTCAAAATGGTCTCAGTAAGTTTGGTTTCACTACTATTAAGTTGTTAAGGTCTAAGATTCGAATCTTATTATATATTTTTATTTAAATCTAATATATTATTTATAAAAAAAAAAATCAAAATGGACGAATCAGAATTTGTTTATATTTTAATAGATGTCAATATGATAAGACGTCAGTTGTCAGCATCATCATAACCGTCGTTTGATCCAAATATGACCGTTTAAAACAACGGTCAAATTTTATATATTTCATTTTTTTAAATAAAAACTTGTCACAACTAAGATAAATTGATAATGATATTGATATGACGTGTCTAAAAATATGACCGTTTTACGTTTTAGAATTAAATAATAAATAAATTAGTTAATAATTCAAATTTATTCAATATATATATATATATATAACACCCTCTCCTTTCCAAAAATTCCAAATCACTTTACCTTTTTTTCTTCTTCTATTCACTTTCTCAACAAGCGAGATTAATCACAGACGAACATCATGACTCACCGATCAATCCTCACCGTTGTTTTTCTTCTTTCCATCATTGCCTCCTTGCACGACGCCGCCGTATTCACCTCCGCCGCAGATTCTCCTACAACCTCACCTTCTCCAGCTTCCCCTCCTCCAACTGCCACCGCAACTGCTCCCACCACAACAACAACCACTTCAGTTCCACCACCCACGGCCACTCCTCCCACTACTAACGTAACTGCAGTTCAACCACCCACGGCCACTCCTCCTACTACTAATGTAACTGCAGTTCAACCACCCACGGCCACTGCTCCAACTACTTCTTCCATCACAACGCCGGCTGCATCTCCAACCACTACCGCAGCACCAGCCACTCCTCCCACTACTAACGTAACACCTATTTCTGCACCAGTGAGTTCACCACCGACACCACCCACTCCTGCACCAACAACGATTACACCCGCGCCTTCTCTGCCGGTTGAGGTACCCGCACCAGCACCCACTAAATCAAAGAAGAAACCAAGTTTACCTCTGGCTCCGTCTCCATCTCCTGATTCCATCAACTTGGCTCCGTCGTCAGAAGCTCCAGGATCAATCTCCGACGATTTTTTGGCCGCTGATACCGTGAGCACTCTACCAGTCACTCTATTTCTGATTTTTTCTATTTAATTGATTTTTTTCGTAATTTTTTCTATTTATTTATTTTTTGCATTGCAGGCGGATGCTGCAACCGGAGGTAATGGTGTGGTCGGATTTGGGTTGCTGGTCGTCTCATTGCTCGTCGCCGTCGTTTGAGAGACGATGAAGAAAAGAAAAAGAAGAAAGTAAAAAAGGAGCTGTCTTTTTATTTGTCTTTTCTTTTCATTCTTTTGTATTTGGAGTTTAGATGTAGGAATTAGGGAAGGTTAGATTAGTGACACGTGGCATTCTCCATTGATTATTGATTTTATTTCAATTTACATTTTAATTTAATGTCGATTTTGGATTATTTTATTTTATTTTTTTGAAGCAATTATTTTATTTTCTTTAATAACTCCTTAAGAGACTACTAACTCTCTCTATGATAATTTCTTGTTCGTTTATTTATCTATTTATTTATTTATTTTTATATATTTTTATATTTTATTTAATTTGGACATTGTCTTTATTTTTTTAATTCAAAAAAAACTATCCAACGTCTATTTTCGTTGTAACCACAAAAAGAGAGATTTTATTTGTATATCATGAAAGTATATCACCTAAAAGTAGGTCTTCTTAATTTTCAGCTAAAAAAAGAGATTATTTTCTTTTAAAAAAGTGAAAACAGGGTTGATATTTTTGGTTAAGATATAATTTTTTTACAAATTGAATATTTAAATTCTAATTGTACAAAAAAATTAAAACATGTTTAAAAAAAAGTATATTGTTTTATTAGAAAAGAAAAATAAATAATCTTTCTCAATCATAATTACTGAGAGCAGCAATGGCAGACCCTGTTGTTGTGAATGTTGATGAAACATCAGGATAATCTTTCCATGAAGTGTTGATTTTAATCAATGGGCATAACCAAGGTTTTACTGAGTTTAGGAACATGTCTGGATGGGAAGATAGTATAGCTTCCCAATCAACTTGACAACCCTGTGGGATGTTGCCAGTTACATCCATATTGGCTGCCATTAGTAGTCCAAGTAAAACCGTATAGCCAACAACAGCAGATCCTTTGGCAAGTGGCATGAAATTGTACCTGATGATGATGAATAACATAGAAAGAATGAGATATCGATAGAACATAGATAATCATTTTGGAATATGAATGGATGGCATTGTGTTCAATTTCTCATTAAATTGTTAATTTACCAGTAATATGTAATTCGAAGAACTGCATCTATGACATTTTGGAGTGTGTCTAAATTAGTTGAACCATAAGTTTCACCGCAATATCTGTCACATAGTGTCTACATATATTTTTATATGGAAACAAGAATTAGCTACATTTTCAATATGATTTATCAAAAATAAATTAATATAGTTGCATGTGACTTGATGTATTTTTTTTAAACTGTAAATTTTATCGATTAAAAAGGGAAAATTACAAAATTATTTGAATACAGAATACAGAAGAGTTGTATTCTCAAAGTTATTCTTAACTTCGTAATCCTTCCAAATATCCACGACCATGAAATCCAAATTGATTAACTGTAATCACGTCTCCTAATGTCCTAATGTAGTGATTGGGTTTGAATTTAATGAAGACAAACTCATTACTACTTAATAAACATAAAATGATTAAGATTCAATCATACCTTCCATGCTTCAGTTACTTCTGCATCATAATCTTCCCATCTAGAAGGAGTACAAGGTGTCCTGATGGCAAAGTCAAATCCCTTTTTGTCCCTGCAAGAAATAATGTATTGTATTACATGTTTATGCAAAAATTATCATACAAACCCTCAAAGATAGACAACAGAGAAGTACTGAGGGATGCAAGCATTGATAGGATCGATGCTTAAATCGAACTGAGAAAATCGAGCAAAAACACACAAAATTTACGTGGTTCGGCAATGTGCCTACGTCCACGGGGGTGCCTCCGGGACTTCTTTTTCTCTCACCAAGAATACAATCGATTACAAGATACTTATATGGGAGATTAGGGTTGTCGTTTTGTGTTTGCAACCCTAATACCCATTACAAGGCTTAAAACCCATTTAACAGAATTAAACCTATTTAATTCTAATGGCTCATAAAAGGCCTACATTAATTCCATATAATTCTAATTATTCTAATTATAATTAATGCCCTTAATGCCCTTTAGAAAACGTCTCCATACTCTAACAAGCATTGCATATGGTGCCACACCCTACAAAAAATTGCAATCGGACTGAATTGAAGGACATAACTCTATGGGAGTCCAACTTCTTGAGGCGTCATCTATGGCTTACTAATACATGGACAGAACTGTATAAGAGAGTGACTCAGACTGAATTGCAGGCGATAACCCTATGGAAGTCCAACCTCTTAAGGCATCGGTCCATGACTTATTAAGATGGGAACACAGCTGTATAAGAGAGCGACAAAGCATCTCCATGTCTTTATGTTTTATATTTTTGCATGCAATTACATTTTTCTTTATTTTTTTTTGCAAATATTAAAAGTTTTCATTAAAAAATAATGAAGGGCAATGCCCTGAAATACAATTGAATAGGAAAATAAAATGCGGTGGGGTTGATATTGTGATATCCACTATATCGACCTTCTCCTATGTAGCTATCCTTCCTAGTGTTCTAACTAAGAATTTGGCCTCAGGAGGGTTGTCTCCCAAACCTGCATAATAGTCCTTTCCAATTCCAATTGTGAACCACATTCTTTCTTAAAGATATCAGCTTTAAAAGATATTCTGCAGTCCTTTACTATATCATTTCTCTACATATGTATTTTGGGATATGTATCATTTCTCTCTCTACATATGTATTTTGGGATATGCCCACCACTTTCAATCATATGAATGAAATAAAGCATGCTAATTATTTACTTACGTTTCTTGAATGGTGATTCTTGTTCCCTCAAGACGCTTCCTGAAATTTATGACAGTCGTCAAATAAGATAATATGATTGTTAGTTTTAAGTTTTCTGATCACTAAAATGTCCATTGATAAACCTATGGATGTTGAATACTACAAAATGAGACTTTACAAGAGAGAAGTACCCTTCAAAAGCTAAGCTGCAACAAATAGTTGCAACCCAGAAATCCTCACCAACTATACTGTAAAGGTCAGAACAAGAACCTGCGTTCATTATCTGTGTGCAATATAATCCTTGAAATAATTAGAAACTTTTAGAAAGTGGTGCACTGAACTAAAAATGAAAAATACAACTTATAGAAAGCAAATTTGGAATCCACGGTAAGTTGAATTTTGAGGATATTTCGTATACAAAATTAATATTTATGAATTTTTTTTAAAGAAAATATATTTAAGGAAATTGAATGACTAGAATACTGTAACAACTACATACTGACATGAGTCAAGATGCTTAATGTGATAAAATAGTTTGTTTGTTTGTGTTATATAGCAACAAGCTGCTAATGCTAGGATTTGGGATAAGATGGAAGAAGTCAGTGAATATAATATAGGATGAGACAAGGATTCCAGAGAAAAATCAATGATAGATTGATTGATTTTGAATAGCAGATCATAATGAGAATAATCTGGATTTACACCAGATGTAGAAAGAAATGAAGAATGGACGAAACAGTAAAGAAAGAAGTAGAACCAAAAGAGAGAAAAAGTGAGTACCTTGTTTAATTCATAAAAGCCAAAACTGCTTTATTCCCTCCACTTATTCCCTACTTATATCCATCTTAATTAGTGGAGGTAATTAAGATGGATTTAATGGAATTTATTAGAACCCGTAACCCATAGATCTGTCTAAACAAATCCCATAGCTTAACTGCCCCACCTTAACTGCCCATGATTCCTAATGCAGCCCTTATAAGTGCTTGCATTAATAATAGGCATGATTCTAATCGAGCCTTGGACCAAGCCCAATAAAATGGCTTGGACTCTCATGGTAGACTTTCCACAAACCATGAGAGTATAAATATGAGTGGACCCTAAAGGTGGAGGTTAGTTGAGTTTTATTTTATCCAAGGTAATTCTCAACGTGATTTTTTTCTTTCTTTCCTTCTTTATTTCTTTTCTTTTATTTCTTTCTATTTTTCTGCCGATTTCTATTATTCTTACCTATTTTCACATCACGATTATCCTTGGATTAAGATAATCTAATTTACAATTATCGATCTTCAAGGGAAGCATAAACCCTAATCGATAATTTACTGTTCCATTGTTTTGGAACGCAAGTCTGGACAGATTTCATCCATCCTTTGAATCTGTCCCCATAAATCGTTCAAGGCCTACATCAATTCCTCTATCAGAATAGCTTCTCCAGTGGACGGTGCTGGTAGCCAAATGTTCAACCAGATTAGAATCCACAAATATTCCAGGGATTATAGGCCAGTAGTGTCTAGGGATGGAGTGACAGGTATGGTAATCTTTTAACTACTAGCAAATTGTGACCATGCCAGGATAGAATCTGCATTATAGGGGAGAGAAGACGAGGATCAACATCACTTATTCTTCAACAGTCAGTTCTCCCAAATAAGATGGCACAAAAATGGACTGCTTGATTCGTCCTACATGTTACTCTATGTCTCCATCTTGTGAATTTTTCAACATATTTAGAGAACCTTTCTAAGGAAAATAGCCTAATTGGATTTGCATGGGTTATTTCAGGTGATACCGTGATCGTAATATGAGAAGCATTATCAGAGAGAGACTCCAGAACTGTTTTCCAGTAAAATAGGCTCAAGAAAGAATTGGCAATTTGGCATGCAACAGAATAGTCCCACAGAGGAAATAGCTAAAGGATTTCTAATACAAGGGTGAAGGGTATACATAGTGTAGCAATGTATGAATAATCCATTGATGGTGCATTGTAATATATCTGAGTTTGTATAGTTTGGATAATTTTTGTTTTATCTAACTAGTTTGCTTTTCTGTTACATATTAATGATTATTTTACCATTTGAAAAAAAATACTAACCTTTTGTAATTTTCCAGGATCAGATAAATCTATAACAACACCTTGAGAATTATTTGCACACTTTGTTTCGTTTATATTAGTCTTTGCAATGTCTAAAGCCCTGCACATTTTTTGTAAAAGGTAAATATATTGATGCCAAATCACAACTTTCTATCATAATGGTATTTACAATATTTGCAGTCTCTATTAGAAAGAAGACCTAGAGTTGGTTTATCTGAACACTCTAAATTCCTAATTACGAAATATAATATAAAAACTAAAAAGGTTAAGGATCACACTCCAACTGATTATGGTCTTAAAAATATAAGATAATTAATCAATAATTTCTCCTAAAATATTGTAGCATTGAAGACCAAATCACTACAATTTATTTAATAAAAAATCCTAAAAATAGTACTATCACCACCTGTCGTGATTTGAAAAATAGCGAACAACTTTAGATTGCCCAAGTAGCATTGGTGTGTGTGATCCAAATCCAGAATTGAATTCTTCGCTGGGTCCACAAATAAAAAAATTAAATAACCAAATAAACTGAAAATGAATATCATTGCAAAAAATACTCAAATTAAAAATGCAGTATGCATGAAATATGTTAACAAAAAAAGGTATGCAATCTACCTTAGCTTGTTAATCCAAACAACAGGGTCGCAAGGTTCAGATATTTGTCGCCATTTAACAGCAACATTATAAATATCTTGCCAGCATTTGGACTGACTAGAAGATGAAGATCTATCTTCAGAGAATCCATATGAAGTTGACGTCTCAGATGAATTTCTAGCACTACAACCAGGACTACCTCTATTCTGACTTGATAAATTTAACCTTTCTTTTCTTTTAGATTTCTTGCTATTTTTGTTTGTGCCTTTAATAGAATGTCTCCATTCTACTTGAAGAGAGCGCCAAATCTTTGAGGCCTTCTGAGCTATCTCAATAGCTGCTAATCCAGCCATACGATGCTGTAAATGAGAGTACACATATCACATATAAGATGCAAATAAACACAAACACATTATCAAATTATGTTTATCCTACATGAAAAAATACAAGTATGTGAATCATAATTAACTCTTTCTCAAATTCAATTGTTAATTTAAGTTGTCTTTTAATATTTTTGCAGAGAAAAGGTATTTTCTTTTATATAGAAATCCAAAAATAACTAAATTTTCTGACATCACGACTTTTATACCCTAGTGCAGAACCATCTTTATAAAGATATATGTCCTAATGTCCTGAAACTGAATAGTCCAGATATTAGATTGGGGGATCTGACGAAGGCTGCGCAAAAAATTACGCACCACTCTCCCCCTTGGGAGCTACATGGAATGCTATTGGGTGCTTGTCGTGGCATATATGGACGGAAAGAAATAAAAGATACAGACAACACGTTAGTAAGCCTCCTGAGGTAGTCCTTAAGGAGGTCATTTAAGACATCAGTCTCTCCTTTGATCCGGAGTGTTAGAAGAAGAGCTTCTATCATCCTTTGGAGACATCTATTATGGAAGTACGGGAGACCAACCTCTTGAGGCAGCGTATCTACTGTATAACTAGAAAGCTAGACTACATAGCTAATGAGAGAGAGTCAATGAGCTTCTTGCTCATTTCTTTTTACTTTTTTTATTTATTTCTATACTCTATGTAAATTGGGCATTGCCCTTATTTTTTATGAAATTTAATTGCTTTCAAAAAAAAAAGAAGTCAAAAAGAGTAAAAAATAAAAGGATTTCTAATCATTCATGGGATTATTAAAAAAAATATCACCTGTCGTTTATTTTGTAAGAATCCAGGACAGTCATACTGAATCTTCTGGCCAACAAGATCCGCAGCTTGTAAGAGAGTGGTTTTGTTTTTCGTAATGAAAAAGTCATGATTTCTACGCCGTGCTCTTTTCAATGATTCACGCAGTGGAATTTGCCTAAAAACTTTTTCACAAACATACTTGGGATGCAATCTCTTACACCAATATTCCTGAAATTACCAAAAAAGTGCCCAGAGAGTGAAAACTCTAACTAATACCAAGATATAAAATAATAAATTAATTTATGAGATATTTATATTAAGGTAACTCTTGGATACAAAAGGTATTTACTTGCTAAGAATCATTTTTCATTTTTCATAAAGAAACAGGTAAAAGGTTTATGGAAAATTTACAACCAAATACTATGACTATTCATTTTTTTTGCAAAGTGTAATTTATTTATATTAAATGGGGAAAAATTGACAGTTTACATGCAGTAAAATCAGTGTTTTTCATGACGCCTAGTCGTCGCATATGCCATCATGCGGTCCAGCGCATGTAGGCGATTGCCTTCATGCACTAGCCGGGTTAGGCGGATCCGGTCATTTACCCCCAAAAAAAACACCTTATTCTGCAGACGGCACCCATTTACCCAAAAAAAAACCCAAGGACTTCTGCAAACCCTAGCTCGCCTCCTTCTTGTTCTTCTTCCAGCGTTCTTCTTGTTCTTCTGCAAACCCTAGCTCGCGATTTCCAGGTTAGAAATCCTGATTTCCCACCTTCTATTCCCGATTTATTATAAATATTAGTGAATATTATATATATATTTTATAAACTTAGGGTATATATTATTAGTAATATAATAATGGACTATTATGCAATTAGTTAATTACTTTTAACTTCTTTGTAATTAATTAGGATATTATTCTAGAATGTTCCCACGTTTTAGATCTAACAAAATTCACTATGAATTCACTATGAATTCTGTTAGATCTAAATCACCCAAGTGTATATAAATGAATCCAATACATTTTTGGGAGGCATCGAACACTTGTTCTCCCCCATTTTCCAATTGCACTCAGAACATAACAATTATATGGTATCAGTCGCTGGAAGGATTTAAGTGCTGTTGCTGATCGGGGAGGTTAGTTGCTGATCCATCTTGCTTGTTGTTGCTGATCGGTTTCCGCTGCGCGATCATGGCAGATTCTGGCAAAGATATGGTAAATGTCGCTCGGGAGAACTTGCAGGTTCCGATGAAAGTTGTAATCATCAAGTCTCCCAAGACTGTGGCATTGGATCGTGGCAATTATTTTGCCTGGAGGACGCAGTTCCTTGGAGCTTTGAGAGGTAATGGTCTCATTCCTTACCTTCTCGGAGAAATAGAATTAAGTACGCCGGTGGCTGTCCAGCAGGATCAGTTAATTTTGGGCTGGATACTATCCTCTTTTACGGCATCGGTGGTGACAGAGGTTTCAAATTGTGAAACCTCATATGATTGTTGGAAAACTCTTTAGGAGGAGTTTGCATCTTCCTCACGTTCACAAATTCTTGCAATCAATCAAAAATTGCAGAATCTCAAGAAGGGAGGTAAGAATTTTACAGAATACATTGCTGAAGTTAATACTCTTGTGGAGGCTCTGTCGGTTGCTAGAAAGAAGATAGATGATGCAGATCTTGTTCTCCTAGTCGTGGCTGGGCTAGGAGATGAATATGAATCATTGGTTCAGATTATTTCAGCAAGAAGAGATGATATTACGTATAGAGAGGTGAAAGCTATGTTTATGGATGTGGAGATCAGAAAATCCAGATCCAATACATCAAATCCTCTGAGCATTAATGTCGTTGAGACAGAAAGAAATCAGAAGCAAGGGAAGTCTAAATTCAGCACTGTTCCATGTCAGATATGCTCTGGAAAACATGGTGCGCTGAATTGTTATAATCATAGTTTAAAAAAGCGGAAAGCGCTCCCAATTTCCAGGGAGCGCTTTTTTAGCTTTAACCGCTTTAGCGTCGCTTAAAGCGGTTAAAGCGGTAGTGGCATATGTGTAAATATTTGTAATTTTTTAGAAAATTGCATATATACCCCTGTTTATATATATAATTTTTCCAAAACCTATACATGTATTACCCAAAAAATATATATAAACCTGTCAAAAAATATATTACCCAAAAAATACACATCCAAAACAAATACATCCAAGTTATTTGAATCATCCAAAACAAATACATCAAAACCAAATACAAAAACTATTTAAGTTCTAGGGTTTGGGTGAGAGGTTTGAGTGAAAGTGAGGGTTTGGGTAGAAAGGGCAAAAAAAAACTATTTAAGTTCTCCCTACACGGGTAATGGGTTGGTACAACCCGTTTACCCGACCCGACCCGACCCAAGTACCCACTAAAATAAAGCGTTAGGCAAAGCGGTAAAAAAAACCGCTTTGCCGCTTTAAACGCTTAAGCGTCGCTTTTTTTTCTATGGTTATAATAGGCTGAATATCACCAAGTATCCACCCATACACAATAGGACACTCTCACCTAATGGGCCTACGGGAAAGATGTTTGTTAATGCTGCATATAAAGGTTCTGGATCTATTTGGTACCTGAAACAGGTACAGTTGATGAACCTACCGTAAATCTGGTGGCAATGCAGAAGGATTTCGATGTTGTGACCATGGTGTCCAGTGAAGAGGTGAATCGGTCAGTAAATGGGGCTGTAATAGCAGAATCTGATCTCTGGTATTCAGATTCAGGAGCTACTAATCATGTTACAAAAGCTCAGCAGAATATTCAGCAAGCTGTGAAGTGTGATAGGGCAATCAACACAGCAAATGGAAGGCCCATGAAGATCACTCATTATGGTAATTCTAATTTTTCAGTAAATAATAGAATGTTTAAATTGGATCAACTTCTTTATGTTCCATCAGCATCCAAGAACTTGATCTCTGTCAAGAGATTCTGTATTGATAACAGGGTTTCTATGGAATTTGATCCGCAGAGGGTGACAGTGAAGGATCTGGTCACTAAAGAGGTGTTAATATCTGGACCTGAAGGAGACGAGCTGTATGAGATCCCTATGAATGTAAGGAGTTCTGAATTGCAGGTGAATCATGTGGAGTTGGGGGAAAAGGCTAATGCAAGGACCTGGCATCTGAGGCTAGGGCACTTGCACTCGAGAGCAGTGGAAGATTATAAAAATAAGATGATTGTTGTTACAGATTTTAAACACATTCATGTACCATGTCAGAATTGTTGTGTAACAAAATTTAAGAAATTAAATCATTCTAAGAGATTCACTGTTTACAGTAATTCACTTTGAGCTTGTGTTTGCGGATGTTTGGGGTCCAGCACCTAGGGATTCTTCAGAGGGCTATAGATACTACATAAATTTTGTAGATGCATCGACTAGCCATAAATGGTTATTTTTGATGAAAAGGAAGTCTGAAGTGGAGGACTGTTTTATGCAATTTCAGAAATTAGTGGAGAGGCAGTTTGAATATAAAATCAAGGCAGTTCAGAGTGATAATGCCAAAGAATTTCTCAAGCTCTCCACTTATCTTAGAAAGAATGGTATAATTCATCGCCTTAGTTGTTCACACACTCATCCTCAAATGGGTAAGGTGGAAAGAAAGCATCGACACATAGTCGATACAGAGCTGGCCATGCTCAATCATGCAAGGATTGAGGAGCAATTCTAGGATTATGCGTTTATGACTGCTGTTTACATTTATAACAGGAATTCTACAAGTGTCTTGGGAGGAATCTCTCCATATGAAGCACTGAATCACAGGGCACCAGAATATTATAAATTGAGAGTATTTGGTTCTATTTGTTATCCTAACATGAGGTCTTATAGGGAGAATAAATTGGGTAACAAATCTCAACAGTGTGTGTTTATGGGATATCCTGCAAATTGTGATGGATATATATGCATGAACATGGAAGATGGAAGGACAATACTATCGAGAGATGTAGTGTTTCATGAGAATGATTTTCTTTACAAGAAAAATATGAATCCAGAGAATACAGTTCAGTCAGATTACAGTTCAGACGATGTAGTAGAACAAGAAATAGTGCATACATCTGAAACAGTAGCTGCTGTGAGGTCAGAAAACATTTCAGATTTCTCTATTTCTTCTATACCTGCAATTCAGACCTATACTAGAAGAAAAGAGGTTCCTCAGCCAGTAGTACATCCCATTGATACAGTTGATGAGCAACAGGCATTGGCAGACAGTTTACTAAATGATGAAAGTATTTCAGAAAGTTCCAAAACCTCTTCAGATGAGGATTATCATCCTGATAAGTCTGAGGAGGAGAAGGATGTGGTGCATATTCCAGTAACGACGGAGCAGCAAAGAGAGGGAATTCTAAATATGTTTTATCAATTACTCCAACTCAGAAAGTTGCACTGAAATCTGTGAAGTTGGCATTGGCAGATCCTGAATGGAAGGATGCAATGCAACAAGAATATGATGCCCTAATGAAGAATAAAACATGGGAATTGATACCCAGGTCTGCCACAGATAATGTTATAAACAACATTTGGTTGTTTAAGGTCAAAGAAAAATCAGATAGGACAGTTGAAAGGCTTAAGGCTAGATTGGTAGCTAATGAGACCAATTAAGTGGAGGTACAAGATTATGGTGAAACATTTAGTCCTGTGGTGAAACCCAAAACCATAAGAATAGTCCACACTATTGCAGTCTCTAGAGGATGGGAGATGCAACAGATAGACATAAGCAATGCTTTTCTTCATGGGCAGTTAGAAGAGAAGATTGTTATGAGGCAACCAGCTGGCTTCCTTGATGAATCAAAACCAAGGCATGTGTGTCTTTTAAAAAAGGCACTTTATGGGTTGAAACAAGCGTCTAGGATGTGGTTTAGACGTCTGAAACAGTCCTTGGACAGAATGGGATTCAAAGCATGTTTTTCTGATGAATCCTTATTTGTGAAAATAGATGATGAAATTATTTACATATTGGTCTACGTAGATGACACATGGTCATCACGGGTTCAAGCTCAGAAAAGGTTAAGGAGTGCCTGGATATTCTAAAGTCTGAGTTTGCAGTAAGATTGTGTGGAGATCTTGAATATTTTCTATGAATAAGGGTGAGAAAGCATGTGGATGGAGTGTTCTTAGACCAACAATTGTATTTGGTCAATCTCTTAAATAAACACAATTTTCAAAGCCTGAAACCTATTTCTACTCCAATGCAACATGATCAACCTCTCTTCTCTGATACTGAAGTGATTGAAAATGCAACTGATTTTAGAAAGATTGTTGGTTCATTACAGTATTTAACAATGTCAAGGCCGGACATTGCATATGTTGTCAACAAGCTGGCTCAGTTCATGGAGAAACCTAAGGAGATTCACTGGCAGATGATGAAAGAGTTCTCAGATATCTGACTGGAACTCAGTGTATGGGAATTGTCCTTAGAAAATCCAGTAATTGCAACATTTCAGCTTACAGTGATGCTGATTGGGCTTCAGATGAGACAGACAGGAAGAGTCAGTCTGGTTACCTTGTGTATATGGGTAAATCTCTGGTGATATGGTGTTCTCAGAAGCAGACAACAGTGTCCAGAACAAGCACTGAGTCAGAATTCAGAGCTATTACTGCTGCAACAGCAGATTTAGATTGGGTGGCAAATTTACTGTTTGAAATGGGTATAAAGGTTGATAAACCTTACAGAATGTGGTGTGATAATTTGGGAGCCACACAACTTGCTGCCAACCCTGTTTTTCATTCAAAAATCAAGCATGCTGCTGTGGACTTCAACTTTGTGAGAGAAAGAGTTGAGAATAAAACTCTAGAAGTTATTCACATTCCAAGCACCAAGCAAAGGGCAGATGTGTTGACCAAAGCATTGAGGCCAACACCACCATTCATGGAGCTTAAAACTAACCTCATCGATAGACATAGACGAGTTTGAGGGGGGCTATTAGTAATATAATAATGGACTATTATGCAATGAGTTAATTACTTTTAACTTCTTTGTAATTAGTTAGGATATTATTCTAGAATGTTCCCACGTTCCCATGTAATTAGTTATGAATTCTGTTAGATCTAAATCACCCAAGTGTATATAAATGAATCTAATACATTTTTGGGAGGCATCAAACACTTGTTCTCCCCCATTTTCCAATTGCACTCAGAACATAACAATTATATATATTGTAAAATATATATATTTTATAAACTTAGGGTATATATTTATAAACATAGGGTATATATATTATATATATTCCTGATTTTAGGCGACGCCTAGGCTCTCTATGCGGCCATGCGGTCATAGCCATCGCATAACCGCATGGCCGCCTGAAAAACCTTGAGTAAAAAACCCTTCCCTTTTCTCCTAAAATCTAAATTTGTAGTCTGCACTATATGCACATCTAGGTTAGAAATTGGGACTTAACTGTTAAGTATCAGATTACCTTCAAACACTATTAACTCAAGGAGATAAAATGTCTCCTTGGTCGTCAACAACTAGTTGAAGAAACTGAAGATTAGGTTGAAGAACAAACTCTTCTAGTAGAGCCCTGGAGCTGGGCTTCTTTCTAATGTAGGCGATGACCTAGGTGTAAAGAGTAACCGGAAAAAAAGATAGAAAGAGGAAAATAGAAGAGTAACTTCCTTATTCACGATTTCTCTGTTTAGATTCCACCAACAGAGATCAAACGTAGCTTTAAAGTTAATTACTTAATTCTAATCTAAGAATTAACCCTAAAATGCAGGTCCGATCTACGAAAAAAAGGAAGGAAAATGCAGAATCGTGAAAGAGCAATTGGGAGTTACCTGAAATTTGGAAACTAACTCTCAAAAACTGCCGCCTCCATGTTGTCCACTCTTATTTATACTCTTATGGTGTGAGAGTGGAAATTCCATCATGAGAGTCCAAGCCCATTTTATTGGGCTTGTAATGCAGAACAATGTGACTCTGTTCTGAAGGGTGAGGAGAGAGATGAATCTCTTCTTGAAAATCGGTAGAGAGGGAAGAAATCAGATCGGAATCCACCAATTGATTTCTGTCCTGGCCGAAATTACAGAAAAACAAGGAAGAAAAAAAAGAAGAAGAAGAATTGGGAGATAGAAAGTCACAAGGAGAAGAGAGAAAAAATATACCTCACATATATCAAGCAAAAAGTAATCCTTCTTTGGGTCCACTTGGTATTTATACTCACATTGTGTGTAGTGGACAGCCTCCACAACGTGAGTCTAAATGGCTTCAAAGGTGAAGCACAATGGCTCGAGCCATCTCGAGCCAAGCTTGGGCCTGTTCAGGAGTGTGTCCTTTCAGTTGAGGCCCAATGCTATTAATTCCAGGATTGGGGCATTTATTGGCATGCTGAGACCCAATGCTATTAATTCCAGGGTTGGGGCATTTATTGGCATGCTGAAAATTATAATAAGCACTCTTATTATATAATGCATTAAGATGCTCTGCATCAGGCGCTTCTTCCCTCATGGCAATTGTCCTCAATTGTGCATCTTCTGCCTCAGGAGGATAATATTTTCGCAGATCTGAAATATTAAATGTAGAAGATATGTTGAAGTCTGCAGGAATGTCCACCACATAAGCATTGTCATTTATTTTCTTCAAGATCTCACACGGGCCAAAAAATTTCGCTTTCAGTTTAGAGTAGGAACCAGCTAGATGTCTATCCTTATGAAGATGTACCATCACAAACTCGCCCACTTCAAAGGATTTAAATCTCTTGGATCTATTTGCTGCTATTCTGTACTGTTCATTGGCTGTCTCAAGAGATTTTTGCACTTGCTCATGGATTTTCTTACTGTTTGACATGATGTCTTCTACTACTGCATTGCTTGATGGAACTGAATTAATATCCATCACTTGCCTAGGCAATTGACCATAAGCTGCCAGAAATGGAGGGCACCCTGTAGATTTATTTGGCATGCTGTTGAAGGCGAATTCAGCTTGGGGAAGGCATTGGTCCCACTGTTTAGGATTGTTACCAACTAAGGCTCGAAGAAGGTTTCCCAATGACCTATTCACTACCTCTGTTTGCCCATCTGTTTGAGGGTGGCAGGTGGAACTGAATTTCAGATTGGTATCAAATCTGGTCCACAAAATTCTCCAAAAATGTGAGAAATTTAGAATCTCTGTCGGAGACTATAGACTGATGTACTCCATGGAGTCTGACTACTTAAAAAAAAGTTTAGCAATATAAGAAGCATCACTTGTTTTTTTACAAGGTAGGAAATGTACCATCTTAGAGAATCTATCCACTGCTACAAATATAGAATCAAATCCAGCTTTAGTTTTGGGTAATCCAAGTACGAAATCCATAGAAAGATCTGCCCAAGGCTGGGTTGGAATTTGTAGAGGCATATATAATCCAGTATTTTGCCTAACTCCCTTTGCTTCTTGGCATGTTTGGCACCTCTGAATAAATTTTTCTGTGTCCCTCTTCAAAGATGGCCAATAAAATTTCGATTCCAGCTGAGAAATCACTTTGTCTCTTCCAAAGTGTCATGCTAAACCCCCAGCATGTGCCTCCTGTATTAACTGTAAGCGGAGTGAAGTTTTCGGGATACATAGTCTGTTCTGTTTGAATAGAAAACCCTCTTCAATTATGAATCCCGTTGGCTGTTATCCAGCTTCATATTTTTTCCAGATTTCAGAAAAATCATCATCACAGTCATACAAAGTTTTGATAGCATCAAACGCTGTTACTGTTGCCCTCATGATGGTGAGTACAGATCTTCTTCTACTGAGTGCATCAGCAGCTGTGTTATTCTTTCCAGCTTGGTGCTTGATTGTGAAATCGAATTTTTGAAGATACGAAATCCACCTTGCATGCATTCTGTTCGTGTTTGCTGACTTGTTAATGTGTTTTAATGCTAAGTGGTCAGTAGATACCACAAATTCCCTCCCACTCAGATATGGCTCCCTCACCTTACAAGCTCTAACTAGTGCATACAACTCCTGTTCATAAGTTGTCCAGTTTCTTTTTCCCATAGACAACTTCTCACTGTGGAATGCAACGGGGTGTCCCCCTTGACTCAGAACTGCCCCAACTCCCATAATACTTGCATCACACTCTAATTCAAACACTCTTTCAAAATCAGGAAGTGCTAGAACAGGGGCTGATTTCAATCTTTCTTTAAGCAACTTAAAAGCTATTTCTGCCTCTTTTGACCACAGGAATTGACCCTTCTTTAAGCAATCAGAAATTGGACTTGCAATAGAGCTGAAATTCTTGATGAACCTTCTATAGAAGGAGGCCAAGCCTAAGAAACTTCTAACTTCAGTGATGTTGGAGGGTTGAGGCCAATTATCCACTGCTGTAGTTTTCTGTGGATCTACCCGTAAACCCTGCCTACCAACTATGAAACCCAGAAAGGATACTTCCTGTACTAAGAATTCACATTTTTTTAAATTTAACCGAAGTTTGTTGTTGTCAAGGATGGTAAGCAAGGTTCCGGATGCGCCTCTGCGCGATGCGCCGCCGCCTGGAGCATCTGAGCATATGCGTGCATATGCGCTCAGATGCGCCAGTGGCATTTTCGTAAATATTTATAAAACTATAGGAAATTAATATTTTTTTATATATCTAAATTATATTAATTAAATTTTTTAGTTAAAAATATATTGGATAGAAAAATTATTATAATACATCTATTTATTAATTATTATAACACCCTATAATTCATTGTAACACCAAGGTTTAAAAACCGGTTAATCATTTAGGGGTATTTTCGTAATAATATAGCTCTATAAATGGCTAGGGTTTCTTTAAACTTATAAAAGAGAGGCTTTTATAAAAAGAAAATAATAAATAATCCAAGAGGCTTTTAAAAAATAATAACGTAATGGGCTGGGCTGGGCCTTCTTTAATACATCTATAACATAAAAAATACTCTATAATAATAATTTATTTAACCACACATTTTTAGTCCCACATCGATAGAATTCAAAGAACACAAAGAAGGTTGGTCTATAAATAAAGATTCATTTTGTCTAAAACAAATATGAAGTCTAAAGAGTGGGAGGAGCTTATATTAAAAATAATATAACTCTTTTCATGGACCAATGTATAAATTTTTATGCTAAAAATTTATAAGGTCTTAAAATAAATTTTTTTTGCCTTTTTTTTTAAAATAAAAACAAAACACTGTTTTAAGTTATTTAAATAACTTAAAACAGGCCTGGATCCGGGTCGGATTTTACCCGGATCCGACCCGGGTCCGGCTAAGGGAGATGCGCCAGGCGCATCTCCCTCTGGGGGCGCATCATCGCATATGCGCGCGCACCCGGAACCTTGATGGTAAGTACCTTTCTGATATCTCTTAAATGATCATCTCTTGAGTGGCTGAATATAAGTATGTCATCGAAATACACCACTACACAAACTCTTAGGAGGGGTTTAAGAATTTCCGTCATCAACCTCATGAAGGTAGAAGGGGCAATGGATAGCCCAAATGGCATCACAAGCCATTCATAAAGACCTTGCCTTGTTTTGAAGGCAGTTTTCCACTCATCTCCACCTCTGATCCGGATCTGATGATAGCCACTCTTGAGGTCTAATTTGGTGAAAAATTGTGCGCCACTTAATTGGTCAAGGAGTTCTTCTAACCTCATAATAGGGAAACGGTACTTGATGGTTATTTTGTTAATAGCTCTGCTGTCCACACAAAATCTCCATTCGCCATTCTTCTTGGGTACTAATAGGGCAGGTACAGCACATGGACTTATGCTAGGTCTAATAAGTCCATCCTTGAGTAACTCTTCTACTTGACTTTGCAGGATATCAGCTTCTTTAGGACTCAATCGGTAGTGAGGCAAATTGGGTATAGAAGCTCCAGGTATGAAATCTATTCTGTGATCCAGATCTCTGGTAGGTGGAAGTTCTGCTGTTTTGTCTGAAGTTACAGCTGGAAATTCATTCAAGATGTTTGTCACACAATATGAAATTGAGTCATCCATCACATTGTCTTCTCCTTTAGAGATTAGTGCAAAACCCTGCAATTCAGTCCTTAATTCTTTCTCAAAAATCTTGAGTCTGGATCAGGAAATTAGGTTTCTGTTCTGTTGTCTCTGAATCCGGAGGAAGAGGTAACAAGGCAACTCTTCTGTCATCTACCTTGATAATATATTGATTCAGGCGTCCTCTATGATTAGCATCCATATCGAACTGCCAAGGCCTCCCAAGGAGCACATGGGTTGCATCCATGTCCACTATATCACAACGTACTACTCCTTTATAATTTTTCCCAATTGACAATGGCATTTTACAGCAATACTTCACTTGTACTTTGTCGTCATTTCTGATCCACCCCACTGTATAAGGGTGGGGGCGGTTCAAATTCGAGCCTCAACTTCTTTGCTGCTTTTTCTGAGATAAGGTTGTCGGTACTCCCATTATCAATGATAACACTTTGCCATGAATAGTTCCCCTAGTCCTGAACAGATTGGACCTCTGAGATAAATCAGTGGTAGGTAGGACACTGTAAGTTTTATGAATCAGACATGACAAAGCTGGTCCTTCATCGGGATAGTCCTCATTTTCAGAATCAGATTGCACTGTATGCTGGTCCTCAATAGGTCCTCTGTCCTCAAATAATCGGACTTGTCCCCTCTTTGGACAAGTGTTTGATTTATGCCCAAACTCCTGACATCGGTAGCATTTAATTTTTACCATTGCTGGATCAATTGTACTTGTAGTAATTTCCTTCCCTTTAGGAGTAGGTATAATTCCCTTGTCCTTTTCAGCTACTGTTTTACTAGAGGATGCACCAGAATTTGCATTATAAAATTTATTCGAGTGTTGCTCTAACCTTTCAGCCAAATTAATTTCACTCGATAGGCTGTACTGAGGATTGACAACCATTTTATATTGTAATTTTTCTTTCAACCCACTCACAAACCTAGTGGCCAATTGTTCTTCAGATTCTTCGAGCTGTGTCCTTGATGATAACCTGTGAAAATCATTTGCATAATCAGAAACTGTTCTATTGCCCTGTTTGCACTGTTGGTACTGAATGAAGAGTGTGCTCTCATAATCTGTGGGTAAAAATCTCTGTCTCATGAGCTTCCTCATCTTGTCCCACGTCTTCACAGGTCTCTTTTGATGCTTAGCTCTTAGGTGTACTGTTTGGTCCCACCAGCTCTGAGCAGTACCCTTTAACCTTAGTGCTACCAATTTTACCTTCCTTGACTCAGGAGTATTCATATAATCAAAATATTTACCTACTTCATAAATCCAGTCCAAGAAAGTATCAATGTGCATATGGCCATTGAATTGAGGGAGGTCTACCTTCATGCGGTAATCATTAAAATTCCCATCCTCCTCAAAATTCTGATATTGTTCGAAGGCACCACCTCTGTTTTGATATTGAAAATTTCTCTGATTTTCCCTCTGGAAATTTCTCTGATTTTCCCCCTGAAAATTTCTCTGGAAATTCCGTCTCCTGTACTGCCTAGGTGGGGGTGGAAATAAATCAGGATCAGCTTCATTTGAGGAATCAGAAGCATACTGTCGAGGGTGCTGTCTCTGGTAGCGTTCAGGCTGTGGTGGTCGATCTATTTGTTCCTGTCTTGGTGGCACTGGAGGTGGCTGGACAGATGATCGACGCAGATCATTCACAGCCACAACTAGATCTGCTAGTGTCTGAGTGAGCTGATCAAACTCTTGTCTGGAAACAAACTGATCAGCCATGGATCGCAAGCTCTGATACCACTTAATGCAGAACAATGTGACTCTGTTCTGAAGGGGTAGAGAGGAACATGAGGTTGAAACAACACATACTCATACCTCCGGAGAGTCAGAGACAGTACCAAAAGATGTCATTAGGAACATCAGTCTCTTCTTCAGAGTTCAGACCAGAGTGTAATGCAGAACAATGTGACTCTGTTCTGAAGGGCGAGGAGAGAGATGAATCTCTTCTTGAAAATCGGTAGAGAGGGAAGAAATCAGATTGGAATCCACCAATTGATTTCTGTCCTGACCGAAATTACAGAAAAACAAGGAAGAAAAAAGAAGAAGAATTGGGAGATAGAAAGTCACAAGGAGAAGAGAGAAAAAATATACCTCACAAATATCAAGCAAAAAGTAATCCTTCTTTGGGTCCACTTGGTATTTATACTCACATTGTGTGTAGTGGACAGCCTCCACAACGTGAGTCTAAATGGCTTCAAAGGTGAAGCACAATGGCTCGAGCCATCTCGAGCCAAGCTTGGGCCTGTTCAGGAGTGTGTCCTTTCAGTTGAGGCCCAATGCTATTAATTCCAGGATTGGGGCATTTATTGGCATGCTAAGACCCAATGCTATTAATTCCAAGGTTGGGGCATTTATTGACATGTTGAGACCCAATGCTATTAATTCCAGGGTTGGGGCATTTATTGGCATGCTGAAAATTATAATAAGCACTCTTATTATATAATGCATTAAGATGCTCTGCATCAGGCGCTTCTTCCCTCATGGAAATTCTCCTCAATTGTGCATCTTCTGCCTCAGGAGGATAATATTTTCGCAGATCTGAAATATTAAATGTAGAAGATATGTTGAAGTCTGCAGGAATGTCCACCACATAAGCATTGTCATTTATTTTCTTCAAGATCTCACACGGGCCAAAAAATTTCGCTTTCAGTTTAGAGTAGGAACCAGCTAGATGTCTATCCTTATGAAGATGCACCATCACAAACTCGCCCACTTCAAAGGATTTAAATCTCTTGGATCTATTTGCTGCTATTCTGTACTGTTCATTGGCTGTTTCAAGAGATTTTTGCACTTGCTCATGGATTTTCTTACTGTTTGACATGATGTCTTCTACTACTGCATTGCTTGATGGAACTGAATTAATATTCATCACTTGCCTAGGCAATTGACCATAAGCTGCCAGAAATGGAGGGCACCCTGTAGATTTATTTGGCATGCTGTTGAAGGCGAATTCAGCTTAGAGAAGGCATTGGTCCCACTGTTTAGGATTGTTACCAACTAAGGCTCGAAGAAGGTTTCCCAATGACCTATTCACTACCTCTGTTTGCCCATCTGTTTGAGGGTGGCAGGTGGAACTGAATTTCAGATTGGTATCAAATCTGGTCCACAAAATTCTCCAAAAATGTGAAAGAAATTTAGAATCTCTGTCGGAGACTATAGACTGAGGTACTCCATGGAGTCTGACTACTTAAAAAAAAGTTTGGCAATATAAGAAGCATCACTTGTTTTTTTACAAGGTAGGAAATGTACCATCTTAGAGAATCTATCCACTACTACAAATATAGAATCAAATCCAGCTTTAGTTTTGGGTAGTCCAAGTACGAAATCCATAGAAAGATCTGCCCAAGGCTGGGTTGGAATTGGTAGAGGCATATATAATCCAGTATTTTGCCTAACTCCCTTTGCTTCTTGGCATGTTTGGCACCTCTGAATAAATTTTTCTGTGTCCCTCTTCAAAGATGGCCAATAAAATTTCGATTCCAGCTGAGAAATCACTTTGTCTCTTCCAAAGTGTCCTGCTAAACCCCCAGCATGTGCCTCCTGTATTAACTGTAATCGGAGTGAAGTTTTCGGGATACATAGTCTGTTCTGTTTGAATAGAAAACCCTCTTCAATTTTGAATCCCGTTGGCTGTTCTCCAGCTCCATATTTTTTCCAGATTTCGGAAAAATCATCATCACAGTCATACGAAGTTTTGATAGCATCAAACGCTGTTACTGTTGCCCTCATGAAGGTGAGTACAGATCTTCTTCTACTGAGTGCATCAGCAACTGTGTTATTCTTTCCAGCTTGGTGCTTGATTGTGAAATCAAATTTTTGAAGATACGAAATCCACCTTGCATGTATTCTGTTCGTGTTTGCTGACTTGTTAATGTGTTTTAATGCTAGGTGGTCAGTAGATACCACAAATTCCCTCCACTCAGATATGGCTCCCACACCTTACAAGCTCTAACTAGTGCATACAACTCTTGTTCATAAGTTGTCCAGTTTCTTCTTCCCATAGACAACTTCTCACTGTGGAATGCTACGGGGTGTCCCCCTTGACTCAGAACTGCCCCAACTCCCATAATACTTGCATCACGCTCTAATTCAAACACTCTTTCAAAATCAGGAAGTGCTAGAACAGGGGCTGATTTCAATCTTTCTTTAAGCAACTTAAAAGCTATTTCTGCCTCTTTTGACCACAGGAATTGACCCTTCTTTAAGCAATCAGAAATTGGACTTGCAATAGAGCTGAAATTCTTGATGAACCTTCTATAGAAGGAGGCCAAGCCTAAGAAACTTCTAACTTCAGTGATGTTGGAGGATTGAGGCCAATTATCCACTGCTGTAGTTTTCTGTGGATCTACCCGTAAACCCTGCCTACCAACTATGAAACCCAGAAAGGATACTTCCTGTACTAAGAATTCACATTTTTTTAAATTTAACCGAAGTTTGTTGTTGTCAAGGATGGTAAGTACCTTTCTGATATCTCTTAAATGATCATCTCTTGAGTGGCTGAATATAAGTATGTCATCGAAATACACCACTACACAAACTCTTAGGAGGGGTTTAAGAATTTCCGTCATCAACCTCATGAAGGTAGAAGGGGCATTGGATAGCCCAAATGGCATCACAAGCCATTCATAAAGACCTTGCCTTGTTTTGAAGGCAGTTTTCCACTCATCTCCACCTCTGATCCGGATCTGATGATAGCCACTTTTGAGGTCTAATTTGGTGAAAAATTGTGCGCCACTTAATTGGTCAAGGAATTCTTCTAACCTCGGAATAGGGAAACGGTACTTGATGGTTATTTTGTTAATAGCTCTGCTGTCCACACAAAATCTCCATTCGCCATTCTTCTTGGGTACTAATAGGGCAGGTACAGCACATGGACTTATGCTAGGTCTAATAAGTCCGTCCTTGAGTAACTCTTCTACTTGACTTTGCAGGATATCAGCTTCTTTAGGACTCAATCGGTAGTGAGGCAGATTGGGTATAGAAGCTCCAGGTATGAAGTCTATTCAGTGATCCAGATCTCTGGTAGGTGGAAGTTCTGCTGTTTTGTCTGAAGTTACAGCTGGAAATTCATTCAAGATGTTTGTCACACAATATGGAATTGAGTCATCCATCACATTGTCTTCTCCTTTAGAGATTAGTGCAAAACCCTGCAATTCAGTCCTTAATTCTTTCTCAAAAATCTTATGAGTCTGGATCAGGAAATTAGGTTTCTGTTCTGTTGTCTCTGAATCCGGAGAAAGAGGTAACAAGGCAACTCTTCTGTCATCTACCTTGATAATATATTGATTCAGGCGTCCTCTATGATTAGCATCCATATCGAACTGCCAAGGCCTCCCAAGGAGCACATGGGTTGCATCCATGTCCACTATATCACAACGTATTACTCTATAATTTTTCCCAATTGAAATGGCACTTTACAGCAATACTTCACTTGTACTTTGTCGTCATTTCTGATCCACCCCACTATATAAGGGTGGGGGTGGTCTTCAAATTCGAGCCTCAACTTCTTTGCTGCTTTTTCTGAGATAAGGTTGTCGGTACTCCCATTATCAATGATAATGGTGCACACTTTGCCATGAATAGTTCCCCTAGTCCTGAACAGATTGGACCTCTGAGATAAATCAGTGGTAGGTAGGACACTGTAAGTTTTATGAATCAGACATGACAAAGCTGGTCCTTCATCGAGATAGTCCTCATTTTCAGGTTCAGAATCAGATTGCACTGTATGCTGGTCCTCAATAGGTCCTCTGTCCTCAAATAATCGGACTTGTCCCCTCTTTGGACAAGTGTTTGATTTATGCCCAAACTCTTG